>JABXJD010000208.1:175000-432500 GCA_013375575.1 Percina caprodes
TCAGTTGTTCCTCCGCTGGGGAAGCAATAAGGTTGGTGCGGCTGGTTCCTTCCTCCATCGGTAGCAAGAGTGTACTGTGGCTACGACTGTGCACCGTATTACTCCTGTTCCTCTCTCTGTGGCTGCCTCTGCTCTGTTCCTCTACAACATGGAGACCCAGAGACCCATCCAGCAGGCCTCGGTCCCTCTTCAGCGATGCCCTCTCTTGAGCATCTCTCCGCTCATCCTCAGTGTTCATGGTTAGGAAGCGAAGCACCACCAAGTTCAGGAAGGCCCCAATAACAGTTAGCCCCACCAGGATGTACATGAAGCTGAATGCCACGTAGGGTGTTTTCTCCTGGAGGTCCTCCTTTTTCTGTAAGGCCACAAAGTCCCCAAAGCCAATAGTGGTGAGTGTGATGAAGCAGTAGTAGTAAGCGTGGAAGAAGCTCCATCCCTCAAAATGGGAGAAGGCTGCAGCCCCAACACACAGTGTTCCAATGCAGGACAGGAAGCCCACCAGGACCATGTTCTCCATAGACACCTCAGTGCATCGACATCCCAGGCACTGCTTCAACTTGTGTAGGAGATAGTGGACAAAAGTGTTCATCCTTTCTCCAAGACTCTGAAACATTACTAAAGTGAGAGGAATTCCCAGTAAAGCGTAGAACATGCAGAAGACCTTTCCTGCGTCTGTGCCTGGTGCTGCATGTCCATAACCTTAATGCAGAGAAATGGAAATGAGAGGAACACTGTGACGTAGCAACGCTTGCATGGATCAATTGGCTTTTTTTTTTTTTTTTTTTTAATTTGTCGTCTGGTAACAAACGAGCCTTAAATGTTGCAATGATGTAAAAAATATACTTTTTTAAAGGCCCCACTGTACAATAGCAACACAATGAAACATTACCCCTCAGCTCTAAAAATAGAAGCATTACATCTACTTACCAATGGTGGTGATGACTGTTATGGCAAAGTAAAAAGAGCCAGCAAATTTCCACTGTCTCCCGGCACGATGGGGCTCAGCTTGCAGCACCACTCGCTCGATTTCGCGGTAGTCGTCCTCGGAGAAGCGATACTTCTTTTTCATTTCGTTGCGCTTCTGCTCCAAGACGCGTCTGCGTGAATGCTCCGACTCGGACTCCAGCGCGTCAAACACCGCGGCGCCGACCAGCAAGTAGGAGAACATGCAGAGGATGAGCGACAGGGTCCGGACGTTTTGCTTCTTCATCCTCGCTGTCGGCGTGAAAGTCGGGACCAGATAAGCACAGTTACAGGTGGTAGGCTGCTGTTCCTCAGGGAAGACTTTACATTGGTGTTGCAGCCTGTTGCGTGAAACGTGGCAGCAGGAGAGGCGTGGAGGAGAAGAAAAAGAAATCTGTATTATCAGGTTCAGATGTCTTGTTTATGTAAAAACGCGCATAGGCTGTCCTGCTGTGCGCATTAAGAGCACTGTCATCTGTTTAAGAAAGTGGCCTCAGCTTGTCTCTTCGCATGCGCAAACCAGTCCAAAATAAATAAATATAAAGCTGTGTGCAATGTAATGTAATGTATGAATAAGACACATAGTAGGATACGCTTTAGCACCAATGTTCAATGCCTTCTCAACGCTGTGTGCAACAAGTAAACTCCCGACCCGGCAGATACCAATCTAACATGGGGGAGGGCGGGGGGTCAGCACCATGGACAGCAACCTGCGGGGTTTTTACATTAGAACTGGCCTTAATCAGAAATCTGAATCAGAAATACTTTATTGAAAAAAACTGTGCATCCAAGGTGGAGAGAACACGGTTTCAGGTAGTAGTATTAGAAAGCTAACCTAAATATGTATAATTAGGCTATGTATAAATACAATTCTCGTGTCTGGAGCTCAAGTAACCAATGACGATGTAACATGTTAAAAATTAAATAAAAGTGTTTATTTGCACTGGTTACAAAACATCAATGAATCAAAAAAGGATTGTGTTGGTCCCATGAAGACATCTAAAATAAGGAAATAAAACAATGAAAACTAAATGATCACCCCATGTGAATTATAATCATTGCACAGCTTCAAAATAATAGGACAATAACTAAGTAGGCTTATGGTCAAGTCGTCAAGTGAAAAATGAAAAAGAAAAGCAAGTGAAGATTTTAAATAAAATTGGAAGAACAACATGACAAAAAAAGATCAAAAGGGATACAATTACCAATATATTGTCCCAATATACATATTAATTCATAAATTTAAATATACCTACATATGCATTTACATACACATGTTGAAAGGTTGAAATTATAAAAAAGCCACTTGATGAAAAAAAAGGGACATGTTGCCCCAACACAGAGAACTGATGCATGCTGGTACAGTGGTTCAATAAACAACATTGCTATGCCATGATTCTGGAAATCTACTGTAGGTGATGCCGGTTGCCATGGTTACTTATATTAGAAGCACAGAGTTCAACTGTCAGTGAGGTTGAAGCTAATATGTTAAGTTTAATGATCCAGGCCCTCTTTCTGTAAATTATGTTGTCACTGCAGCACAACATCAATTGTTATTATTCAGGCTGCATTTTTCTGGTCAAACATGGAAAGAAAAGAAACATCAAACGGTTAAAACTAAATAGAAGCATCATCCTTATGTCACAGTAGGCATTAGAAGCAGCAGCAGGGTACTGCAGGTGGATTACTCTTTGTTCCTTTGTTCCTCTTCAACAGAACAACCTGCTCTCAGCGGACCTGTTTTTGTGTTAAGTGGCTAAATCAGCACACTTGCATCCCTGTTGTGATTCAAACCAGCTCTCCATAAATCAATTACATCTCAGCTGATAAGAGAGGAACCTAAAGCCCTAACAGCCACCTATCAATCCACACAGCTTGTATTCACATCCTTTTCAAAGCCCAAGGACCTGGAACAAAGTGAGGAGGAGGCCCATCAATCCCAATCAGGCCTGGGTTTAAGGATCAGTATTTAGACTTAGAGAGATGCTTTATTGATTTTGTTTTTGCTCTCTCCGTTGTCTGCTCTCAGTTACATTTCATTATCACACACACACACACACACACACACACACACACACACACACACACACACACACACACACACACACACACACACACACACACACACACACACACACACACACACACACACACACACACACACACACACACCAATTAAAAACATCTGATTATGGAAATGCCATCCACTGGAGCTAAAAATAAAAACAGTCTCTTGTGGACAGATATTAGTCGATTTTTTAGATGAAGGTAACTACTTTTCCGGTAAGGACAGGTAAATATTTGTTTGTCGTTGTTAAAGTTTGTCCAACTTGGCTGGGCAACAATACCCATTAGCAGCACCTGTGAGTTTATCATGTGACAGCGAAAACTCGAAAGGCGGAGCAGTACGTCCTGTATGTCCCTTACTGGCTAATGTATTTCAAGATGGTGATGAATATGGAGAGTCTACCCCAGTTCATGCAAATGAAAATGTAAAATGTCAAGCTAATAGCAATACTTGGAATTGATGGTGGTGGTAAATATTCATGAAAAAGGACAAGTTTGTGAACGGGCAACACCTATTTTAATAATGAACAACTAAACACGTTAAACACTGGACCTTTAAAAAGGTTAATTTTTGGCATTGTATTTATTTTACTGCTGGTACATAAAAGGCACTGTAGTATACTGTATCGTGTCAACATTTCTGTTCCTTCCATACATACTGTATATTGTAGCTCAGTATATCTCCAGTCATCATGCTCCTTTTGATGTTTTGTTCAATGTAGTCTACATTCACAACAATCCACTTCCTGGATTGCTCCGGTGCCGCCGGAAATTCCACCCGATGTCTTTAATTTTGTCCGGATGCTCGTTACCTTCCCCTTTCTTTGTGTTGGAATTTTAAACTTCGGTTGATTTCTGAGGACTGGTTAACGGCTCCTCAGATCCCTGCAGGGTAACTCCTAGCTAGACTATCTGTCCAATCTGAGTTCTCTCACACGGGTGAACAACTTTTGAACATTCACATGTTCCACTAAAACAAGTTCCTTCCAGAGGCTATTTTGCAGGGGCACCTTGGCTCTGCCGGTGCTTGGCGATGCCCGTGATGATTGCGATTGGTTTAAAGAAATGCCAATAAACCCGAGCAGGTTTTTCTCCCATACCGGGATGCTGTGTGGACTAGCCAGACCCTTCTCCACAGCGCTGTGAAGGAAGGTCTGGCAATGCAAGACTGTGTTCAATGAAGTCCAAGTTTTATGTTGAGTATTAAATAAAATGTATCTAAATTATGACTATCAGTAGCTTTTAATCATTTCTGTATACATGCTCATAATCATATTTAACGGTACACATAAAGGAATGCCATGATTAACAGAAGAAAATGAAAGAAGCATATAATCAGTAATTCAGATTCCTATTCATTTATAGGATTAGGATACGGCACAAAAAAAACAACTGTCTCTGAAAATGCAGATTCAAATTTTGTGTTTTAAATCAAATCCTTGAGTCAAAAGGAAGCCAGCAGATCTTTATCTCAATTAAAAGCCCTTGTTAAAGCCGTTGCCGTTAGAATCACAGTTGACCATATGTTTGTCTTCAGGCACTCGTGCTTTTTTCAGACTGCTCTGACAACAGGTTTGTCTAAAGACAAATCCTCTGTCTGCATCAAGCTGCTATTCTTTCTGAAGCACAGCGGCTGTTCACTGCCAAAGACTACCTTTCAATTCTAAAAGTTTGGCTTTGTAGATTAATTTCTACAAGCAGTCCTCCAGGACATTGCAACATTTACATTTTTCCCCTAAAGAATTGACAGATGGGTTTTATTTAGTCGAGAAATGTGCCTTCAGGCACATGGTCCCCTTTTCTCTCCGTATGATGCCATGCTTATCTCTGAAAACGTTTTTGTACCATCTGCATATTCTGAGCATCACCACAGACAGCAAGATAAAAAAAAACAATATGGACAAATGCTTTTTGTGGACACCATTTCTTCAAAATGAGAGTGAAAAATAAAATAGGAATGATAGGATTATTTTCCAGATGAGTTGTAAAGAGCACCAAGAAACTGAAAAATATATATTTTTTGTTCTAAAAAACCCCACCACTATATTTCTATATTACTGTCTAACCTGGGACGACCTGGGTTATATGGCATGCGCCAGGCCCACCATGTGTCTTGTGCCCAGGACAAGATGATCATCAAAGGCCCTGTTGGGCCCTGCCTTGACCCAGGACTCGAGACATCTGTCCTGTTACCCCCCGTCCCGTCGGCGACCCTGGCATGTGCTGTAACCACTCGGCTACCAAGGTTCTCCTGTGATTTGATTTTTAAATGGCTCATTGCTAATCTTCCAAGAGACCACATTTAAAAAATTAAGCATCCAATAATTCAGAATTTAACATTATTTTATCATTATATATTTGTGTATCATATACACAAATGCATACATACAACCTACATACATTGGCACATATACTACATACATATCTACAGGTGCTCACATACACCAATACTAAAACCTACTGACTATGCAACACAGCTGGGAGAGAACTACATTTGACTTAAGATCCTGCAATCAACACTCCAACTACTAAATCATTCAGAATGAGTGAGTTCTGAAATGGAAGTTTGCCTCCCATTACAGTTTTTATTTTTGGTATTAGGCTAAATGGTACTTTTTATCTCTTATTCTTATTTTAACTTGATGTTCATCATGTACCAACAGTTTGTCCTGAACTAATCGTTCCATCTGTCTCTGTATCGACTTTGAAGTCACTGTGAACAAGGCAACAGGGAATCTTATTTTTATAACGCAGAGGCACTAAATAGCAACAGCAAATACTGGATGCCTGCAAAGCTCGCTGGTTTCCACAGTAACTAAGATCAAAAATAGAAACCCATACCAGCGGACATTCAACATTGAATCCCCCTGTGATAATCTAGATTCTATTTATATCTTCTAATGATGAAATACTCCCTTGTATAAATGTGTCTAATTACTGTCAAATGCCATCTTGGTCAAATGATAGGTTCACACACATGAATCTTTCTTTGTGCTACTGGCCCTTACAGTATGAAAACTGAATCCAAGTTATGATACATTATTGCTGAAGATATTACACGACACTTCCAATGAGAACCTTAGACTGGATTACTAGATAGATGTACAGTGTGTTTCAGACAGAAGATAGAGACTCTCTACACAGAGGTTGCATAAGAAGTAAAAGATATACTGTATATATCTCTATATATCTATATATAGATATCTATAGATATCTATAGATAGATATATCTATAGATATATATATATATATATCTATATATCTATAGATATATATATATATATATATATATATATATCTATAGATATATATATATATATATATATCTATATATCTATAGATATATATATATATATATATATCTATAGATATATATATATATATATATCTATAGAGATATATATATATATATATATATATATATATATATCTATATATATATATACATATATATACACACACACACACACACACACACACACACATATATACACACACACACACACACACACACACACACACACACACACACACACACACACAGAGTATATAGTCAAGATGTCTAGGATAGGATCATCATAGGATGTCTTAAAATGTAATACATTTTATTATTTTGATTTTCCTTTATATTGCTTGATAACTTGTTTTAATATTTGCGTTTCATTTTTGCCATTCAAATAAATTTATATAATTAATATAAATCATCCTAATGTGTTTCATGTTACTGTTTGTGTTTTGTCCGAATATTTGGACAAATTCTATCTTGAAGCTTTGGCAGCATTGTTATTGAAACTTTCGTGTGTGTGTGTGTATATATATATATATATATATATATATATATATATATATATATATATATATATATATATGTGTGTGTGTGTGTGTGTGTGTGTGTGTGTGTGTGTGTGTGTGTGTGTGTGTGTGTGTGTGTGTGTGTGTGTGTGTGTGTGTGTGTGTGTGTGTGTGAGAGAGAATGGCTGCAGTGTTTCTAAAGCCAATGACATGAGGGCAGACGGCATTCTTGTGTCACAGTGTTTACTTGTGGTGGTACCACATTCAAATTGTGCAGTATTGAGTCAAATATGGCTCATAGTTGTCCCTTTGCCTTTTTTGGACTCACCCAGCAAAAATAATCAATATTTGTTAATCTGGGCATGCATTTGGGGTATTAATTTATATAGTTTGTGCATTTTAAATGTGCATGTATTTTCCAACTGCCATTTTTGATCCCTGATAAATTAAATAAATCTAGCTGAAGTGATTGATGGATTAATCAACTCAACCCACAGCAAATGCATCAGCTCAGCAGCTACTTTTTAGGCAAAACTATCAATTGATTAATCAAATATAATAATTGTAAGTTGCAGTCCTGATAACTTTGATTTATCATGAACCCCGGACAAATAGCCGTATCCCTGAGGAGATGAGGGCAGCAAACTGTTTCTTCTTTTGGATCTCTTTAAAATACCACTTTTAAACATTTGTTTTAGGGAATTATTTGGTTGTTTTGCGGTCTTCACTTATTTACCATCTGTGTTTTGATTGTATTACTACAACAAGGCTTTGCATATGTACAAAACAGTATCATAGATGCCAAAATATGACTACAGATACAGTATGTGCTACAACTACAATGAATTCATGACTTTTCTGTAATATTTAGGACAGATACCATTTATTTATTGCCAGGGGGAAATTTGCATTATTACTTATTATTAGTGTATACGTTTTCAATACATCTATCATAGCATTACTGTTTTCGTTGTATAACAGTCAAGTGAAAGATACTAAGATAGGCTGCCTGACTCATATCAGCTGGTTTGCGGTTTTATTACCAACAGCAATTGTGCTGCCTTCCTGATGTGTCGGAAAATACAAAGTTTATTAGAAAGCACATAAACAACCTCATTAAATACAAACTAACGCCGCTATGGAGTGACATTTATCTGATAATAGTTGCCATAAGATCAGGTTTTAGCCCAAAAAATAAGATAGCTTCCTGAGGTCAACTCATAATTAACTCCATCAGCATTAATAACGCGTGTACTTCCTTTTCTTCCTTATCTTAAACTGTAACGTTAGCTACATGGGGATCCCACGAGGCAGCAACTCAACATTACTGTTGTAGGGTGGGTCTGTGTGTGTGTTTTTGTTTTTTAACTCTTTAACAAACAAAACTTGTTTTTAAAAAGGAACTTCGTTTCCGATTAAGGTAATTTCAACCGCAATTCCTACTTAGAGTGGGAGCACTTAAAGGCAACATTCAGCACTGCAGCCGCCAACGGTGCTGCTGTCTGACTGGAAAGACTGATGGTCAGGGCCGTCCACGTCTAACCTGAACATGCAAGTCTAACTTGATTCATGCCCGTTTATAGTGCTAAACCAGGTTACACGTTTATTTAGCCTGAGCTAGTCAAGTAACGTTTCCTTTAACCATGGAGGACGACTGTGTTTGTGAGTACGACTCGACCTGGGACACAGAGAGTGATGGAGACGACCCGGCCGGAGAGAGCCAAACCCGTCGGTCATGTCAAGACAAAAACAAATCTAGCTGGACTCTAACTGTACGCGCTTTAATTATTATTCAGCCAAACCATAATGTAATCTAAATAATGTTATGGCGTTGAATATGTTGACCTGTAACTCATTGCCAATATTGCCATGGTTGAAAGCTAATGATAGCTTTAACGTTATGCTGCAGGCTTGCTAACTAGCCCAGCTAGCTAGCCAGCCGCTTACGTTAGCCTACTTTGAGGGGTTATGTCGCTGTCGTTACGTTTAAATATGTATGTTGGGCTGCTTACAGTGATTACTATGCAGTGTGTGTGTTTGTGTGTGTGTCTATATATGTCTAATTTAAAGTTAAACGATCATTTTAAATTTAGTGGTTAAGCCCATTTGCAGAGAGGGAAATTGATTAGTTTGGCCTTAGCAACATACAGTGGTGCTCAAAAGTTTACATACACATGCTTAAGTTGACTAAAAAGAGGAATAAAAAAATCATGTTTTGGAAATTTATTTTAATACCTAAATTAAAAAATGAGGTAAAATCCAACCTTTAAGGACACCAATTTTCTTTGTGAATGAATAACGTATTGTAAATAAATAAATGTTCTTATTTAAAATACAGGGGTCATAAGTATACATACCCCTATGTTAAATTCCCATAGAGGCAGGCAGATTTTTATTATTAAAGGCCAGTTATTTCCTGGATTCAGGATATTATGCATCCTGATAAAGTTCCCTTGGCCTTTAGAATTAAAATAGCCCCACATCATCACATACTCTTCACCATGCTTAGAGATAGGCATGGTTTTATTTCAGTTAGACTAATACCTGGTTTGATTTGCATTGAGAGATGATTTTATAGAAAGTATCCCATGCCTATCTCTAAGCATGGTGAAGAGTATGTGATGATGTGGGGCTATTTTAATTCTAAAGGCCAAGGGACTTTATCAGGATGCATAATATCCTGAATCCAGGAAATAACTGGCCTTTAATAATAAAATCTGCCTGCCTCTATGGGAATTTAACATAGGGGTATGTATACTTATGACCCTGTATTTTAAATAAGAACATTTATTTATTTACAATACGTTATTCATTCACAAAGAAAATTGGTGTCCTTAAAGGTTGGATTTTACCTCATTTTTTAATTTAGGTATTAAAATAAATTTCCAAAACATGATTTTTTTATTCCTCTTTTTAGTCAACTTAAGCATGTGTATGTAAACTTTTGAGCACCACTGTAACATAACAGGGTACAGGGACTACATAGTTGTTTTAAATACTGATGCGTCAACTCATAATCTTTTCCCCCAGTTTATATAACAGATGCCGGTTAATTTCACTTTCACTTTTATTTGCAGTGGCATCATGCGCCTAGAAACATGAGGGCAGCAAAGGACATGCAGAACTACAGAAGAGGATATCCAGTAAGTAACAACAAAGTAGTATAACCAAATTCATCTTTTCAACACAGCTAAGAGTGTTTTTCTTTTGACAGAATCTTACAGATGACGAATGCTCAGAAGACAAAATGAACAATTTGCAGTTTTATCTCAATAAATTTCCCTCTGCTCCTGATGGTAACATTTTTAGATATTCTTACAATATATTTGCAGTGTTCGGTAAGGTCTGTGTGCAGTGACTCAATGCTTTTTTTTATCGTTTGGCACAGATGTTTACATTGAATCATTTCTTAAGGAATGGAAAAATGACTACAAAAGACTGGAGAGAGTTCACTCATACATTCAGTGGTATGTATTGTTTACGCCTTGTGGAGTGTTTGGCCGGTGTTCAGCCTGAGGTTACAAAGCTAATGTAATCTTGTTCTGGTGACCTTGCAGTTGGAAGCACACACACACACACACACACACACACACACACACACACACACTTGTTTTTAGCAAGGAGTGTGCTACTAAAACAAAAAGCAATGCAAGGTCTACTTGTCACGATTAGCAAAACACATGCTCCCAAAAGTTCTTAGCCTGTTACAGGTAGAGTAAATGAAAAACACTGTGGAACAAGCACAAGTAAGAAAAGTCAGCCGCTTACTAACTGCTTTTAAAGTAGTTTTGTGATGATTAGTACACATTCATGTATTGTTTCCCGCTCAAACTCTTTGTTCCAAATGAAAAGATCAAGATAAAAAATTACCCATTTAATGCAGTGACTTCTGGTTTGATACATTTATGAATGACCTCGCTTCTTGTCTCAGTTGTCACTTTTGTTATAGATGCCATAGGTACATACTTATGTACACTCCCCAGAAATGTAACTACACTTCACGGTGACACGGACCACAACTGCGATTGGTCTGCGTGGCTTGGTGCCGCCGCATTTCCTCCTACTCATTTCCAGGTTCTCCTTCTCCGTGAACATAAAACCAGGGAGAGGGTTAACCCTTCCTGCACAGGGAAGACAGTTTCTCTGTCTCCACTGCCGGAGTCCGTACTCGCTCCGGAGCTAATCCCCGTCATTCACTCTACCACACATCCCACAGCATACACATATACCGGCTCTGCTATTCTCAAAGAGATACGCTGGATAACAGACACACCAAGCACATGTATAAAACCTCACAAAAGGCATAGGCTATGGCGTAGGCTCTGCATAAAGCTTACGTACTTCTATAAAATCAACGTTAAATTGACAAACTCCAGTGGTACCTAGAATAATCTCATGTTGATAGTGTCGAGCTTTGCTTTATGATCAAGACTGTTTATTAAAAGGATGTATTTTGTAAAGTCATAGGGCTTGTGTTGTATGTGGCGTTTTAATGGGATGAAGCACAAAGTATATTTTATGGTGGCGTTATGAACCGTTGCGAGGACAACTGATGTCATCTTCACCGATTAAGCGTATAGTTCCAACACTGAATGTTAATTGGTTTTGTTTTGTTTTTTCTCTTGAATCTTTTGGTATTGTAAGGCTGTTTCCTCTGCGAGAGCCAGGGGTTAATTACATGGCTTCAGAACTCACCAAGAAGGAAATTGAGGTAAGTGTGTCATACAAAAACCATCAAGTCTTTAAAGCAACACTATGTAACTTTTGTACCTTAAAATAATGTTTCCAAAAATGTTTCAGTGGTTAATCAACTCGTAACGGGGTGAATGGCACTTCTGCATTCTCTTTGCAGCTCTATAGCAGCAATAACCACACTATGCAAGATTGCCAGATCGGGTAGCGGACCTGTAGTTTCAATGAGACATAATGGGACAATTCTGTTTTCAACCTGTAAGGGGACCGAAGCAGGAAAAGTTATATAGTGTTGCTTTAAATTAACAGCACCGCAGGGTTAGCTAATGTTAACTTTTCCCAGACAACAGAGTTGGTTTTGCCTTTTTTGCTGCCATCTTTACTCGCACTCCGTTTTTAAATTACAGTGGATGCACATGATCTGACTGTTAAGAGATTTTATGCGCATGCACGTGTCATTCAGAAAACGCAAGATAAGAGTGTTCTTGCAAAACAGAACATGGCAAATCGTTTTCGATACTATTTTTGTGATCTTTGGGAACCAAAATCAAAATTCAATTAATTGCACGGCCCTAACATTGAGCTCTTTTCATATTGACAAAAGAGATGAAGACACCAAGATAAATAATTTTACTTTTTTAACCTGTACCAAAAGCTAAGCAGCTAAAATGCTTAAAAAACCTGTTGCAAACTCTTAACATGTTGAATATCATGTACTTCTTTACATTTTGACCCATGTTGCGGTTTTGAGTGATCATAAACATGGAAATGTCATATTTACCTCCACTGCATATGATCACCAGGCCTTCAAGAAGAATGAGGATGCCAAAAAGAGACTAGTTGAGTCCTATGAACTCATGTTGGGCTTCTATGGAATGCATTTGGTCAGCAAAGAGACAGGAGAAGTGAAACGAGCAGATAATTGGAAGGAGCGATTTGGAAACCTGGAGCGGTGAATATAACAAAGAATCTCATATAAGCAATATCGGTTATATATACTACTGTTTGTAATTTCAGCTTCAACTGTCTCGTCTCTTACAGGAATATGCACAACAACTTGCGCATCACTCGCATCCTAAAGAGCCTCGGAGAGCTGGGCTTTGAGCACTACCAGGCCCCACTTGTGCGCTTCTTTCTGGAAGAGACTCTAGTCAAGAAGACCCTTAGCAGTGTTAAACGCAGCGTTCTTGACTACTTCCTGTTTGCTGTCCTGGACAAGAAGGAACGTCAGGAGCTTGTGCGCTTTGCCTACCTTCACTTTGAGCCAAAGGATAAGTTTGTGTGGTGTCCCAGGAAGATTCAGAAACAACTCAGGAAGGCAGAGAAAAGACCCGATTCTGTTGGGAATGGAGATGGAAAAGATGAATTGTATTCACGGAGTAAAAGCAAAGATGGAGACGCGGTTGTGCCACAGAAAGATGGACTGGATAATGTTGCAAAGGCTCAGAAAGGAACGGATAAAATGGCAAGTAAAGACAAAAGCAAACTCTCTGAGCCATCCCCAGGGCCAAAACCAGAAGCAGAGCCGGTAGGAAATGGAAACGCAGACGCTGAGTCTAATAATACAATTTTGGGGAATGGAAATAACTCTACAGATGGTGTTGATGAAATGGATCAGTCGCCCAGTCCTGACTTTGTGACGGCAAAAGCTGCGCCCCGTGCTGATAGTGAGAACCCATTTACCAACGACTCGAAGGACACCATCCAGGAACAAGACATTATGCAAACAGATGAGGACACAGACACCGAAAAACCACCGAAGAAGAAAAGAGAAGATAAAGTGCTGCCAAGCAACGGCTCTGCTGGGGACCTCGCCAGTGGGCAGATGGAGGAGAAATCTGGTGCTAATAAAGCCACTGGTCAAACAAGCCAAGCAGCGCAACCCCCCACTAAGACTTCAAAACATTCACCCTGTTCTTCTTCTGAAAGAGAGGAAAAAATACCAAGGACTGATTTTAATCAAGTGCCAGATAAAAAGGAACAGGAAGAAACATTGCACTCAAATGGTTCAGTGACAAGCACCGACAAAGTTGTGGACAAGCAGACAAATGGGAAGGAGTCGGAGGATATTGACATGGAATCAAACCCCGCAAGCTCAGACCAAAATGTGGGGAGTTCATGAATAAACTGGATAGGAGAAAATGCATTAATTTGAGCTTAAATGAAATATAATATAGGGACAGAGTATGACCTAACACCACATCCTGGGCCCTATTTCTACCTTATTTGATGTTTAGATATTGTTTCTTTTCCCCTTGAAAGGAGTGTATGATTTCATCAACTTGCTAAATGTGGGACTGGATGTGACTCAGTTGCCACACAGCCATAGGAAAATATTAAAGGAAAAGGCTGGTGCTATATTTTTGTTATTGTCAACAAGTCCCAAGAAAACGTCAGAACCAACAACACGCCGCAGACAGTAAACACGCTAGCATTATTAGCTTGCTGGTTGTAGCACCAGCCCGGCTTCCCCCTTGCCACGCTAGTCGTCACCATCAAGAGAGTCAAAACCAACTTAGTTCAGTACTTTGACTTCCCTTCCCTGTCTGTGACTCTTAGCTCCAAGCACATTGGTTCTTATTGAAGTCATGAATCTTTAAAAATCTGATTTTTTATTATTAATAATAAATTGACTAGTTCTTAAATGTTACTCAAACAGGAGTAAATTGTGTTTTTGTTGGACTATTTTCAGCTGGGGTTTTGGGAGTATTTACAGCAGCTGGATGGTGCATGTTAGTTTGACTGAAAAATGAACTACAGTGTTGGTGTTTATTGTAATGAAGGAATATGTCATCCGGTGCATCACTGTGGCTAATTAATGTGTTTTAATAGTTATTTTGCAGAGGAATACGCTACTGTATGTGAGGCTTTAAATACACAGACCATTCTTGTGAGTGGGATGGATTCATGGTTTGTTTTGGTCTTTGTGGGATTTGTCAACAATAAGAAAAATATAGAAATTACCAGACTTCTCCTTTTTAGGTAGTACTGACAGCGGCTGATATTTAATATCTCTACAAAATACATAAAGCACTATTATTAAAGTATTTAAATTAAATGATTTAGCATTTGTGACACCTTAATACTTTTACAATTGAAAAGTTGTTTTGCACTGAATAATTGATTGGAAGAGCTTTTTTTTCCTCTGGGCTTTTTTTGTTTGAGTAAAAATTTGTGCTGGTTAATGTTTCTGCTGGACCCTGCTGTGAATAGATTTAAGACTGAATGTCACTTAAGTTATATTTCTGTTGTAAAGTCTGTATGGTTTCATGCAGATTTGGGAAACAGACCTTTTGAACAACTGAAAGCCTTGCCAAAAATGTGATAAGACTGGTTGATTGTACAATATGTATGTCTTCTCTGCAGAACTGATAAAGCTTTGGCTGTAATTTAAAAAGACCACTGTATGTTAATTTGACATGACTGAAGTCCATGAACATTTACAAACCAGGGTTAGTATATTGATGCATCTTTTATATTGCACTTCATTTTCCATTATTGAAGTTTTGATATTATTTACATAATGAAAGATAACTTTACAAAAGTGCTGAATTGTTTATAAATGACTCCCCCCTCCCTCCCCCCAACTAAATCCCTGGCTCTTGACAAAGCAGAATAAAGTTATACTATTTTTGAAGCTTTTATGAAATTAATCTGTGTTAAGCCAAAATTTGAGTCCCGTTATTTATTAAATTGCAATTCTCAGGATAAGACTGTGGTAGATTTCAGTTTATGCTCCTATTCCTGAGACTGTTTTCCCAGTGCAGCAGACACAGTACAGTCAGAAATATCAGGGGGTTTTCTTCCAGCAAACAGACTGAGCCTCAGTGAAGCTACATGACTCACAACAGGGAAGAAGAAAGATGTTAAATTTAGAGATATTGATGCAACACAATTTGTTCAGGCCTCAGGACCAGTGTGGAGATGAGTAGGGACAGTTAAAAAGATAAACTGCTAGTGGTTACAGCCTCTATCTGTTGCTCTACCCATTTCCTATTTGGAATGTCATAGAGAAACATTTAAAACTTTGTTGGCTTATTTTATAGTTAGATTAAGAGTAGTGCTCAGATTATTTGTCTTTTATGACACAGTTATGCTTTTTTGAGCCACTTCAAAGTATGATGTGTGCTTTGTCTGGGGTACAGTTGAAGCAATTAGTTGATTAAAAAAAATTGAATGGGCAACTATTGTTTTTTTAAGCACGAACATGAAACATTCACTTCTTGAAGCAGCTAAATATTGGAAATTTGCTGCTTATTCTGCTTTATGTGACAACTGACTCTGGGCTTTGGACTGTTTATCAGACATCATTGGGCTTTAGGAAATTGTGATCATGAGAAATTGGGATTTTTCAGTATTTTCTGATATTTAATAGAACACACTGCCCATTAATGAGGGAAATAATCTACAGGGATGTCTAATGAAGACTTGAGGATCCAGTTCTTTTGGAGCTTGACAGATTCAGCTCAGGATGTCTTGGCCTTCATTACTTCAATTTACAGTCTCTTGAGAGTCCCCAAACTTAATTGCCGAAGTACCTTTAAGTCATCGCATTCCTACACAGTAGCCCAGTAACGTAAACACATTTATTTACTTGGCAGACATTAAGGATTCGTATTTTAGGTCGCTTTCTAATTGGTCAAAGCACGAACCCCCGCATATGTTTAACGTTTTAAGCTCAGCCCACTTTCTTGGTGTCCAAAATAGTTTTGCTTCTGGTTGCTTGCTGCCTCACCGCCCCCTCACTCGTCACCCCTGAGTGCAGTGCACCACACTGAGTTCAACCCCATTCGGCTGGAGGCTCGGGTTTATCTGGACCCTGAGGAGGCCACTCAGGAGCTGTGCGCCGTGTGGTAATAGAAGGCTCCGTTGCGGACGCTGGGGGGAGTGACAGAGGACCGGGAAGCGGGGATTTGACCTTTTTCTGCATAAAATCTGGTTTGTGGGGGCAAGCGAAGCAGCCATGGCGGTGTTTTCTGCGCTTTGGGTGCTCTTACTGTGCCAGCTTTTGACATCATCCTCAGCCCAGGTAAGAGTGATAAAGTGCTGCATCCAATTTCCTTTAGCCGTGTGCATCTGATCTTAATGCGATGTGAGTTTTTGCTGTTTTTCATGTATTAATATAGCTATTGCAAAAAGGCAATGTAACCTGCGGGTTTACCTATTGATAATAAAAGGCTATGTCTTGTGTTGACAGTGATGACTGTCGCTCTATTTTACAGCTGCTTAAGCACTGACCTGCATGCACTCCACCCAAAATCTATCTTGTACTTCCAAGTGCTCTTTATTCTTCGCTTACAGTTATCAGCGACCGAATGTTTATGGTATTGTGTATTTCTGGTCCTGAGGGCCTTTTTTTTACTCTCCCATATCAGCCTTATCGTGTGCAGGTGGCTGAGCCTTTCACACTGTTTGGTTAAATTGGGGTTATGTTTCCCCTGAACCTGTGGAATGCACGGATTGGAGAGCAGCGCCACAGCGCACAATGCCACCTCTGTTCACCAAGGCTCCCCGGAGCAGTAACTCAATTTGAAAGTCCTCAGTGAAAAAGTTTTATTTTGTTTCGATGAACTGAATTACTTATTTGTGATTTCATAGAAATCTAGTTCGTCCTTCCTCTTCTGCGTAAAGTAAGATTTAAAGCGTCTTTACGCACAATAAAAACCATGATGGCCTAGTTGCATCTTTGTTTTCATTAGGTTGCAGTTGAATTGAATTTATGTAGTTTATATCGTTAGAATCATTTTTTTCGTTCATTTTCTCCTGAATAAAATTTTACTAATATTTAATACTGTTAAATACAAAAACATACCAAAACATTTGTCACCACTTTCTATTTTAGTCACTTCATGTCAACCCACAGCCTACTCATGTATACAGTATTTGTGGTGGTAAAGGAACAGAGGATGCATTATATTACTAATTTTGATATATTTGTGTTGCAGAGGCCAGGCCCCAGAGGAGCTCCTGGGCCGCCAGGACCTTTAGGTGCTCCAGGAAAGGATGGCACCGATGTGAGTTGACCCGACTCCAACAGCTTCCTTTGACTTTAAAACTAATTCACCTTATAATTTTGGCCCATTTTAGATTTAACTAACTCTAGTTAGTAGATAAAAAATATTTTAGCAGCTCATTTGATTAGGGGTTCTCTCTGTGAGTAATTAACTGATTTATTTTCCTCATCTGTTAAGAAAAATGGAGTGTCAAGTTACAGATCAAGAATACCAAAAATGTGAATATTTGTGCCACAGTGTCTATAGTGGGACAGCTCAGTGACTTCACCCCTTTTTCATGTTGTATTTGAAAAATTTTAATTTCTACTCAGTTAACTTTGGTAGAAAGGTGTTTTCTTTGTGCAAAAATGGGGCAGAACTGCTCTAGATGTTAGTTTTGAATCACACTGACTCCTCCCAAAGCCCCTCCTACAAATATGAAATCATTATTGTGGGTGTCAGGTAGGCAGGGTTTAAACGTGTCTACTAGAGTTTTGTGGGTAAAAAATATAAAACTCCCTGGTTAATTATCCGTTCCTATTAACCCTTCAAAGCTTGGATTATATTTATATTGTGAATAGCTCAGCTTCTTTTTTTGGTTATAAAAATTCATTCAGTGTAATGTCAGTCAGCCAAATAAATAAAATGGAATTATTGTATCATCAATAAATGTGGACAATACAAGAACAATCTACTGAAATTGAAGCGAACACACTCCTTACCCTTTAAGGGGTTTGCGGGTGTGTAGGATATGATGTAATGGTAAACAAGTATGAGGTAAAAATGATGTGACGAGATTTTAATTGCACAAATTGAAAAGTAAATAGGATTACAGGAAAGCCAAGTTAAAAAAAAATACTCTGGTAACAAAGTAAACTTCTTGTATATTCTTTATATTTATGTCTCAGATATTTGTCAAACTCTTATGTTAAATAAAAAACATTGTAAATGTTGTCAAACCATGCCAGGAAACCTTTAGTTGTGATTATTTTTGGGACTCCAGTAAAGTTTAGGCACACAGAGGGCTCATTCATACATTCCCCAACCCTGTGAGACCATCTAGAGTTTCACCTCACACCACCTCCTTGCACCTTCACACACAGCCCCCCCCTTGACAAACCAAGCTGAAGCTTTTATCATGTAACCACTCAGCATCAGGTCAGTTTAGTAGTGTTTGTTCTTCCCCCAGTCTCTGCAGAAGCTACACAGCATGTCCTATGTACTGAAGCAGATCAGAGACTCACTGCTTTAGCCACTTAAATATTTCTGTTGCTGGTATTACATTAAGTTATTGAAGGATTTGAATCAAGATCAGTGTCTATAACCAAACATTGTAGTCTCTGGAAGTGCGGAAGTGTGTTGTCTGGCTATATTACTTACATTTTCTTTCTCATTAACAGGGCAAACCTGGACCTGCTGGGCTGCCAGGGAAATCTGTAAGTTTAAAACAAGTCTGGTCAGTTTTATTTGGAACTTGAGGTGGTGATGAATATTTCACTTTGTAAAAAAGCAAGGCCCTCCACAGTGTTTTCTTTGAACCCTCCTCTTGACTTAAAAAAACGCCGCAACACCCTTCCCACAACATGTCAAAATATTATACCAGTGTTAAATCGGTGTATCCCAATTTAAACCTTAAAATATTACTTGAACTTCTAAATGTATACGTTAATACAGAAACAGAACTGTTGTCTTCTGAAAGTAGTCTTTTTGATGCGAATACTATCCTACTTTCAGCCATAAGTAACATTGCAATCCTCTTTTCTGACCCTATTTTCCACCCTGATGATTTTTGCTCAGTTCCCGATATGACCCAAAATTCCAATTTGTCTGAAAGAGCTTTGAGCATATGATACTATCTATCCTTAAACCCTTGATTCGGATAAGGAAAAACATTAATTTTCTTTTATTTAGCTGATAATGTTCAGATAAAAAGTAAAAATTAGAATTAATATTATAATTATTTTCTTGGGTAGATAAATGATTCATTGTGCAGTACTTCATAAACCTCTCTGTGTAGGGTCCCAAAGGCAAACCAGGGATACCAGGGATAGCAGGAAAACCAGGCCTGCCAGGTCTTCCAGGAGTGGACGTAAGTGACCAATAAACACACACAGACAATTCACTTACTAACATCAACACACAATCTTTTGTCTATTTCAAAGGATGTCAGGAAACAATGCCTAAAAGAGTGTGGTATATGACAGTGAAATGCCTATTGATGTTTAAAATGATAGAGCGCAAGCCAATGACAAATAAAAATCCTGTTTCCTTTTCAGGGTTTGACAGGTCCTGATGGTCCTGCTGGGAAAGATGGACCCTCAGGGGAAGCAGTAAGTGTGTCTTAGTCTTTTGATCTTTCTGGGATGCTTATGTTAGGCTTAAAGATGCACCCAATTTAAGTTAATGAGCTTATTTACTACAAACTACCCCCTAGTAAGACACATACGTATGCAGAAACACTGCATGTTGATTGGCTGCTGTTATATAAAGACATCATTTTTATATTGGGGGAGGGTTAACAGGGACAAGGCCTGTGTTTCCTCTGTCAGCATGGATTTGTCTAGCCGGTTCACCCTCTTGGTGGGAATATTTTTAACGAGGGATCAGAATCGGATTTATTTCTCGCCGCTTCCCTAATCCGGCCCGGAATGCACAGTTTCCCACCAACCTGTGAAACTGTGGGGGATGATGATCTGTTGCCCCGATGCGGAGGGAAACTGGTATTATCCTCTGAGAGACAAGAGAAGACACAATCACAACACATACATCAACACTGCTACATGTTATGATTGCACTGGAAGACACATTAAATGTAAGATATGAAAAAATAAAGATTGAGGGACCTCCGTTGTAAGGCTGCAAATTCACCGTCAAGACAGATAACGTCCCCCTCAGCAATTCAACTAATTAGCCAACCTAATGAGGAAGCTTGCATCAACCAGTGTCCCTAATTACTTAGATTACTACACTGTCATGGCTGGTTCATAGTGCTGAAGAGTCAAAGACAAACAGGATTAAACTGATGGAGTTTGAGACAGAATAAGCTGCTGTGCACCAATAATCCAATAAACAGTAATGATGACTGTTCATTTTCTCAACACAATACAGATTTACTATTGTATTTAGAAGTTGATTTCTTTAAGCTACCTCACATTTGTTAATGGTTGGTGTACCAGTATACTTTGTCTTGTTTGCACATAGGAATGCAGTGAATAAAAGTAAAGTAACATCACTGCGTTAGGCCTGGTTTTTGCCCTTGCAGGCAACACAAATACAGCTGTGAGGAAGGTAAACAAAGAGTTATAGGAGGAGAAAGGATCATGGGGGTTGGAAAGAAGGAGGGGCGCCACAGGTTACTTACAGGAATAGATGGAACATGTAGCCTAAACAAACTGAAGTCAGTGGACTAAAGACGATATGTATCTCAGATCAAAAATACTTGTGTCCTCCACAGCTATCAATCCTAAATCAATGAATTGTTTTGGGATTTTTAACCCAACTACATATGCAATCAAAGTCATTGATTTTGAGAATAAATAGAAATGATAATTGATCGCAATAATCACCAAGATGCAGACATGTTCTCATCAGTAACTTTAACAATTACGTATTTGTGATCTGCTCTCCTGACGTAGAGCAGAAAAAGTCTTGTATAAATGACTATATCAGCTTCCTTTTCTTTTAATTGTTTTTTAATAATTGATTTGCCAATAATATATTTGATACCAAGTCTATTTTCAACACTGATTGCCATACAGTGAGAATTGTTTTAACCGATAAGGTATTTATAGAATAAAATATAAAGTCATATAGCAACAAATCTCCTTTTTCCTTATTGTGTCTAGCTAGAATCTGACTAGTAATGGTGTCAAGGACCACACACACCCACACCCACATTAATACAAAGCCTTTTAGTAACCACCCTTACAATAACCAAAAAGAGCTGTTGAATGGCAGCCCCCATTCGTAAGCTATGCAGAACATAAACTTTCTCAGACAAATTTTAATGTTAATAGTTTGAATTGTACATAGTAAACAATTGCTCCATGTGTTATAATAAAAAAGGGACAGATATGGTCAGTAATTTGCATGTTATTTAACAAGCCCAAATTTTAGCTAACTATAAGGTGAAACCACAAATTGATAAGCATAGTGTTCAAACAAGGGTTCATACGTAAAACTCAGTTTGTTTTGTTTGATTATGTTGGAGATGCTGATTGTGGTATTTTGCTTTGCTCTAAACAGGGTGACCCTGGACCTCCTGGGCCACCTGGACCTCCTGTAAGTACCCCCACATACTATGCAACACCTAAGAAATATACACAGTATGCAACAGTCATTCTTCCAGTCCTCTGACGGGTCTTTGGGATTACATTGACCATATTCACCTGAAACACTTCTTATTCCTTGATGCTTTACTCCATCTATAAATATATCCATCCATCCATCCATCCATCCATATATAGATATATATCTATATATCTCTATACATCTCTATCTATCTCTATCTATATATCACCTTATCCCTGCACCAATCGGCGCTAAAGCAGTTACATGTGAAATCAGATCTATTGACAGCCCCTAGCTGACATAGAGGTAATGAGTGTGTCACATATTGTCACATTAACATTAAAGATTATAGTTTGCTCTGATTTAACTTGACTGCAAAAGTGCATATTCACCTCACAGCATCAACCTGGTACAAACTTTCAAAGCAGATTTAATGCAGTTATACAGCGGGTGGTGGATATTGATGTGAGCAAATCAAATCATTCCCTTGGTGTTTGTGACTTAATTCGCCTTCCTGTGTCTTCCGTAGGGCAGAGGGAGACCAGGAGCTGCAGTGAGTACACAGCGCTGTCTTGTTATATCATTCTTATGTGCAGACAGGAGATTGTGATGTATTTGTATCATTCTAACATATATCACTATAACTTGTTTATCATGAGACAGCATGCTTGCACAAATTAGACAATGTTGGAGTGTTGATTGTGCGCTAGATCTACGCATGTACCCTGATGTCTTGCACACACCCAGTGTCTTTTGTTTCTAGGGACTACCTGGAACAAACGGGTTGCCAGGCGGAGTCGGACCCCAGGGTCCAGCCGTAAGTATCCGATCTCTCCAATTAGACTTCCTGTCATCCTCATGAAGCCACATCCTCTGATTCAATGATAATCAGAGTCAATTATTCCAGTTACCTATTACAGCTTTGATTTAATACCCAATTGGCCACAGAAAATGTAATGTATTAGTATTGTTATTATTATTATTATTAGGTGAATAGGGAATGTGAGCAAAGCCTCTGCAGCAGAAACAGTAAATATGATACTGATTGAGATCCAGCTGAATCTCAATCTGCTGAAATCAACCAGCACAAAATTTGCCTCAATTTCTGTACAATGTAGCAGGACCAGTAGGATAAGAATAACCATTGGAGAGAAAGGACTGGCCTAGTGTCTACTGGGTCACACTTTATTTGGATCATCTCATGCTCAGTTTATGTGTAATTAAAAGCTTGCTCAGTTTCACAAAACCCTAAACTATTAGCAGCAGCCGTGTGAAGTTTCGATCAATATTAGCGAGAAAAATAAAAATGCAAATTCTGAACTTGATAGGTCAATTAGATTATTATTATTGATTGACTGTAACATAGCGCTAGCTGGTGTGCACATTAAACAATGATCCAATAGCATTGAACTATTTATTGAATAAGGGGAATTGATGAATAGATGGCAGGATGATTTTCAAAACAAATCCATATATTGCCATGCTTACCATAACTAAGCATAAACAAAAAGTACATATCTTGCATCATTAATCAAATACTTTTTAAAGAATAAATCCTTTAAGCCTTCATCAGGATGCTACTTAAGTATAAAACATATGTTAATACAGGGTAACAGAATATACAACCACTTTTTCCTCCAAATGTAAACTGTAAAAGACATAAGTCATCAAGTCAGCTCAAACAAAATGGCTGAATCATTTCCAACAAACTTACTGGTGTTGCAGCATGGTCTCAGACAAAGGATTAGAACAGACCACACCCATCCATTATATAACCTCCCCTTCTCCAAACTCCTCCCCTGTGCATTGACAGGTGAGGTTGATATTTAGGCTTAAGATTTTTGAACAATTAGGATTGTTGTCAGGGTTACCATAGTATGCAGCCCTTTAGCTCTACCTTTAGTTGAGTTGTAGTAAAAGATCCCCTCCACACGTTTTAAGATGATACAAACTATTACAATACTTTTGCTTGGAATAATAATTTGTGTCTGATATGGTTTTCCAGAAAAAAAGTTCATTACCTTGTTAAAAATTCTTAAAATTACATATACTCCATCTCACTTGTTGAGGAATATCTCCTACTTCACTGGAAAGTCCATTCTCTGTGTATGTGTGCTGTGCTGGAGGTTTCCGGTGTCCACATCACACTTTGCAGCCTGTAAGTTGCATGTTGGACCACGATTGGCTGCCAACTAGTTGTGATGTCACTAAAACAGGCTCATAGGTACAGATATAAGATAAGCGCAGAGAAACTTTCCCACTTCAACAGATGAATTTGAAAACCGCTGTCCAGTGTCAAACTACACAAACACCATTCTGCACAATACATGGTCAAACATCCAAGTTAAGTGACAATTTGCAAAACTGTCAATGTTTCTGAGTGGAGGAAGACTTTAGGTGTTACTCTTCCCTAAGTGACCACCACAACTGATTGTGATAACTGTGGCCAGATGACTTCACTTAGCTGAGATGTTGCAGATTGCCTCTATCTTCGATAAAATCAGGAAAAACTCTGATTTTAACTAAGGTGCTGAAGATGCTACTAATCTTGGTACTATATATCCGTTTCTCAGGGTGTGGAGGGTCTTCCAGGACTTCCTGGACCTTCTGGCCCTGATGGACCACCAGTAAGTGTAGTTCTTTTTATTATTATTATCATTTGATAACTATTGCTGCCGGTACAATATAGTCAAAGACTGTATTATTCCACCGCCACCCAGTGGATCTCTTTTTGCAGGTCTGTGGATTCACAGATCTCTCTTAATTTGTGTTGTCCTTTCTCCTCCTGTCAGGGACTTCCTGGCACTCTTCATGATCTTAGCGGTGACCTTCTGGTAAGTTTTCAACCGCACCTGTGAGAGCAGCATAATGACAGTAAACTGAACATGCGTCCCCTACAGTGAGTTTAGAGTCCTTAGTGTGTCGTCTCTGTCCTCTGCAGTGTCCCGCCATCTGCCCCCCTGGTCCCTCTGGTGCTTCTGGGATGCCAGGCTTTAAGGTAAATAAAGCGTGTCATGGTTCTTCTTAGATTTGTTTTGATTACATGCTGCTCAATAGATCTGTGGGACTATATGCAACTCATGTCACCCTGCAACCTCACAATACGTTTTCTCATGCACACTCATCGTGTCTATATTCAAGTCTGTGTATTTCTCCTCATGTAGGGTCACACAGGGCATAAAGGAGACAAAGGAGAGCCTGGCAAAAATGGAGAGAAGGTGAGTTTATGTGACAGATATTCAGTCAGTGATATAATGTGGCTAACTGGGTTAAATAATAATGTTATCACCCTAGCGTATGCAAAATATTGGTTTTATTGTCTAATTACTTCATGTCATTTGGTGTTTTGATGCCGTTCTAAATGTTCTGTTCTTTTTCTAGGGTGACATTGGTCTACCTGGCCCACCAGGTATTCCTGGGACTGTGGGTCTGCAAGTGAGTTACATAAACATGACTCAGAACTGGTGTTACTTTTTACTTGTTACCTACACGTAGGTTTTGTCCGTTAACATATTCAGTACAGCTTATCCAAGCAATTAAGTGTTTTTTCTTATTGTGTTTTAAAGTGCCTTCACAATGCTCTTATGCTGTATTTCAGGGCCCGCGTGGTCTCAGAGGTTTACAAGGCCCAATGGGATCTGTAGGAGACAGAGTAAGCAACTTTTAGAACATAGCCACTACTTCCTTGTTCAGCTTCTTATCACTCACAATGCACACAGAATTTGTGTACTTACAGTATGCTTCCTTTGACCTTCCTTTGTCTTAGGGCCTGCCTGGTTTCAGAGGCAAACCTGGCATCGCTGGCATCATCGGAAAGACAGTGAGTCTCTCCTTGTTTGTAACACACGTGAAATAAAAATGGTGTTTGGTAGTAGTTTACAGCCAGAATAGACGGCTGGTCCCATCAATGAATAGCTGTGTGTGTTTCATCTGATGTCTCCAGGGTGACGCCGGAGAAAAGGGACCACAGGGTTTCAAAGGACCCAAAGGAGAAATTGTAAGTAAACAACTTTAATTTGTGACTATTAGTTTTCACAAATAATGATGTATAAATAACACTCTAATGTGTCCCTCAACAGGGTAAAATTGGTCCCAAAGGAGGTCCTGGAGGAGCCGGACCCAAAGGGGAGCCTGTAAGCGCATATCTGATTACAAATCATACATTTTTAATATACATCAGCTCTTAGAACCATGAGAGATATATGTGATGTCTTCTACAGGGTATTCCTGGCAGAGATGGCAAAGATGGTACACCAGGGTTAGATGGCGAGAAGGTAAGTCACACCTTTGCTTCCTGCAAGCTTTGTGCTTGAATTAGTTGTGAGTCCACATAAAGTGATTGTGTGAGTAAAGCTGATGTCACAGTCACTGTGATGTCTGTGTTGATAGGGTGATGCCGGACGCCATGGGGTAGTTGGAGAGAAAGGACCAAATGGACTTCCTGTGAGTATTTTGAAACCGATTTTGGAGTTTCCTGTCTAATTGACAATAAAGGACGTTATTTAAATCTAGTCTAAGTAGCTGTTTGATTGTGACACCCGCTTTCTTTACTCTTCCAGGGTCTACAAGGAAAGGCTGGTGCAAAGGGGTCCAAAGGAGGAGTTGTGAGTATTACACATATTACAAATAGAAACAGACTTTAACCTTAAAATTGAGATCAGGACTTTTATCTTCTCCTTCTCTTTTACACCAGGGTGATCCAGGGAAGGCTGGGGAGACAGGACCTTCTGGAGAGCCAGGTATTCCTGTATGTATCTGATGGGCTTTTTTTGGGAGGGGAGGGTAATAGCCTCACTGACATGTCACTTAACCCCACAATGTTGCGTCTGGACTCTAAACTCTCCTGACTTGTCCACACCATCTTTCGTCTCCTCTCTCAGGGTGACATCGGCATCCCAGGAGAGAGGGGGATAGCAGGACCCAGAGGAGTGGCAGTAAGTGCATGCTTACACTAGAAAAAAAAGGCTATGATGAGCTTTTGTCAAATTGCTAGAATAGCTTCAAAAGCATCTATTACAAGGTATTTAAGGCAAAAATAGTCTTTGCCCCATTTAGAAGCCAAATTATTACTCCACTACACTGAGGGTCTGTAAATGTAACCAATTTACAGAATTTAGACTCCATTTCCAAAACTTTAAAGTGCACTGTTCTAACTAGTGTGGATATCTGAATACACCATGACTGCAAAAGAAATGCAATGAATGTTAAACACCCATCTTAAAAGACCACAATGCAGCATTAGATAAAACTGGAATAGGAGAATAATAAACAACTGCCCTTCAAAGTTAATGATATTCTACAGTACTGTGGCTGATTCAGTAGCCTTGCTAAGGTGGAGTTAGTAATGAAGGGCCAGTGATGAGAGCCAGGTATTCATAAAAGAGGAATTCATAAACAGAGAGGTCTTTGTTTTTCACATCAGACCCTGCAGCGAAGAAAAAAAGAGATAGAACAGCATTGGAATTACACACTTGTCTTGCACTGCATAATGAATCATACTTCACACAACCATTGTGCTTATTTTTTAGGTTCTGCATCTCTGAGTTTCTATTAATATCCAGTCTGTTTTACTACTGTGAGCTCTTCCTATAGGATTATATGACAATGTGTGTTCCCAACAGGGAGGTATTGGACCAGTGGGCAACCCTGGGCCTCAGGGAGTGAAAGGCTTTCAGGTCAGTTGCATAACATCACCAACCATTATCGTTTTTGTTTTTTTGGTTAACTCACTGGCTGTGTGTGTGTGTGTGTGTGTGTCTCATGTACACAGGGGGTAAACGGAGCCTTGGGGGATCCAGGTCTTCCAGGTCCAACAGGAATCCGTGGAGAGTTTGGTGAAAGGGTGAGTTTGACGTGTGTGACGATATGTCCCAGGGTTTAACGTCACCCACTGTAACCCATCATACAGTATAGGGCTCTAACTTTCTTATAACAATAACAAATATACTCCCCATTATAATCGATTTATCTACCTGTTAGTTTCTCAATTAATTGATTAGTCATTCGGCCTATGAAATGTCAGAAAGTAGCAATGCCTTTACTCTTTCATAGAAGAGGCTGGAACCAGAGAATTTGGGCATTTTTTCAAAAAGTTGCCAAATTGTCAATTTTCTGCCGATTGACTAATCAATCAATGAATTGAATCAGTCCAATGAATTGAATCAATCCAGCTCTAATACACTATGTAAAACAACAACAAAAACATGAATAGCAAAACCAAAACCAGAAATCTTCATTAAGGGTCGCTCTTTCAAATTCAAACATGAAACTTCATCAAATGTCTCTGCGCACCAGCATTTCTACACACAAACACAGACAGAGATATGTAACTATCCAGGTGCTGTATGTCGATAACCAGGTCCTCCCACCTCAGTCTCAGTGGTATGAACTCAAACTGCAGCCAAGAGAGCGCTCAAACACAAAAAGGCCTCCTGTTCAGAATCTGAGGACAGAACAATGGCGGTCTTTATATCGCTCCTGGTACCCCTCAACCAGCCCACCTTCATCCCCCTACTTTCTGCTACAGCTGCACTTCCACAAATATCTCTACATGTCTCTCATTTATTCTCTCTCTCTCTCCGTTTTCAACCCTATAGGGTCCAGTTGGAGCATCTGGATCGAAAGGAGACATGGTAAATATTTAAGTCAAAGTTCAAGCTGGTTAACAGATCATACAGTATGATCTCCACTGAATGCACTGTGATAATCCTCAGCCAGCTTTTTGAAATAGACAGATATGTTTTATACTGTTTTATGATGCCTGAAACTCTTTAATCAGCCCAAAAGATTAATGAATATTCTTAGCCGGGTACTGACGAAGAGAAAAGGCATACATAAAATGGAGTTGTGAGATCAAATCAAATAATTCTGATATTCTGTTGTCTCTACAGGGTGTGGCAGGAAGTGATGGTTTACCAGGAGAAAATGGCGAACCTGTGAGTATTTTCTTCACTTCAGTCAGCAGTGATTCGTTTTACAATTGGTTCTGATGGAGAGAACACATTACACACATTTTTTAGTTTTTCGAATCAATACAATTTTCTTTCAGATTCAGAATTTTCAAAAACTTCTGTTGAGGCAACTTTTAGTTTTTCTGCTGCCCAAGAGAGCAGCTGAAAGTGTTGATACCTTTAAACGTAAAGTGTACAATCTATCTGTTTAGCCAGTGGCTTTAATTAAAATGTTTTATGGCCATTATTTAAATGAATTTATTGTGTTGTGTCTTTGGATTGCTCTAACCTGTTTTCAAGGTGCGATGCAAATAAAGTTGCTGTGTTGTGTAACATTTCGTAATGTCACGTCATTTCACTTATGTCAAAGTAAACACACAGTATGTCCGGATTTTCAGGGTCCTTTTGGCCCAGTTGGACAAAAAGGAGAGGTGAGTTACATCAACGTTTTCATTTACTGTTACTTATGTGTCCTCTAGATACTTTTGCAGCATTTTATAAGTCCACTTAGACCTGCATCCTCCAAACCAGTTCTCTAGACACAGTAGATGTCCTATTAGCACACACATAGTTGGATCAGATGTTGTGTGTGGGTGTAATTAGCAGCACAAGTTTGTGTCAGCTCCCTCACTAAACATTAAAAATGGAGTCTAGCTCTGAGCTGTTGCCCACTCGTCAAAATCATTGCACATGACTCTGCTTCACATTCCAGGTTTAATAGGATTAATTAGAGATAGGTATTTCTGCTTCAGCTTTATTGGCCTGTTCACTGCTACCGCCACAAGGGAGAGACGAGTCACATTAAGCCGCAGCTAAATTGATGTAATTAGAGACACTGTACTGATGAACCTCACTCTCGTAGTTCCATTTACTTTAGTTTGCTGTGTACTCCTCGGAGTAATTATCAAGCAACAAGACACCATATGAATATGCCACCGCATTGTCTCAACAGACCTTTGGTTGGTGTTTAGTTAGCAATCAAATCAAAGGCTTATGGATGTTTTAGCTCCAGTTTGGGAGAAACTGGTTTCTTCATTTTTGCAAAATGAGTTATTTAACGGATAACTCTTGTTGATTATAGGCTGGAAAGCGGGGTGAACTGGGACCTAAGGGGGTGACAGGCCCACAAGGAGAGCTTGGGGCTAGAGGGCCTCCAGGAAAACCAGGAATTATGGGCTTCCAAGGGGAGCAAGGTCTGCCTGGAATTGCAGGAAAGACAGGTGTACCCGTGAGTGTTTTTATTTTTTAATCTGTAAAAAGCTTGTGATTGATTGATGCTGATGATTGATGTTTTCTAAGGAACTGCCTGAATGAGCCTACACCTTAAAAGTGTCTTATCAACTTGTGTTTCAGGGTAAACTGGCGAGTGAGCAGCACATCAGAGAGCTGTGTGGCTCAATGATCGATGGTGTGACATCTTAAACAATTCATCTTTTTTTCTGTAATTAGTTAAAGAAAGGGTAAGCTGGATAATTGACCCTCTGGTGTTTTCTATCACGCAGACCAGATTGCACAGCTGGCAGCTAACCTTCGAAGACCCCTTGCCCCTGGAATGGTGGGCCGCCCCGGCCCTGCTGGGCTTCCAGGAACGCCTGGAGTTGTTGGCTCTATTGGGCATCCAGGTTCCCGTGGACCACCAGGGTACAGAGGCCTGCCAGGAGAACTTGGAGACCCAGGTCCCAGAGGTATGAAAATTAAAATCAGCATGGACCTTTTATCTGTAATTTGTAAGTTTATAATTTATGTTAAATCTTAATCGAAAAGAACTGTTTTTGTCAAATAAATGAAGTAACAATAAGAAGTACATATCTCCTTCTGAAATGTTGTAAACGCATAGATGAAAGTCATAAAATACAGTACTTGAGTAAATGCACTTAGTTTATTTCCACCACTGATTAAAATGTTCTGCTTTCACAACAGGTGATGTTGGTGAGCAAGGTGATAAGGGATCTATTGGCAAAGCCGTCGATGGGCCCACTGGAGACCAAGGATACCAAGGTATGTGGTTTATACTGTACACACTAATTAGAGCTTGAGCTGATTGGAGCCCCAACATGGTCACGATCAGATTTAAAGTTACTTTACTAAACATAAAGACCTCACCCATGGCAGACATTTTGACTTGTCAAACACAGATGTACCTTATAAAAATAGGAATCGCTGCATTCCATTACAGTGGGCCAGTTCCAGGCCACACACACTTGAATGGTTTACTGGCACAAATGGAGGACCCATCATTAATGTTAGTTACTAATTTTCCTGCTATGACAAGTCAAAATGTGGCAATGTGAGAAAAGTCTATTGTGGTATAATTTGTACTTTTTTACTGACATCAAACAAGACACACAAGGTATATTTAATGCAAAACTGTAGTATATATTTTCTCACCTTAAAATACAAGTACAAATACAATACAAAACCGTTAAAAGAACTGCAGCACTTTGCCTTTGGCTCATTACCTGTATGCTGTCAACAGGTCTTCCAGGAGTACCTGGAATTGTTAAAGATGGGCGTGATGGATCTCCAGGAGATCCAGGTGAGCCTGGAGAGCCAGGCAGGGTAGGTAGGACTGGGCACCAGGGAACTCCTGGAATCTGTGATACATCAGCCTGCCAAGGAGCATCGGTCGCTGGAAAATCCTCCAACCCCAAAAACCATTAAACATGACTTCCTGCAACCTGATGCCATCCACCCCAATGCGGAAGGGTGATAAGTGAGGGAAGGAAGGAATGAAAGAAGAAAGTGATCACAAAAAAATTTCCTCTTTATTTAAATACATGTATCACAAGATGGCAGGAGTAACATCAAACAGATGTGATATTTTGAAAGGAAGAGAGGAACATCCCAGGAGTGACATGAATACCAGAGCAACTGAAAGACAAAAGCATCAAGATGACGTACAGAAATAAAGTGGACAGAGGCACGGACAAGTCCAAGAGAACAACTGCATTGCTCCAAATACTACAGTATAACAAGACTTGACTTGCAAACAACTGGAAAATGATTGATGAGTCCTTTTGTGTATAAAACTTTGTACATGTTGTTTCCATGCCACCGTTACCTTGGTTAACATCCTTCTGGCAGATGACACTAAAAACAACAGTGATTGACTGAAGCGAATGTGCATGTACCATGGCCCATTAACAGGTGTCACAGGTGTTACCTCAACATACAAGCTTACAGTGTAAAATATGGAAATAGACAACAGAGTTAAAAAAAAAAAAACTCTGTCAAGGAGCTGTGTATGTATTGTAAAAGGAATAAAAAACACAAATACCCAGGTGCCCAAAATGTGTAGATGAATGCAAAATTCTAAAACTTTAACAGCTTCTTTGTTTTTTTATTGCATGTATAGTTGATTCTCTATATTTGAGAATCAATAACTAAATAAAACTTGTGGATGCATAAATCAGACATTGTAAAATAAATTTCAAAATCTTAGAAGCAAAGTAATTTTTTTTTCCTTCTTTAAAAAAACAACAAAAACAAAACAAAAAATGACCACATCCACTATGTACTACCAGTGCTTAAATACTATTTATTATTTGTGGGTGACTGTTGTATGTACAGTAAGATGCTACAGCGACATGTTGTAAGAAAGAACAAATAAAGCCACTTTTCAGTAAAACATTACTCTTCTCTACATATCAACATATCAAATGAACAGTCTGTATGTCAGAGTAATATGCTTGACACCATGAAAGTCAAGTAATCCCATTAATTTACAAGGTAGCAAGACTTATTTGTATGCAAAATTCAAGTATTTAAGTCAATTTACACTTACAGATATGATTAAAGAATAAATGCTTGTGGACAACAAAACTGAACTGAACTGTATGAACATTTTTTTGTTTAAAAACGTGAAGAGTGAAAATTTGAATTAAGCATATAAAAGCTGGAAATATTAAAATTAGCTAAATGTATGTCATCTTATCATCACTATCTCAGCTGTTTTCAAAGGGAAACAGTGCCATCTGTGTATAAAAAAAGCCAATTTTTCTAATAATATATTAATGTTACAATAAATGGCATGGCGCTTCCAACACTAGCCTGATAGTGTGTGGTTTTGAAATGCAGCTGGAGGAACCTGGTCATTTTTTGCATCACATGGTCTGAGACAAGAATCCTTCCAATTTCTAAATCTTAGTAATGTAGTCAGAAGCAGAGTTCCTCTTGACAGGGCACTTTTTGTCATTTAAAAATACAACAAATTGACCTAACCCATGGCCAGACCTCATGGCACAACACAAGCTTGAATTTTAAATTAAAACGTACTTAAATATCTGGCTGATGCATTGGATGAAGTAGTAAGAGTGTCATTGCTCTACCCCAAGAGGAATGCTCAGTGTCTCGTCCATCTCCCGCTGGATTGGATTCTGGTCTGAAGAAGGGCTGGATTTTAGAAAGTGTCCTTTCCCATCAGTGAATACCTTCTGAAACTCCTGTAAAGGGGGAGAATAGCAAATGATTGTGCGCAACAATAGATAGTATCAATACTATATTATTTTAATTATGTGCCCATCTAGACTGCCCCTCTTTTACTCCAGGTGGTTGCACACAGTCAACATAATGTGGTGGATTGTTTTAATTTGCTACCATGTATGTTTCAGTATGACTATGTAAATCAATTCCCACAGACTGTGGCACTAGATAATACATCACAGTAAAATATAAAGTTTATATGATTGTATATTGTAACAGTAAGCAGAACTTGATTTGAACTCTCTAACAAAATGAAGTCAGCTGCATTACGTATTACTCAGGCAGCAGGAGGCAATGTAATTAAGCTCTTATCTTACAGCCCCAGGTTTCAAGTCTCAAATAATTCAGTTACAGGATGATCAAGCCAAACTGCTTCAGAATAATCAATATTTTAACTCTATACAAACGTACCTCTCTGAAGGTGTCTCCATACGTTTTTTTGATGTATCCGAGGAAGGCAGTGGTCCACTGCAGGGTGGTGACTTTGTCTGTATCCGACTCACAGAATGGCACTAGCAAGTTCAGCTCATCACAGTACAAACGAATCCTCTTCCTGTGAAGAAGCAAAGACAATACAAATGTTTATAGTCTATAGTATAGTTTGGTGTCTCTCAAACTTTAATGACCCTGCAACCCTGTTATTTAGATCCCAGTCTTATGTCTTAGTGGCTTACAGAAGACACCCTGACATCTATGTGGGGCTGCAATAAATGATTACTTTTATCATCAATTAATCAGCAGGAGTAGATCGTTTGGTCTATGAAACATCACAAAACTGCACAACACAGTATCCTAGAGCACAAGGTAACATCATCAAATGTCTCCAAGACCCCAAAATGTTCAATTTACTATAATGTAAGACCAAGAAAAGTTGGGAACTCTTACACTTGAGAACGTGGAGCCAGCAAATGTCTGGCATTTGTGCTTAAAGCTTTAGTGCGTTTCTCCCCCATGAGGAATTTTAAGTAATGGCAACAATTCTGTCGTTGCATCCAAATGACGCGAGCCTTCTGTGACCCCACACCACCCCCACCCCTCCTACACATAGTAGCTACTTAGTAAGGAGGACACTGAGGATTAAAAAAAACATGGTGGACTCTTCAAAAGAGGTATTTGTCTTCCCTCAAGTTTCTGTGGCCAAAAGTTGCCGGACGACACCAATTTCTGAACACAACCATACTGAGAAATACAGAGAGAGTTGCGTGGAGTTGATAGTCTTAATTAGCTTTTCATCAACTCATTTGGGCTTGAATGTAACAGACGTTCATTAATAAAAAAAAAAGGTTTTGCACTAAACCTTTAAAAAGTTACTTACTGGATTAGCACAATGGTTGCTGACTTATTTTCTTTTGATCAACTAAACAAATAATTTATTATTGCAGCTCTATACCTATCTTACCCTATTTCACTTATTTTAACAATATCTGCGTATTACGCAATTACACATTACACACACATTAGGTCACAACCCCAAAGATAATACATTCTGTTTAAAGAAGTACAGATGGACTTTTCTTTTGTGTTTTATAGTCACAGTATAGAGAGACAGGCAGCATGGGCAGAGGGGGTTTATCATTAGATTATACTTTATTCATCCCACAATGGGAAAATTCCCTTGTTACAGCAGTTTTCCACATTAAAAAGCAAACCTACAAACAAACAGGCAAAACAACAGATAATGTGCAGAAAGTACTGAATGAATGTAAATTGGCATTATATAAAAATGTATTTTAAAGTGAGGTGGCCATTGTAAAAATGTAGGGAACAATGAGTGAATAAGAGAAGTCATTTTAGACAGTCTATAGTGACAACTGGTTAAAAAAGTTTAACTAACGTTACCAATATAATATATTTACTGTGACGATGGCCTAGAATGAAAACATCAAATTCTGATTGTGGAGGGTGTAGAGACAACTTCAGCTGTTGGTAATGGCTGCTCACCTGCGTTCCCTCTCTTTACAGTTGTGTCTCTCCCTGCGCTGAATAAGTGACATATGAGATCGAACTCTTTTCCTGGTGCTGCTCCCTGATTCTCCAGCGGAGTCTGGGGCAGTCAAGGCAGCCATGATGGATTGAGAGCTGTGGGTGCTGCCATGCTTTCTGAAGGCGACTGTCACTGCATCACCTATGAAAAACACAAGTGTATAAGTTAGACACAAATTTGTGTATTTGCAAAGAAAAGCGATGTGTGAAGTAAAGCCAGCAACAACAACAAAAAACTTTATTGAAATAAGATTAGATTTAGGGTACTGAGTATTACTTTCTATGTTCATCAACTGCTGCTTCTCTGTTGAGTTGCTGCCACTTGTATATTGAGCTTTAACATCCCTCTCTGGGCGGAAATTAAATGAAAAACTCTTGGGGATGATCAATCCCTGGTGCTTGTTAGGTTCAACCATGTGAGGAATATGGCCAATCACCTGAGGTTAAAACAGGAAGAAAAAAGGATGGAACAATGAATTCTGCCTGTGCCATCTATAAAGCTGGAAGAAAGTGCATTCTGATATTTTTGTTCATCATACTTGTTCACACATGTTGGTGGCTGGGTTAAATACACCCCCTACAAATGGGCTGGAAACCTCAAAAGAGTTTGTTCTGTCAGCTTTCATCCACTTATGCATCTGAGGGTGTATAACTGCCTCTTGAGCCTCTGCAGACTGCTGAAGTATCGTCAAAAAACTGAAACACAACAAAGATTTTGCACATTCCATAAAAAGCATTATGGGGTTATTTACCAACAAATACCAATGCACTATATCAGTAACGCATACTTGCTGACAACTGTAGACTGAATATCTTGCTGTCTTGGGGTGTCAGCAGACATGGAGTTAAACCTTTTCTCCAAGCAAACTCTAGCAGCCGATCGCTTCTGTGAAGAAGTGCTGCCGTTGGTGTGTGGTTCAGTTGGGCTGTTTTCACCTCTGATTTTGGCTAGCACAAAGCCCGGGACCTCTCCATAAGAAACTGGAGTCTTTTCTCCTGGCATCACCAGACAGTGATCATCAGTTGAAGTTGATAGGTCAATTGCTTGAGTGGTCATGAAGGGTGAAACCACTGTGGATCCAGTGGCGTCTTTAACCATCACTGTAGCAGGGTGAGATCTGGCATCTGGCGGGGCAACGTGTGCATCCATGTGTGCCTGGATAAGGTGCTGAAGGTGTGTATATTCAAACTCTGACATCTCCATTAGACCGAGCTCAGGTACCAACATCTGCCCATGATCATGTGTCAAACATCCACTTTGGCTCAAAATCACCCCAACAGGGTCACAGTATTCTTTGGACGAAGGTGATACGAGGGTTTTACAAGACAAAAAGGATGACATTGTCCACTCTAGAGATGTGATGGAGATCCGGGAAAATATTACTTATATATTTACACCAGTACAAAAATATTACTTGTCTGATATTTACACCAGAACAGACTAACTTTATATAGCTAACGTTAGTTAGGTAGCTGGCTAAAGTAACGTTACGTTAACCGACTTCTAACTGTGGTTAACTTGCCCAAACTATTAACGTTGACGTTAATAAAATGAACGTGTTGTACGTGTAGTTAGCCTAAACGCACTAACACTGTAGCTAGCTAAATACTGACATTGAACAACTTATTCACAACTCCAAGCTGTCAGTCGTGGATAAATAGTCCGTATCTAGCTAGCTAATTAACACAAAAGCTAGTTAGCTCGTGACTTAACTTTACGTTAACGTTAGCGAACGAGGAACCCTTAAGCTAACGTTAGTAAATTGGAAAGACGTTGACATACGCTAACGTTAACATCTAGCTAGATAAATAAATACAAACATTTTCAATAGTGAATAAGTCATCGAGTTGATACGAGTTGGACTCTAAATAAGCTGCAGCTCTCTCTGTGGGCCTGCTGTTAAGTATTTACCTTACTTTAATGTCAACGACTCGACCAATGGCCGCGGGTAGTAGCTTAGCTACGTTGGTGTCCAACTCTCGGACGTCGTTACGCTTGACTGTCAACTTGAAATAGCCTTTTAGTATTTGCAGTTCATTAGATGCTACTAGCTAGCCTACTCCACTATATTGAAGAGGGCACTTTTACGACTTAAAAAATATTATGCAGAATTTAAATTACACTAGCCAACATTATATAATGTAGCATAGCGTTAGTTTGCGCAGCTATACTAGCTACACATTAATACTGTAATATAATAACCTACGCTAGCATATTAACTTTTTTCCTGACATGTTGTAATTTCTATTTTCATTGCTTTGTAACGTTATGTTTATGCTTACGTAAAGCACTTTGAATTGTCTTTGTGTCTGAATTGTGCTAAATAAATGCCTTGCCTTAATTAGTTCTTGTAAAATGCATTTGGCAAATATCCCAACAACTAGAAGCTTCTGTTACGTTACTGCACTAGAAAGAAACAATGAAAGGGTGATTCTTTTTCCTTTTTTTCTTTTTACAGGAGCTAAAATGAGCTTTAAAAAAAGTGCTTTTCTACAAAATACTTTTGTATTTACTCAAGTACTGTTCCTAATTATAATTTTGAGGTTGCACTTTATTTCAGTATTTCCATGTTATGTTAGGCTACTTACTTCTACCCCACTAGTAGTGGACCACTACATTTCAGAGGGAAATATTGCACTTACTCAACTTCATTTATTTGACAACTATGGTCACTTGTTACTTTGCAGATGTACTGTAGATACAAAATATAAATCAACTAATAAATTATGATACATTATTATAGTCAAGCTGCCCAGCAGTCTCCTATCAAGTAGTTGAAATGAGCTCCACATTACTAGTTGTAACATAAGTGATGTGTAGCCTACACCAATGCATCAATAATTATAATCCAGTAATTTACGACTCTGCATATGAGTACTTTTATTTTGGGTAGTATTACTATTGTTACATAAGTAAAATATCCGAATACTTCTTTCACCACTGCCCATGACACCATACTTGTTAGTTATCACAATGAGGATGCACATATAGAGAAAATGAACTGCTCTCTGGGATTATTGTATTGAATGCCACAGTAAATTATAGGACACAGCATTTTTCTAAATTGTGTAGACGGTGTTGTATTTCATTACATCTTCATTTCTAAATTTAGTTACTATACCTGTCAGATAAATGTAGTGAAGTCAAAATTACATTACTTTACTATGAAATAGAGTAGTTTAAAGGAATATATTATAAAGTAACTCACAATTGTACTTAGGTACAGTACTTGAATGTGAATGTATCTAGTTACACTCCACCACTGCAATTACCAAAGCTAGATCAATATTAACTTCTTGATGGATACCAAGGATCAAATGGAATGCTGCCGCCCCCCTTTGGTAAGACATGAGCTTTGCAGGTGGCTATGAAGTGTTTTACACTATCGCTTTAGGCTTATTCAGTCTTTTAACTCTATTAGCATAGAATGTTTTCCCAAGGACTTTTTCTCCCTTCCCTCTCTCTTGCTTACCCATTGTCTATCCATACCTGCTTGTCACTGCAGAGCCCTTTAGAAACCTGATAACTAATTAAAAGGTGTTTGTAATGCGTTAAGTACCTAATCTTATTTTGAAAATTAGAACTACTAAAATGTGTCATCAACTTCTATAAAAGGAGACTTTTTAATTGTACCTCTAAAAATATAAATCCATGTTTTTCCAGTAAGAGATTTGGGCATGGCTCATGTAGCAACCAATCAATTGCAAATATTGATGACAAAATTAGACTAAATACAATTTTAAAAAAGGTATATCATTTATTGACTTCTTACATTCTAAAAGAACAATGAAACAAGCCATATTTTTACCAGCAGAACATTAAAGCCAGATCAAGGCTACTGTACTGACACTATAACAATGTTAAAAAACAAAAAACATGTACATTTTTACTAACTAAAAATGCACAGAGTTGAATTTACAAGTGACTGATTATATTCAAGAGGCAGTTAGTCAATCAAATTAAAAAAAAAGCAACACAAACAAGAACATAATAAATTCAAATACCTTTGAGCGTTTTCATATCTCTGATCAATTTGATTATACTAAGCCTTTTTGCAGGTCTAGTTTGACAGCCTTACGGTCTTAAGGGGTCCATGCGTTATGATTTTTAGTCTGTCTAACTTGGTTGAGCATTGCTTTTATTTTCATCACTGTCCATAATTTGTTTGGTTTTAGTTTCTACACACACACCCTGTTTATCAGTTTCATTGCCCACTTCCTTTTTTCCTTCCGCAACCTCTGTACTTGGATCTACAGGGGTGCTTATTTTACCAGCAGGACTTTTCTCCTGCTCTTGTCTTTGCCCTTTGACCAACTCTTTTTCTCGACTCACTGGTCTACCTCTATTCCACTCTCTGTCTATTTGTTTTCGTTTCAGGCTGAGGACATCAGGATTGTTGATTATACGATTTGGGAATCGTATGAGACCTTCTGTTGGAGTGGGAAGTAAGGCAGCTCTGTGTCTATGGGGCTTTACTGCTTGCTGATTTTGTAGATTGTCAAAACCGGGGCATGAGTTTCCTCCACTGTTTTGAGCTTGACCTAGGGCTCCCTTGCATGGTGCAGAATTTGGATCACTAGGGCCTTGGCATCTGTTAACTTGAGTAATATTGAAGTGAGGTGATGTGGTAATGTTTCGCCCTCTGCCATCAAACCCTGGGCCCCTTATATTTGACCCTTCCGTGTCATCTTTCATGGCAGGCTCATATACCCTTGAGTCTAACCCTCGGCCCATCATATCTGGACCTCTTCTATCAGACCCAGGGCCCTCTGTGTTTGTATCCCACCTCCCAGGCCCATATCTTAGATCTGAACTTTGAGGTGCTGGTCCCCTATCTGTTTTACCAGGCCCTAGCCTTCTTATGTCTGGGCCTCTACGTTTCTTCCTAAAATCATGCTCAAATCCTTGTCTACCTGTCCCAGGGCTTTCCATGTCTACACCTTGCCTTTCAGATCCTAGTCCCCCACAATTTGAAAACCTCCCATCAGTCCCTGGACTATCAATGTTTGAATTTCTGTTTTCAGGCCCTTGTTGTCTGAAATCTGGTCCTCTGGAGACTCTTCCATCAAGACCCTCCATTTCAAATCCTCTCCTGCTAGGGTCTGGAGCTCCACTACAAGCCCCTGGTCCTTCCATGTTTGTCCCTCTCATATTACCCCTGAAGTTTGGCTGCCTCCAGTCATTCCCCATATCTGGACCCCCTCTTATGTCTGATACCGGTTCTGTCATGCCTAGACCCCTTCTATCATGACCTTGACGTCTATTGTCTGGATCTCTTGGTCCGCTAAACATTGGCCCAGGCCCCCTTCTGTTTGGCCCAGCATCCCCTCTATCAGGCTCATTCCATCCATTTCCAGGTCTTTCCCTACCAGGCCCTGGGCATACCATATCTGGGTTCCCATGAACAGGCCCCGGACCCCTGACACCAGGACCACTCCAATCATCTCTTGAAACTCTCAAAGGGCCTGAAAATGGCGTAGTTGGTCTTTCCTGTATGGGCCTTGGCCCCCTATTTTCAGGGCCTCTCCATTGAACCTGCTGACCTTGACCTTCTTGGATGGGGCCTGGACCCCTGTTGCCATGTATTTTCCAATCATCTCCTGAACAATCGCTTTCATTTCCTAGAGCCTCCATATTGGGCCCTGTTCCTTCTGACCATTGCTCCTCTGTGTCTGTGCCTCTCCTATCAGGTGTAGAGCCCCTGAAGTTTTGCCCTGATCCTCTGTTTCCCCTAGTAGGCCTTGGACACCTCAAGTTTTGACCTGTTCTATCAGGTCCTTGGCCTTCTATAACTGGGCTCTCTTGGATTGGTTCTGACCCTCTAAAGTCAGCCCCTTCCCAGTCATCTCTTCTTTGTCTTAGACCTTCTGTATTTGGAGCGTTATGCCTGATGCTTGGGCTTCTAAAGTCTGGACCGCCTGATCTTCTCCATTCTGGTTCTGGACCTCTCCTCTCAGGCCCATGCACCCTAAAGCCTGAGCTTCCTGGTTCTTGTCTGCCAGGCCATGAACCCTCAATGTCTGGACCTCTGCTTAGACAACCTGGTCCTCTAAAATCTGGACCTCTTGGATGTTTCCTATCTATCCCTGGGCCCTCCATAACAGTTATTTCAGGCCTAATATCTCTAAAATGTGGACCTCTCCTATCAGACTCAGAGCTCTCCCTATCTGGAGGTCTTCTTTCTGTCTCGGGACCCCTGAACAGTGGGCCTTCTGGAAAGCTCCTGCTGTTTCCTGTTCCCTCTATCTCTGGAGTTCTCCTGTCAGGCCCTGGGCCCTCTCTGTTTGGACCCGAATGCTGACACCCTGGTCTCCTAATGTCTGGACCTCCTGGCACTCTCCTGTTGGGGCCTGGACCCTGCATACTGGAACCTGGTCTTTCTGGCCTTGGTCCCCTGATGTCTGGACCTCCCGTGTCAGGCCCTGGGCCCTCAATATTTGTTTGTCCGCTTCTTGGCCCAGGACCCCTGAAGTGTGGTCTTCCTGGTTCTCTACTGTGAGGCCCTGGACCTTCTATACCTGAACCAGTTCTTTCAGGCCCCGGTCCTGTGAAGTCAGGCCCAGGACCCATTAAATAAGTGTTTTGATTTCCTGGACCTCTCCTGTCAAGCCCTTGACCCTTAATATAGGGACCTCTCCTTTTACACCCAGGCCCTCTAAAGTCTGGACCATCTGGATCTGGTGCTCTACTGTCAGGCTCTTGATTGTTCATAGTGTGACCTCCCCTTTCAGACCCTGGTCCCTGGAAATCTAGAACTTCTATTTCTCTCCTGTCAGGCCCTGAACCACAAATAGCAGAAGCTCTCCTATGAGGTCCTGGTCCACTGAAATCCGGACCTCCTGGTTCTCTTCTGTCAGGTCCTGGAGCTTCCATAGCTGGGCCTCTACTTTCAGGTACTGCTCCTCTGAAATCTGGACTTCCATAACATCTACTGTCATGTCCATGACGCCTCACAGATAAGCTTCTCCCCTCAGGCCCTGGTCCTCTTAAATCTGGACCCCCAGGTCCTCTCCTGTCAGGCCCAGGACCCTCAATAGATACACCTCTGCTTTCAGGCCCTGGTCCCCTGAAATCTGGACCAGGTCCTTTCCTGTCAGGCGCAGGACCCTCCATATCTGGACCTCTCCATTCAGGTCCAGGACCCTCCATAGCTGGATCTCTCCTTTCAGGTCCTAGTCCTCTGAAATCTGGACCTCCAGGTCCTCTCCTTTCAGGCCCTGGACCCTGCATAGAAAAGTCTCTGCTTGCAGGCCCTGGTCCCCTGAAATCTGGACCTCCGGGTCCTCTCCTGTCAGGCCCAGGACCCTCAATAACTGGACCTCTTCTTTCAGGCCCTGGTCCCCTGAAATCTGGACCTGCGGCTCTTCTCCTGTAAGGCCCAGGACCCTCCATTACTGGACCTCTACTTTCAGGCCCTGGAGGTCCAAAATCTGGACCTCCAGGTCCTCTCCTGTCAGGCCCAGGACCCTCCATATCTGGACCCCTCCATTCAGGTCCAGGACCCTCCATAGCTGGACCTCTCCTTTCAGGCCCTAGTCCTCTGAAATCTGGACATCCAGGTCCTCTCCTGTCAGGCCCAAGACCCTCCATAGACAAGTCTCTGCTTTCAGGTCCTGGTCCCCTGAAGTCTGGACCTTCAGGTTCTCTCCTGACAGGTTCAGGACCCTCCATAACTGGACCTCTCCTTTCAGGTCCTCGTCCTCTGAAATCTGGACCGCCACGTCCTCTTCTGGCAGGACCAGGACCTTCCATCGATAAACCTCTCCTTTCAGGCCCTGGTTCACTGAAATCTGGATCTCCAGGTCCTCTTCTGGCAGGCCCAGGACTCTCCATAGATACATTTTTCCTTTTAGACGTTGGTTCACTGAAATGTGGACCTCCAGGTCCTCTCCTGTCAGGCCCAGGACCCTCCATACCTGGACCTCTCCTTTCAGGTCCTGGCCCTCTGAAATCTGGCCCTCCAGGTCCTCTCCTGTTAGGCCCAGGACCCTCCATACCTGGACCCCTCCTTTCAGGTCCTGGCCCTCTGAAATCCAGACCTCCAGGTCCTCTTCTGACATGCCCAGGACCCTCCATACCTGGACCTCTCCTTTCAGGTCCTGATTCACTGAACTCTAGACCTCCAAGTCCCCGCATGTCAGATGCAGGGCCTTTCATAGCTGTACCTATCCTTTCAGGCCCTGGTCCCCTGAAATCTGGACCTCCAGGTCCTCTTCTTTCAGGCCATGTCACTTTGAAATCTGGACCTGCCGGTCCTCTCATGTCAGGTACTTGACCCTCCATAGTTGGGCCTTCCCTCCCAGGTCCTGCTTCTCTGAAATCTGGATCCACAGATCCTCTACTGTTAGGCCCCGGGCCTTCCAGAGCTAGATCTCGCCTTTCAAGTCCTGGTCCTCGCATGCCAGGTCCTAGATTGCCCAAAGTTGGACTGCTCCATTCAGGCTCTGGTCTCATTAAATCTAAACCTCTTGGTCCTCGCCTGTCATGCATTGGAACCTCCATATCAGGTCGCCTCATTACAGGTCCTGGTGTCATGAAATCCTGACCCCTTGGTCTTCTCCTGTCATGCTTAAGGTGACCGCTCATTTCAGACCCTGGTTCTCTAAAGTCTAGGTCTGCAGCACCTATTGTGTCATGCCCCTGGCTCTCTATGTTTGGACAACTCTTATCAGATGGATGGACTCTCCATTCATCTTGCATAAATGGCCTTTCTCTGACTGGACCTGATCCTTTCATATCTGGCCCTCTCCAAACATCTCTTATTTCTGATCCTAGGCCTCTCCAATCTGGACCCCTTATATGTGGGCCCAGGCCTTTATTGTGACTCCTCTGACCCCTCATATCAGGACCAACAAAACCTGGTCCTAGACCTCTCCAATCTGGATTTGTAATGTTTAGCATGCCATCACCCCTTGTATCTGAGCCACCCATACTAGCCATATCTTGACTAGGCCCCACATAACTTCTTTCTGTCATCCTTTCAGCCCTTATATTTGGCAGTTGTTCATTGAATTGTTCTCTAGGCCCACTACTGGAAACTGGACTGCCATCATGCTTTGATTGCGTTTGAACTCTCCCTGAGCCTCTAAAAGATGGACCTGGACTTGGATCTCTTACACCTTCACCCCTCATAGCTGATCTCATACTACAAGTATGTAGACTTTCATCTTTTTGACCTCTTCCTATAATATCTGGAGCCCTACCTTCTATCTGTGGACCCCCGAAAGATTGATCTCTACTTATTTCCATCACACCTGGCCCAATAGCTGCATTTTCTGAACTTGGATGATACATAGTTGATAAAGGATCCCTTGTGCCCCTTATGTCAGGCACATGTCTATATGATGGAGGGCCCTTCATGACTGGATCTCCCCTCTCATTCTGTAGGCCTGATCCCCCCATATGTGAATTTGCAACAGCTGTTACAAGCATTTTTCCTCTTACTTCTACTTTGCTGTGTCTTAAATCAGGGCCTGGACCTTTTACTTCTTGGTTCACACCTGGCATACTAGAACTCTGCATATTTTGCATTGGACTCCTCATCCCAGAACCTCTTATGACTGGCAATGAACCAATTCTATCACTGTTGTGTTGTTGAATAACTGGCTCTCTAAAATTTGCCTCTGAACCCTGCATCCCTGTCCCTGGGTCCCTCACATGTTCCCCTTGGCCACTTATAGCTAGGTCTTGTGTGCCTGATCCAGGACAAATTTTGGGACTTATGCCTTGCATGCCTGTACCTCTCATATCAGGCCCTGGGAATCTAATTCCTGTTTCTCTAAGATCTATCTGTGGTCTCCTATGTACAATTTCTTTCATATGTGATCCTGCATTCCTAATACCTGGATCACTTATACCAGGTCCTGGAGACTTTGTCACAGGGTCTATTTTAGGTGCTGAGCCCTGAATATCTGGGTCTGTAGCTGGATCTGAATGTCCTTCCCCATGACCCAGTATTGTTTGATGCTTTAAGCCTGGACTTCCCCCTTCTATTCGTTTGTCTTCCTTTATCATACCTGTATCACTGACACCTGAGCTCTGTAGATTTAGGATTCTAAAATCCATATTTCCAACATTTGATAATAGACCTCCAACAGTTGGCCACAGTACATTGGACATTGTTGTTTGACCACAAATAGGCAGAACATTATTTTCAATTTTAACATGTGGCATTGAGACACAGGTATGCATCTTGGGAACTCTGATTTCTTCAATCTTAACAGAGTCAATTCCTATGCTGCTAGGATTCACAAACTGTGGCTCTGGATCAGGACTCTGAGGAGAATCTCGAATGGGAGGATCAATTACTCTTAGAGGAACAGTACTTTCAAACTTGTTTGAAAACAGAGTTTCCTGTTGAGAGGGTTTATCAACCTGTGTAGAAGAACCACTACGTGTGTCATCATAGTCACTGACTGAAGTTGTTTTAAGCTCCTGGGATTTGGGTGGTTCTGAAGTCTCAAGCTTCACATTGTGAAGAAGTCCATGTGAATGTGGAGAAAAGCATTTATCAATGCTCTCATCAAGATTACTTTTTAGCTGATTTCCATCAGGGTTATTTTTAATAGTGACTGAGGTAAATGATGTGTTACTCTCTACAAATTGTCCAACAACAGAGTCTGGAGCATTACACAGAACACTTAAAGGCTTTGATTTCTCAAGGACTTGAGGGGAAGATTCTTTATGCTGTTTTGGTGAAAGGGACCCAGAATCTTTTTTTCCAGTAGATGATGGGGATCTCCTACGTCCATGAGAATGTCGGTGTGTAGAATGCCCTTTACTGTGGTGACCTTGCCGTTCAGACTGGTTTCTAGCTCTATGCCTTGACCTGTCCCTTTCACTTCTTCTGTGTCTATCCCTTTCTCTACGTCTCCGGGAATGTGAAGGAGAACGGCGCTGTGATCTTCTTGAAGGGCTTCTATGGTGGTCCCTTTCACGATGACTCCTCTTCTTTGGTGATAGTCTTCGCTTTCTGCTGTGGTATGCATTCAGAGGAGTGCCCTTCCGGCTCGCACTATGCCCTGTTCTAGACAAAGATGAATCACGAATCTTTATACTGCCTCCTTGAAATACATCATCTTGAATTTCATTAAAAAGTGATTCATCCTCAGGATCATAAGCTACATCAGAATCTTCAATCTCTCCAGCAGAGGATTCCTTAACATTTTCCTGCGTTTCATCTTGCTCTGTAACATTATCTGCATCATTTTCTAAATTGGCAGTTGTGTCTTCTAGCTTAACAGCTTGTGATTCTACATTCGAACTGTCCACAGTCTCTGTAAGGTTGCTAGTCTTGTCTGTTGATTCTGACAGTTGACTGACTGGCAAAGATTTTTGTGGGGGAGACATCAGGGAATCAGAAACAGAAAAGTGAGCCATGAACATCCCCACAGCCTCTCTCTGTTGACGTAGTGCCTCTTCCTGCTCCTTCAACTGTCGTTTTTGCTCTTCAATCTGCTTATTGAGCTCTTCGAGCATTCGCTGTTGTTCAGTTAGTGTTGCAGCAGAGACAACCACAGTGCCCGTAGGAATGTTCTGCCTTACTTCTGCTGGGGTAGAGGTTAGCGCTGGGGTAGAGGTTAGCGCTGGAGTGGAGGTAGGAGCTGGTGTTACAATCTGGATAGGAATTGGGGTTGGGCATGACGGAGAACTTGACGTTTGAGTTGGAATAGGGGGCTTTGTCCCAACAATATCACTTTGAATATCTGCAAAGATGGTCTCATCCTCTGGATCATAGGCCACACCATCATCTGAAAAACCTGATACTGCAGGGCCATCTGCCTTAATTTGTTCTATGCTCTGAGGGGCAACCATTCCATATCTCATTGCTGGATCATACTCCTCTTCTGGGTCATACGGTCGGTCAAAGTCATTTTCTTCTTCTATTTTTTTTACTTTGGATTTCTGTCCAAACTGTTCGACAATTGGATCCACCATTGATCTGGTCTGAGAAAACATTGGGACTTTCTTAACACTAACTGTTGTTGTTGTTGTTGTAGAACTTCCGTCAGAAGAGACCGCAGAGTCAGTTTGTTTATTGCCGAACAAACTATTCAAGATGGTCTGCAGCGGTGTCTTATCACCGGATGCTGTTGTGGGATTCTTGTCGGAGATGCTATTAGAGGTTGACTGAGAGGCTGAGGGAGGAACAGGGGTGTCTGTTCTAAATGAAGTCAACGGAGATGGTATGGTAACTGATCCAGAAGAGGAAGAGTCTGAAGGTGAGCCAGGGCAAGGTGGTGAGCCAGGAGGGGTGGTGCTAGCAGGAGTCTCTGGATCGTAGGGTTGGAATATCTCCAATTTGTCAGAGCCGTAGAGGACTGGGGGTTTTGGTATCCACATAGGGTCTTTGGACATATGAACTTTGGGTCTCTTCTCTTCAATTTCCTGAGGCAAACCTCCGGGACGTTTTGCCTTCTGGATGACTGCCAGACCCAGAAGAAGATTGGGCCTGTTTCTTTCAAGCCCTGTGAAATAAACAAATAATTAGAAGTCTAAATTACTGACAATAGTCTCCACATTTCATTTTTCTAAATGCTTGACTGACAACATTTGTCAGAACGGTTAGATAACTATTCATTTTCACAAAATGTATAGGTGTTGGTACAGGACTTTTAAATTAGGGCTGGGACCACTAATTGATTCATCAATAATTACAGACAACAATTAAAATGACACAACAAAAAAATGCTTGCTTGCAAGCATTGACCGCACATTAAATATTTAGATTTAATTTAACATTTTTTTGTTAAAAACCTTCAGAGCTTTACAGCTAAAATGTTTTACATTTTTGTTTTTACTTCTATCTTTTCCGTGATCCACTTGACCAAAAGAGAGAGCAAATTTCTTCTCTACAGCTCTCAGTTGTTAAGACCTTGTAGTGGTTTAGACTCCTGTGCTCAAACCTATGTGGCCCAGGATTGTGCCTGAGCTGCAGAACACCCAAAATACTGGTAACATATTGGCATAATAATCCCATTTTGACATTTTGTAGAAGGACTTGGGTTACTTTATCTTACATTATCATAAGAGATGAAAGTGAGCAATGATGTATAACTGGGGATATTTCTTTTGGAACAGCCCTAGTCTTCCTTATTCTAACCCCTTTAAGTATAAAAAAAACAGGAGAAGATTCATTTGGTGAGATATTACAACCTAACTACTGAGCATGTTATTCTTGGGCCCTGAAAGTGTTGATATAGGTCATCATAAAAGACTACGGGCCCCATTTTAACGATCTAAGCGCACGGCATGAAGCACATGGCGCAGGTGCGTTTAGGGCATGTCCAAATCCACTTTTGCTAGTTTAATGGTGGAAAAAAGGGTCAGTGCGCCAGGCGCAAGATAGAGCCCTATAAGCAGTAGTCAAAGTAGTCACACCTGGTCCGTTGAGAGGTTGTAGTATGGATGGGATTGATTCCTTTGAGCTAAGTGGGACAAGGTATACATCCTTGATGGAACGGCTGCCATTTGCGACCACACCAAAACGACCTCTGCTGCTAAAATAGGAAAACAGGGAGACATAGGCCACCTCTTCCTCCTCTGTTGCAGGGTGAAACCGGATCACACATAACTCCTATTTAGCAAAAAAAAAAAAAGTTAAATATTAATAGATTTCCAATATTATTTTACAAAACCTAAAGAAACAGTAAATCTACTGCTTGCCTTTGTAACAGAGCTCTTTAGTTTAGCAACATAGTCCCACACTGTTTGAGGTAGGATTCGTCCTCCGATTTGTATAGTATCAGGTAGATCCTACGCACAAGAAATAAAACGTGTTCAATATCTTTGTCAGTTCAACTGATGACAATTACAGATCTTTTATGATAAAAGTTCAATATTATGCAGTACTATACCAATTTGAGATTTTCAGCAGATCCTGAAACCAGATATCCCTTGGTGACAAACTTGGCTACAGTGAGCATGTTTAGGAAGCCTTTCCACACTATATCTTGCTTAGCCAAGAACTGAGAAGTCTCACCATCAGCTGGGGATTCAGAGATCACTGTCCTGAGACACAAAACACAACAACACAATGACAAACATATCCACATATTATGCATATTATATTATTTGCTCAAATGTATACCACCTAAAACAGAATCAAAGAGTTATTCTATTCTACAGTTCTTTAAATACCTTGAGGATGTGCCATATAGTCTGGGATCCACAGAGGAAGATGGCTTCATTAAGATAGATTTAGGTAAAGGTTTGGTTGGTGGTTGTGAGGAGGCAGGTGCCGAGGGCAATGCAGAGATACTCTCTTTAAGAGGAGAATATGGGACTGATGGGTTAAGGGTTGTGTTACTGGGGCCAGAGGTGACACCAGACAAAGCAGAGAACCTGCTTGCTGCAGTGCGGGGGTCACGCCTTGTGATGGTGACTGTGGATACAGCAGGGATCACAACTGGTGTGTATGCTCTCTTTTGTATAGTAGTTATAGGAGTGTCTGGTGTTGGGGATGCAGGAGACTCCATGACAGGGGAAGCTGGAGACTCTAAAGTAGGGGAGGCTGGAGAGTCCATTATAGGGGAAGCAGGGGATTCTACTATAGTCAATTCTGGAGCGTCAATGATAAGGCGGGATGAAGGATCCATTAGGGATGATGTTGGAGAATCCATGTCAGGTGAATCAGGTGGCGCCCGCAGAGGGGAGTCATCTCCTGCAGACTTTCTCCAAGAGGGTTCTTGTTTATCACTTGTTTCAGAAACCTTGGGTTTTTTCTTTGCGGGTTCCTCCTCTTCCCCAGCTAGTATTTGGCCTTTGGGAAGAATACGAATATTTAAAAAAGAAACAACGCATAGTCATTGGATAATAATCTACTAGGTATTGCACAGCTATTGTAAAAACATATTTTTAATTCACCTGTGCATATCTTGCATTTCAGGTCAAAGAGGTGAGCCTTGTGCTCAGATGTTGTGTCCTTCAGCATACAAGCGAGAATATCTGGTACAGCCCTGCCCTGACTTATTCTGGTCTTGAGAGCAGGAGCAGGAAAGCTTTTCTTTTGTTCCTGGGAAGCAAACAATTAGACTTAACCCACAAAATATCATAACATCAATTGCTTTTCATGAAAAATGTTTATATGGACAAGGAGAGACAATATAATGACCAAATAAATACATTTACACCAATTGAATAACAATGAGGCAAGTACACACCATGTTTCTATCAGGTCTTGGGGGATTCAAACTGGGCAAATCAACCTTCACTGCTTCAGGCTTCTGTAACAAACTTATCGCTTTAGCCGCTGCATCCTTAACCTATATACAAACAAATGATGGAAGAAAATAATCACCTCTGATACAAACACTGCTTGATCATTTAAGTTTAATATTTCTTACACTATACCTCTGTTGTTTCTTTTGCACTTGGCTCTGATGCTTTGGTAGCCTGCATATCCTTCTGGCTCATCCTGGCCAGTCTGAAGGGACTGATCTCTCCACGTACAACACAACACAACAAGCCCTAGAGAGAGAGAACCCATACTGAACTGTCAGTTTGCTAAAAACATAAATAACTATGAGAGGACCTAAATAAAAATGTATATTATTAAAATGTATGGTAAGAAAAATTATCGCAAAACAGAAATGGGTTTCATCAACTTTAAACAAACCTTGTTCCTTGGGTCTTTCAGGTTGAACATTATAGTTCGGTACTTGTTCATGTATTTGCTATCTGTGTTGCGAAAAATGTCAAACATCTCCATCTCAATGCTTGCGACAACCTTTGCAACTTCACTCTCGGACATCTCCAAATCCTCACAATCACACACCCTTGAAAAATGAAAAGGCAGTTAGTCGTCACATTTGTTGAGATGCATTTTTTTACACTTTAATTATTGCAAAAGTGCAAAAGCCACAAATATGTTCCTGGAGGCTATCATGTCATGAAAATAATCTGTTTTGAGAAAAATACCATAAAGTGAGTTAACTATAATATTTGTTTGTTTGGTTATTATAGGCGAAAGATTTAATTACGTGATGTAGGTGTTATTTTATTAATATTATTAAATTGAAAAGTAATTGTAGTTGTTGTAAACAAGATAAGAATGTAATATAATTTAATCTAGTGCAGGTGTTTACATTTGTATTCAATGTTATTCTCATGTTAGGATACCTATCCTTGTTTTTAAGGGAGCCTATTGTAACATCTGGCCAGGGACTGCACATGAAAACTAGCCTTTTGGCCAATTCCGGCATATTTACAGAAATGTTTATTAATCCATCCTTGACAAAAAAGATTAAATTAAATTTATATGTGGATCATACTACTTCCAAAAGTGCATGTTTTATTAAAATGCTACTGAAATATAGATGACTGAAAGATATGCAAAGTGGTCTGTAAAAACACACTGAATATATGAATCATCTCCTAGATGATGTAGGTTAAAAGACTGTTATTGCACCCTTATCAAATCATGTCCAAACTATTGACAAACTATTTTGGCTCATACCACCATCACTTTAACTTCTCATAGGGATAAAGTCAGATTTATCAAAAGACTTTCATATAAGCCTGTAAAACAGTTCTCACCTTTTAAACAGGATGCTGCTGAGGGAGCGCTGGATGCTCTGTCTGACCTGGTTATTGGGCTGAGAGGGTCTGGAGGAGGGAGCACTGGGTGCAGGTGGCACCAGCAGATTTCTGGTTTCGTTCAGCAGCGTGGGGGCTGAAGAAGACTTCTGGCCTGATGCTGAGGCTGACACGTGGCTGGACGGAGGCTGGGGTCTAGACTGCTTCTTTGGTATGACGTACGTTGTCTTAGTGACCATAAGAGCTCCTGTTTCATGGTGTCTGGGAGCTGAGGTGGATGGGGATGCTGCAGCTGGAGACAGACTCATTTCTGTTTGGTTGGGTGGTATAGAGGGATCTGATTCTGTAGATTGCTCCTTAGGCACACCACTGTTGACTGGCTCCTTTGCCTTTTGTTGAGAGTAGCTCTGTGGTGGGGCTAGCTCAGTGGCAGGCTGGGAGGATGGAACCATATCTGTCAAGGTGTCCTCAGGATGTTGTTTTGAAGGAGTTCCAGCCTCATTGTCAGCCTGTTTACAGCCCTTTATAGCTGTTAGAAAAAAAGAACAGGGCATTTCATGAATATGAATTACCATTAACTGTGACATAAACCAACATGTGCCAATCATATGCATATGCAGTTTAAGGTTAAAAAACAGTAATCAAATCTGCTATCATAAATAATAACAAAAAACATTCATGCTCACAATTACAGCACTTTTTGGAGTCAATGTTTTTGACTGGGGGAGGAAGCCTGAGAAAACACACGGAGAACATGCAAACTTCAGGGCCCAAGCCGGCCAGTGAGTTTGAACAGAACTTTAGACAGTGCTAACATACAGCACTACATACAACTAAATACAAATGTTTTCTGTTGCTGTTAAATATTTGTATCAGTAATGTGGAGTTATGTTGCCCTGTATTTGGAATTATCATTAGTTGAAAAATACACAAAATGCTAATTTTCCATCTGCAAAAAAATATCTTAAGAAACCTGTAGTTGATATTAGAAAATTACAGATAGGGCCTTTAAGACATGGTAATTTCATGATTGTAAGGTGAAACTAGAGGCAAAAACTGACATTTACCAGTTTACATAAATAACTGATATAGGAACTCATGTCTATGTATTTTCCTTTAACACACTCCTCCATTACAATGACCAATGGAAACACTTTCACATAAATGTTTCATTCTGATTCATTAAACGGTGCAACTGGCATCAAGCGGACATTAATAGTCTGTTTATAATGTAATTGCAATGCTACAACACAATTTTTAACATTACAATTAATAGTGGTTGAATAATTCAATGACTACCTCTCTGAAATGCATTGGTAAATGTGGTAAAGTGCCTTTATTCAGTTTACATAAAGATATTTTCAGAATTTCTATTCATAAACAGTGTCCTTGTAAGATGCTGGAATAAAGACAATCTAAATGTTACCAAACAAGTGTTGTACAGGACACAATGCTTCATATTAGGGAAGTGTTTGGATCATTTAAATTCATGAATATCCATGACATACTTGTTTTTTTACAAGAAGCAATTATGGACACCAATTTTTGTTACATGCTATACTATACTGGATTATCTGCATTGAAGACTTAACACACAGGATCTACAAAGACAAATATTTGTTAATCTGCTTTGCATCTTACTTTATAAAATTATCTTATTAAAAGGAAAAACTGAGCTCAAGATAATACATAGTGAAGAAAAATGTCCTGCTCACTAAATCATTGCCCTCAATGTGCCTTTTCACTATTTGAGGTATTGATGAAAATGTTATTTTTTTTGTATTTATATTTATACATAGATACTGAGATATCCAAGTTCTTGTGACTGCTACTTGGAGGAACATTACTACACTTGATATGACCTTTAAAGCATCTTTTACGTCACTTTTATTGATAAAACTTGTCAATAAATAGGCTTGATTGAAACTTCCTATTGCAGGGGTGTCAAACTCAGCTTCCCTAAGAGCCACCGTGGAAAATGAGAATCACATGTGTTGAGTTAATTGCTTTTATGTCATCAAAAAAGTCAAATATCTTTGACTGTATTATTGCAGGTTTCATATAGTCGACAAAAATGTTTAAGAAAATGCAAAAAAAAAGGCATTTGAAAAAAGGCCCCAAAACATTGTAAAAAGTGACAAAAACTAGACGGGCCAAAATGTATTGTTAATCTAAATTGATATGGGGGCCGGATTTGTTTACTTGGCTCAAATGCTTTAAAGTTCCCAAAAATCTTTACAAGAAGCTTGGGTCGACATTTGAAAGACCACTCAGTAGTAGAAGTATCAGTTTCAGGTGTGGCAAATAAGATCATTATCCCCATATTCAAAAATCTCAGCGTGCAAGACATCCACAGTGAAGGCACAAATGTGTGTTTTGGGAAAGCACACACCAGGTCCTGGTCTCCTCTAGTGACCTTCAGTTTTGAGACCACCACTAAAGTTTATCTTCTTGCAGAGTTCTCTGGGTAGATGTGACATTTACTTGCTTGGTAATATCCTTCTACACTCTGTTGCCATTATGTAAGACTTTTTTTCTTCAGAGCCATTTTGGAGGATATGAATGATGAGCATTAGGGATTACAGAGGCAGAGCCTCTGTAATCCCATATGAAAAGCATATGTTAAGCACTGAATGCACTGTGGTTTAAACATTTTGATAAATATGGTAGTAGTTGATCATTTGCATTTGTATTAGGAAGATCAGACAAACATTAAAAAATAGATGTGATCTACTGTCTGTTTCAGGGAAGATGAGAACTGGTGTGAGGTGGCAAATCAAAGCCAAGAAGAAGATGCCTCGACTCCCAGTACTTGAAATAGTTTATTACTTTTTAATGTCAATAGATGATCAATAACTAGTAGTTCTTGATAAATCATGTCTACTGCTAATTTATATATATACACACTATATGTAAATAGCAAGGACAATACTAATATTTTTAGTGCCATCCATCTCAACAAGAAAAAGATCAGAAAATTAGTTTTCTGCTGTTGGATTTTCTTTTCAGTCCTGAGAAGGTCCAACCCAAACCTGGAACTTGTTTTGCATTTTCCTGAATCTGCTAAAGTTTATATCTCTAAATACAGGAAAGAAAGTGGTGATGAAAAGTTCTATTCACATATATTATGGGTGTGTAAAATATGATTTTAAATTTTCCTTTACATATGTCTATGAATGTAAACACTATATACTGCATATTGGTTGTCCCACACAAAGATCCCCCTAAAGAAAGAAACAAAGATCATGTAAAACCTAATGTACTAATGTGTTCATAATGCAAAATTTAGCATTAGGCATTACATAGGTTTGTTTCAAATCTGTTTAATCAACCAACATGTGACACAGAACATCCAGTTAAAGGGTCATTTTGAGTTGTTTTTTTTAAACCTGGAATATATTTTTCCATGCATTTGTGTCAAAGTGACTAATGTGAACAAAAAATCTTTGAAATTGGTCCAGTATTGAGCAAGAATGCTGTAACCAGCAGCCGCGAACATGGCTGCAACATAATCATTTAGGGCAAATGTGCATTGTCAATTTCCTCTCAAAGGATCAGCATATTATTATATATTATTATGTGTCTGACAACATCATGGAAATGAGCCCTACAGAGTAAAATCCTTTGTTTAAAAAACCTCAGAAATCAGTATTGCAAAACCCACCAGAATCTATTTAAATAAACAATACTTTTATCACGTATAGAGCCAGCATATTTCCGCATATGAATTGGTAAAATAAGGGACTAGTAATTGTTGGAACAGTTGAAAGACCTAAACTAGCTAGAACTAGAACTAAAATAGCTTTTGATCATTTGATTTCTGTTTGTATTTTGAATTAAGTGTATTTTATGAAAATAATTTATAAAATTACTTTTTATTTTAATGGAGTCTGGTGGATTTGGCAATAGAAAGTTTGAAGATGTTTCATGTTAAACAAATAGGATCATACTCTTTAACAAAAAGAACAACTTCTGTAAGGATCCTTTCCATAACGTTGTCAGAACTTATGAACTTTTTCCACTGCATGATACCTACTTGACCCGCCTCAACTCTACTTCTTTGGTTTTCTATTACGAAAAAAGGTCCCCGGTACCAGCTAACAGGTACTTTTTTTAATACCACCACACTTGTGGCTTTTTTCCACTGATGGTAACAGCTCGACTCAACTCGCCTCGCCTCTACTTGACTCGACGCACTCTGCGTCCGTTTTCCATTGCAGATTGAGCATCGCCTCAGCGTGGCTGGTCACCATAGCTACGCAGCCGGTAACTGCCATGATGTAATTTTCAACGCGACTCACAACAGCAGGTTGGAGGTGTTTGTTTTGTTTCTCGGCATGTGACTACTTGCTACAGCCAGAAGAAAATTTGTTTCAAAAGAAGCTGAAGGAAGCAACAAAAATCACTGCTGAAAAAAAACAACAGGAGTTTGGGAATTCCGACGGAGTTTAGACGTTGACATGACCATTGTTCGCCGACACAAAAGGGTAAGTTAAGTTTCCTGGTTAGCTAACATTTGCATGTGTTCAGGGTCACAGTCAGTATTTACTTTACGCTATATAAAGTACATGGGATGCATCTGGGCCAGCAGAGCCGTTGGGGACACTGTCACAGGGTGCAGAGGAAGAAGACCGGGATGTCCGGGAGGGTTTGATGCGCTACTTGAATAGCTAAATAAAATCTTTGATATATTGTCTTGTTTTTTTTTTTTTAAGTAACAGTGTGCAATATTGGAAACGAAATGCAAAATAATAGCCCTTAATATTGAATAGTGAGAATAGAAAAGTGAGAATAGTGCAGAGAGTAGATAATCTGTTGGTGTCTGGCTAGATTTCTTTTTTTTTTTTTTTTAAATGGCGTGGTTGTTTCGGACACACACTCCGCACTCTTGTTTGCTAAAAACGCAGTCATAAGTGACGGTCTTCCGACCAACCAGTAGTCTGCAGGTTTTCACGTCACCTTTTGGTATCGCCTCAGCTCGCTTGGAACCTCGACTGAGGTAGTACTAAAAAAAGTACCTGGTAGCAGGTCCCAGGAACTTTTTTTTCGTAATGGAAAACCAAAAAAGGCGAGTAGAGTCGAGGCGAGTCGAGTAGATACCACGCAGTGTAAAAACGCCATTGAGGTTCGAAGCAAGCTGAGGTGATACCAAAAGGTGACGTGAAAAAACGCAGACTACTAATTGGTTGGAGAGAATCGTCACTATTCACTGTGTCCTCGTTGCTAGCAACAGACGTGTGTGTGTGTGTGGTGTTAGGTCATGGTAGTTTCCTGCTATGATGATCAGCCATGGCTCGCCTCACGCATGAAAGCGGTAATAATCTGCAATGGAAAAAGAAGGACGGGGCACCGTGGCCGAGTTGAGTCGAAGCGAAGTACCATTAATAGAAAAAAGCCATTAGACCAATAATCTGAGCATGTCAGTGGTAAAACAAGCACATTTAGTGGACGGAAATTGAAAGTGCGCAATTGCCAAATTAGTTACACTGTTGTGTTTCACAATACTGGACCAATTTCAAAGATTGTTGTTCTAATCAGTCAGAGACAAAAACATAGGAAAATAGGTAAAAAAACAAACTTTCACCGTATAGATACTAGTGGTGTGAATCACCAGAGGCACCACAATAAAATATTATCATGATACAATTACAACTAAGATGGCGCTGCAGATGGCCGCCTCTGGATTACGCTCCATTGTACTTTTCATGTTTTTGTTTGTCTGTTTTCTGCCAACATTCTCTGGTAACATATACCAGAGATGAGCTCTTAAATATTGGACTTTCAACTCCTCATATTATTCCACCGCTATTTTCCGAAGTTATTAGTTGGAGGCGCAGCAGCTCTCTATGGGATCCACCGGAGACGCCGGAGGGGGAAGCGCGCTAGCGCGCTTGTTAAACTGAGGCAGCGGGGCTTTCGCACTGCGCTCCCCTCTATCCACCTGGCGAATGGCCACTCTCTGGCCAACAAAATGGATGAACTGCTGCTCCTCAACAGAACTAACTCGGACTTCTGCAGATCTGCCGCCCTCTGCTTTACCAAATCCTGGCTCACTCCGCGCATCCCGGACAGCGCACTTCTCCTGGATTCAATCTTTACCGGACGGATCGCATACTGGAGCTCACGGGGAAAACAAAGGGAGGCGGACTCTGTCTCTACATAAACAAAGGTTGGTGTACAGATGTCACAGTGCTGGAAAAATCATGCAGGCCCCACTTAGAGTCACTATTCATAAACTGCAAACCATTTTATTCACCGCGGGAGTTTTCCTCGTTCATTCTGGTCGCCGTCTACATCCCACCTCAGGCCTGTGTTAGTGAGGCGTTACTACACCTGGCCGACCAGATAAGTAACATGGAGAAAAAACATCCTGACTCACTGCTCATTGTTCTTGGGGACTTCAACAGAGCAAACCTCAGCCACAAACTCCCAAAGTATAGACAGCATATTAAGTGTCCCACCAGGGACACTAATATACTGGACCACTGCTATACTACATTAAAGGACGCCTATCGCTCTGTCCCACATGCAGCCTTGGGACTCTCTGATCCCTGTCTGGTTCATCTTGTCCCGACATACAGGCAGAAACTAAAATCTGTTAAACCTTTTGTAAAGAGGGTGAAAAGATGGACCAATGAGTCAAAGCTGGATTTACAGGCCTGCTTTGATTGTACTGATTGGAGTGTTTTTGAGGCTGCAGCCACTGATCTGGACGAACTAACTGACACTGTTTCACTGGTTCACAGCAAGACTTAACCAGCTCCGTCAGTCAAAAAAGGAGGCCTTCAGAAGTGAGGACAGAGTCCTGTATAACCAGGCCAGGAACACACTGACCAAAGAGATCAAAGCAGCTAAGAGGAGCTATGCTAATAAGCTGGAAAACAGCTTTACAAACAGCGATCCTTGGTCAGTGTGGAGAGGCCTGCAGACACTCACAAATTACAGGAGACCATCCCCCAACACTGCTGGTCCTCAACAACTGGCTGACGAGCTGAACAGCTTTTACTGTAGGTTTGAAAAGACCACAGTCCCACCCCTCCCCCTCACCAACTCACACTTCAGTCAGTCACCCCCCTCCCCTCTGACCCCTCACCTGCACTCACGATCTGTGAAGTGGATGTGCGCCAGCTCTTCCAGAGGCAGAAGACCAGAAAGGCTCCTGGCCCAGACGGTGTGTCACCATCCTGCCTGAAAATCTGTGCAGACCAGCTGGCCCCCATCTTCACTCAGATCTTCAACAGATCTCTGGAGCGATCTGAAGTTCCCTCCTGCTTCAAATGCTTCACAATCATCCCAGTCCCCAAAAAACCCTCCATCTCTGGACTAAATGACTACAGGCCTGTCGCCCTGACATCTGTAATCATAAAGTCCTTTGAAAGACTGGTGTAGGCCCACCTGAAGAACATCACAGTCCCCTTGCTGGACCCCCTGCAGTTTGCCTACAGGGCTAAAAGGTCGGTGGATGATGCAGTCACTTGGGACTGCATTACATTCTGCAACACCTTGACTCCCCAGGGGCATATTAAAGGATGCTGTTTGTGGACTTCAGCTCGGCGTTCAACACCATCATCCTGGATATCCTGAGCACCAAACTCTCCCAGCTCACTGTGCCAGCCTCCACCTGTCAGTGGATCACAAACTTCCTGACTGACAGGAGGCAGCAGGTGAGGCTGGGGAACATCACATCCAGCACACGGACTATCAGCACTGGCGGCCCTCAGGGGTGTGTGCTCTCCCCACTGCTTTTCTCCCTCTACACTAATGACTGTACCTCAGGAGACCCATCTGTTAAACTCCTAAAGTTCGCTGACGACACAACGGTCATCGGCCTCATCCGGGACGGTGATGAGTCGGCCTACAGACGGGAGGTGGATAAGCTGGCTTTCTGGTGCAGTCAGAACAACCTTGAGCTCAACACTCAAAACTGTGGAGATGATCGTGGACTTCAGGAAGAGACCCCCCACTCCTCCCCCCATCACCATACTGTGTCTGCTGTGGAATCCTTCAGGTTTCTGGGATCCACTATATCCCAGGACCTGAAGTGGGAGCCCAACACAGACACCATCATCAAAAAGGCCCAGCAGAGGATGTACTTCCTGCGCCAGCTCAGGAAGCTCAACCTGCCTAAGGAGCTGCTGATCCACTTCTACACAGCCATCGTCCAGTCTGTCCTCTGCACGTCCATCACTGTCTGGTTTGGATCTGCCACCAAAACGGACAGGAGCAGACTACAACGGACAGTTAGGACTGCAGAAAAGAGCATCGGTGCCAACCTGCCCTCCGTCCATGACTTATACTCCTCCAGAGTCAGGAAACGGGCAGGAACCATCACTGCAGACCCATCTCACCCCGGACACAACCTGTTCCAGCTTCTTCCCTCTGGTAGGCGCTACAGAGCACTGTTAGCCAAAACCAACAGATTCAGGAACAGTTTCTACCCAAAAGCCATCTCTCTGATGAACAGCTGACTTCTGACCCACAGTGTCAGGTTCAATTCAATTCTGGTCAATAACCCAGTAATCACTGTCTCTACAGCACCTGTTTACTGGTTCCCCTTATTATTCCACTTATTTAGTATTATTCATCATTCCCACTTATTTTTTTTATTTATTCATCATTCTCATTTCCTATTTCAGAACTGTTCATATGTTCATACTGTTCATCTTGTAATATAATAACATAATACTATTTTTCCCAGTATCCTTTGCACTATGCTCCACATTTAAATAATTTTATTGAACTCTTCAATGCACTCATGCCTCTATATTGTTTCGGTTTATAGTATGTATTTATTGTGTATATATTAGTGTGTATATTTTGTTTTGGTTGTTTTGTATGTGTAAGCACAGTGTGAGTAACGATGCTCCAAAGAAAAAATCCTTGTATGTGTCCTCATACCTGGCAAATAAAGCTGATTCTGATACTTTTATCAGGATACGATATACATATTGAAATATTCTGCGATCCATTGCAATTTATTGCCTTTTTTCCAACTTCAAATTATTTTCCCAGAGGAAAACTGTGTCAACATATGTTTTATCTAAAAAGATAAATTTATCCATTTGTTCCTCTCACTTCAGTTTTATTTCAACAAAATGCTATATTTAAGCAGTCAAGCTAACCAACACATATAATAAAAGATCAATACTTGGTATCCATGTAGCAATACAGTTTAGCCACGGAAAATTTCACAACACTATACTGTGTCAAATCTTTCCCCAGCCCTTAATAACAGATATTTTGATATATTTGAGGTTTCTAAATCTTTAATGCATTGTTGCTTGTGTGAGTAAATAGTGCCACTGGAAATAATCATGGAATTCGGCCTGGTTTAACTGGACAAAATGAGATGAAACAATAAGTAAGAAACTCAGATACTTTCCATTACTAGCCAATCATAAGCAGTGCAGCTGTACAACCACAGTAAGCCCTGCAGAAATTGTGTGGTATGGATCAGCAGCCTCATCCATCAAAAGTGTTTGAGGATTTATGGACAGGAAGAGATTAAAGGCTGCATAAGAAAAAGCCAACATGGTGAAGATGAACATGGCAGGGTGAGATGCCTGGGTTAAGATTACGCCTACATACCGGTATAGATGACTCATACTTTATTAATCCTAGGAAATGTATTCTCTGCATTTTATCCATCAGAACTATTTAAGAGAAGTGAGCACTGACTGTGCAGCACCTGGAGAGAAAGACAATGTGTAGCGTTGCCAATAACTAGCATGTCCGGGAGGCAATCAAAGCACCCACAAAATAAGGTGAGCTCTTATGATTATGGCATAATATAAGGTTGAGCTTAAAGGAGATGCAGTTGGCAAAGTGACAAGTGGCAATGACATCAGTAGTGTGGAATTTCCACTCCAAACCATCTTTTAACGTAGCTACTCGGATTAGAAGTAAGATTTGCAGATTATCTGCTTTCTTTGCATTTGATAGCATGCCCAACATGCTAACACACTGTCAATAAAAGCTGTAACCGTTGAGAACTGAGAACTAATTCTGGACATAGAAGAAAAGAAACAAGGACACATCCTTTCATAGATTCAAAAAAAGAAAGAAAGTGAATGACCCGGGTTTAGTGCATCATTTGCAGACACCTCTGGACACTGAAAGGCAGGTAGACCAACTATGAATGAACTAATAAATGAGTCACTGTATCTATGAGGAAATGAATGAAGAATCTTTATTTGTGCATGATTATGCTATTTGTGTGTGTGTGTGTGTGTGTGTCAAAGTGACAGTGAAAAATTAGCATTTGTCTCATTGTGTAGATGTGGTTTCTCTTAAAAAAAACCTGCCATTGGTCAATAGAGTAAAATCTCAGCTTTTTAAATTAACTGTACAATCAAGAAAATCTCTTTTTAATTAATACTTAGACCAACATAAAATCATTTATATTCATGCAGTCCTCAAATGATGACATGCAATTTCTTTATTTAGGGTATTTGGGATGAAGCTTTAGTGAAAGTTCAATAAGAAAGATCTTTTCTTTCACATTTTGTCTGGTTTAAGACCTCTGAATCACTGCACACATCTCAATTTGTTCAGTGAAACAAAATGACAAGTTAGTCTGATTGTCAGTAAAATACATCCTAAGAAATGAACAACAAATCAAAACACTGATCTGTAATATCAACTTTTACATGCATCCCTTTGCATAAAGTCAATCTTTATACTTTCCCGCAAGTGGTTGCAGTCATGGGTCTATAACACTCAACATACTGTATGTACACACTTCATAATCCTGAATAAACCCTCAGTAAAAAATAACCAGTATTGTCATAACCTAGGTTGTCAGGCATACCCAATTAAACCTAAACAAATATCTTTTTTGTTTTATCCACAGCTCATCAAGTATGCTGTTTTATATTTAAAGGCTCTGTCCCAATGCTTGGGATATGTTGCAGTAATGAAAACACAGCTGGAAAGACAATATGAGCACAGCCATATGGATATAATAAAACAACGGACAGACATACCACACTGCTAGTTAATTTATCAAACCATTGAAAAAAACAAACTGTCCTTAAATACGCAAGATGATACGGACTCAATTTCTCGTACTAGTAGCATGCGGCACTATTGTGTATGACAGTATTATTATTATTGGCCACTGTCCAATTTTCCCATTCTTAAATTTTGTCTTTGGTTTTAAGAACGTGCAGATATTGTGAACAGAATATGGCTGTTAGTAAGTGAGTACAACTTCTCTAGTTACTTAGCAGAAATCTTACGTGAAATGTTTGTATATTTTATATTTAACTTAATTTACAATGAGCACATTTGTTAAGTACAAATGCAGTTATTTGAACAGATGATATAGAGGACCACAAGGTCAAAGTAGTTGCTTGCATGTGTGAACATTTTATATTTCCCTAAAACGTCTGCAGAATATGAACAGGTTAATGTGCTAAGAATGAAAAAACATGTTAAAGCTGAATATTAAAATTCCAAATGGCCTTAACCGCAACGGTCTAGCACATAAAGCAGTAAGTTCTCAGTCATTTGTATTACTTTCCTTACATTGGTAAAATGTTACGCGTCACCGATTTGCAAGATGAAGCTTATTAAATGTGCCAACAAAAATCTTTTATGTATGAGATCTTCTGCCTCCAAAAAATAACCCATCTGGACAGAATGAGCACCAATAACTGTTATATTTAAATAAAGACACTGAGTCTAGAGTCATGCTAGCAGGTCTATGAGGCTGTACTCACAATGCCAATGTTAATATGCTCAAGCAGGTGTTCACACCTGAGGCTGAATGGGAATCTCACTTTTGCAGGTATTTTGTAGTAAATGAAAGTATTGCACTCATTTTAATTTTGACGTGATGATGGCGCAAGATGAAAAGCATAATAGTGGGAAAAGGCATCTCTAAAGCTCACTGATTAACAAGTAACTCAGCTTTTTTATTTATTCATTCTGTAGAGAAAAGGAACCACCAGCGTTATTCTAATTTATCCTGAGGGTGACATTAATGTGCATGCATGTGTGTGTGTGTCAAATTCCACAGCAATGTAACCAATAGTTTACATATCACAAAAAAACTAAAATGTGAAGCCCATGACTGCACCAGAGGAAAAGTCAGGGGATCTCCAAAGTCAGTTGGATTCATCTGAGAAACATTAATGTCTGTGAAAATATTTTTGATAATCCATGCAATAGTGTTGAAATATTTCAGTGAGGACCAAAGTGGTCAGACTGAAATTGCCATCTATAGAGCCACTCCGATAGCATGGCTAATAATAAATAGTTTAATATTCATAAAAAGAAACATCCTCATTCCAAGATTAGAACCAAAGTTCTTATTCATAATTTATACATAATTTGCCACTGACAGATTATTATTACAGATATAATGCCTTTTTCCTGTTGTATTTGTCGGACATACATACAATAAGAATTTCGGAACGAATAAATGAAAAAAAATCAAAATAAAATGTTGCTAGGTTACTATGCCAAACACAGGACTACATGTGATTTAAACGTTTTCAGAAAGAAAATCTGAAGACATTACCCTCCATGTTATGTAACTGTCCTGAAATGAAACTGGAGTTTTCAATCAGTTTAACTGAACTACAATAGTTTAATATTTGGGGAATCTATTTGTTCCATAGTTAAATGAGAAGATAAAACGGTTGTGTCTGTATAGCAAATAAGAAGCTAGAACCAGGAGGGTATCTTTTATCTTAGCATAACAGTGGGAAACTGCATCTCTAAAGCTCACTGGTTAACAACTTAGCTTTTTTATTTACTCTGTAGAGAACGTTGTCCTTTTACATTGGATAATGTGCCACTATTCCTTCTACTGAAGGACTGAGCAACTGGCTGCCTTGTATTTAACAGACAGACTTGAGGATGGTAACTGTCTTCTCATCTAACTTCCACCAAGGAACCAATGAGCAAATTTTCAAAAATGTTAACCTTACCTGTAACAACTGTATTTTTTTTTTTTACATTACTTTTTTACACAAGAGTAAAAATACTTTTAAATAATGTGTGTGGGCAAATATGTGGTAATTCCCCTTTTACAATATGATTTGTGTTGATTCCTCCATCTGTCACTAGACGGCTCACTGAAGGACAAACATCAAGACAATGGGGTCAGTCTCGTATTAAGTCTTAAAGGACCCCCTCTGTGTCACAATAGGGAGGCAGGGGCGAACAAAAGACTTATACAAACATTTTCAACCTGGATTTGTACCCCTTTTAACATCTTTAAATGATCTGACTCATAACTGCACTAATTTAATGTAACACTTAACTTTGCACTCCTACACATGTATATATTGTATGTACAGTAAAAAAAAAAACTCCTTATTGATTTAAGCTATTTTCCAATGGGATTAATAAAGTATCCATCCAGCCATCGCACTATTGTAGGCCCAAGTTGGAGAATTTGTAGACGTCAGGCTGAGAGAGTACATTGGTTGGTACAATACATTGTATTCAAGCCACATAAACAGTAGATCACTGGAGTATACTACTGTAAGCACACACTAACTTCAGAAAACATACATCAAATGAGGTGCACTATTGTGGTTGTGTCTATTTTATCATGTAACTGTGGTATGAATTCTCAACAATTGCTGAGATTGTTGAATTCAACAACAGTAAAACTTTGTATATGAGAATGCTGGAGGGAACATGAATAATATTTGGTAAAACATATCTGGGGCTACACAATATGCACTATTTTACATCTTTGTTATAAAGTTGAACAGGGGGACACACATTTAAGAATACAATCTCTCACAAAATGAGGAATGCTGAAAATGTCAGTTTTCTCTTTGGTTACACATTATTGTTTTGGCCAGTAGAGGGTGCTCGTGTTTCACAATTAAATGTTGAGGAATTGAAATTATTATACCGTCATAAATATGCAGAGGAAATGCGTTGAGAGCATGTAATGGAAAAAAGGTAGTATTGAGGTTTAAATGAGGCAACAAAAAGCTGCAATGGATGTCCAAGAGAAAATTCAAGAATAGATTTTTGGCTAAAACCTGACATATATTGGCTGCACCTCATAGAAAAAAAGCCAAATACATTAAACTCAGCTCTCCTCTCAACCCTAACATTACACATGCTAGTATGTGTGCACTGACCCACAGTAGAATAAATGTTATTATCCCAGACTGGCTAGTTACTGCTGTAATCACGGAAACTAATCAACAGAAATCACACCCCTTTCCTACATCCGTTACATCATGTGGTCACACTACACTCAATCTAAACTCAACAGAGTCTAAAAGTACACTCTTTGAAGTAATGACATTTACAGAAAATAAAGTAATAATTTCATTAAGAATACAATGACACATTTTGTGTCACTACCAAGCAAAACTAAAAACATAAGCAACTAATACTTGTGGGTTCCTATACTAATAGAGAATTTATTTGGGAAAATATTAAATCAAACGGGATGGGGAAAACTGGGCCAAGACTGACGACGTTTTCCCTTTCCCTGACTTTAAACATGCCAGGTTTCATTGGGTGTTTTTTTTTTTCTTGAATGAAGACTCAAGTTTCCTGCCAACAACCAATGAGAGGGGTAAGACAATGAAGCAGAATGAAGTGACAGCTGACTGTTGAGCAGAAGAGAGGAATCTAACTCATTTGACTCACACTGATAAATTAGGGATTATGGTGCAACCTTCCATAAATATGTTGAATGCCTGTGGATTTGTCATTGTCACTTGTTCAAAAATGTAAGATGATATCCAACACATTTGGAGGTATACATGCAAGAAAAGAAAAAAAATGCAAACATAAAACTATCTAAATATTTCTGAAGCAGGTATTTGTGTAATTATTACTGTTAATATATTGTGTTCCTTCGGTCTTTGTGGAGCAATAAACATGGACAGAATGTGTTGTTCAATGTACAGTTCTGGATAAATGAGATTATGTTTTGCCCCAAAATGAAAAAAATGCACTGTAGGTCCCACAGTCAACATCTCCCACTTTGTTTTGTGTCTATCAAGTGTGTATGAGTGTATGCGTGTACTTGGCCACAGAGGTCAGGTAACAGGGCCCCCCCCAAAGGCTTAGAGGTTAAGGCCCCGTCCAGAAACCATAACATCCCCGGTTTTAGTCTGTAAGGGGACTCTTGTTGCATCGCTCCACCATCTATTACAAAAGGCACAAAAATGGCCCAAAAAGTGATTATTTATAAAACTGTGCGTAGGTTCCTTACTGAAAGTGTATGTACGCCCAAAAGCTAAAAATGGCATACGCAAAAAAATAATAATTTAGATTTATAAATCCGTATGTGTGTACGTGAATCAGCCTCTTATCCTGCCCTGTACATGCTCCCTTTTGACCATAAATAGTAAAAAGCACCTCATCAATGCTGATCAGTATGTTAATAACCCTGGAAGTTCTTTCGTGATGCCGAATCATGACGACTGGCAGTGAAAAAGCAAAAAGACAAAAGTGTAAAAGGCAGACACACTTTTCGTCATGCAGGTTTTGTCACCAACAGTTTTAAAGTTCCGAGGACATTAAGTGTAACGATTGCGCTTATATTTAATTTACATTTCATTATATGTGCACAGACATTAAGTTATTTACACTGCGCTCTGCCATTATCTAATGGTAGGGTATTTGATGCTATCATGTATTTCATTGGGCCATCTCATCCTCCTGCCCTCCGTAGCGGACAATGTGACGGTGAGACAGCACCAATTAAATTTTAAGAACAAATTTTGATTTAAGTTTTGAGTTGGATTTTACAAGGTGTTTAAGGAACTATTATCACTCAGTACAAGCGCAAATAACACTGCTGGATTTATCTTATTTATCTTAACGTGGATGATATGGAGAGAGAAAACGTGTGTGAGGCATCAACACTTAAATATTAAGAGTAATCATTATTCCCACGTTCACCTTCTGCAGTTTGAGATCAGTTCACCACCTCACCATCGGCGTTGCCAATTCCCTTTGTCTCCAAAATGTGCATTTTCATGGGTCAGAGTTTGCGTGGAGGACCGCACAGTCTCTTGTCAAGTTTGCTTTTTATAAATCACAACCTTTGCGTGGGAAGTGGTGTACGCACATTTTCAGCCCCGTTTTGTGCATACCCCACGTTTATAAATGAGACCCCTGGTCTTTGGTTTTGTGTCTGGAGGGGTATTTATTTTCATGCCTGCCACTCCACGTACCGTAGTTAGCACACAGTCTCCCAATAGTACAGAAAGCAAGACCAAAATGTACTTTGTCCATGGTTTTAGTTTCTGATCAATTTGTGTAAAAGATGTTTAAGTGTTCAGCCTTTTCCCCATGTTTTTAGAATCAAGTGTCATTATGTAAAAACAAGCTTTTTGCTTATCCACAGTATTTGCTGAAGTTGTTCCCTGATGTTATAGTAAGTGATTTGATCTGTAGTCAGTTATGCACTTCCCCCCACTAATAGTGAGATTAAAAAACAGGTGGGGAAACTGATGCTATCACTAAAGGCAGCTTCACCCTACACTAGTAAGCATATTGGTCCATGGAGTGTGTGGAAAAAAATGTAAACTATATGGTAGTAAATTTAAAATCAAAACCGCCATCACCATATTTAACCAAACTAACTGTATTCTGTGGTTATGTTTTGCATTTTTTGTTGAATAAATATGTTGGAAAGGTGAAAAAGTCTCTTTAAGCATCTAAAAAAACAAAGGAAATTTGTTATTTGGAGGTGAAGTGGAAATTATTTTTTATACTATATAAACTGATGGAAAAGAAACTATTTGGCTGAAGCTCTGACCAGCAATACAATGAGTCACAAAGTCTTGCAACTTCACACAGAGGATTAGGCCTGCACAATTCGGGGAAAAATACGAATCCCGATATTTTTGCTTAGAATTAATATCACTATTCTCTGCCATGATTTTTTTGACCATGGCAAACCAAAACAGAAGTACCAAACATAGATTTGTTTCACCACAAGCCTGTAAAAATATAGGCTTCAATGAAGAGAAGGGAGAGCATTGCAGCCCTTGGGAGCGCTTTAAAACCTGTTTTATACAGTCTGTTTAAAACTCACAGAAGAAAGTCCTAGCGTTTGTGATGCAGTCTGCTCATAAAATGAAGAGATTTTTATTTTATTTTTAAGTTATTTGAAAATTAAATCATGAACAGGGTGACTCAAGATCGCGATTTTATAATGATTAATCGTGCAGGCCTACTGAGGATCACTTTGTGGTCCAGCAGGATCAATATCCACTTTTCAACAAGCCATATTTTCAGTTCGGTTTACTCTGATAAAAAGGCCACACTTAGTTTCCTGAGATCCAAGATGTCATGTGATGCAGAGATGAAACTGTGTAGCAAATCAACACGTGCTGCGACACCGCCATCTATCAGGACAACCCCTCTGTTCACCAAGCCACACCTGCCCTGAGGACTGCTGTTTAGCAGATGCGGTCTCAGCCTGCATCATCTCCTGACCTAAACCCCACTGTGAACCTCTGAGACGGCCTGCAACACAAAACAGCCAAAAATGTGACCGTAGCCTGCGCAGGGCAAGCAGCATGGTCCGGACCTTCTCCAGAAATATGGCAGCACCCTATAGCTGCACCTTCAGAGGCTTCATTGGCGCCATGAAGCGTCAAGCAGAGGTAGCTGGAACAGGTGATCATTAAGATGTACATCTATTGTAAATGTTAAGAACATTGCATTGGTTTCATTTTGTTTAGGGATTTATTTTTGCCGTCAGTAAAAATCAAAACTAACATCTTGATAATTGGATCAACAAAACTACAGTCCAACACAAATGGCAGTGGACACACCTTCAGCCTCACTCTTGAACAAACTTCCAATGTTTTCGAAATGCAGGCAATGTAGCTAAAGAAATTGAAGTGTCAGAAGTCTCAAAAGCTGTTTTCTCATATGAACTCCGGACAATGTCCGCCGAATCAGGTCCAAACATTGCCCCGAACTTGCCCTTTCTCACATGTAGCCCACAACAGGAGATTGTCTGTGTCAGGCACGTTCTCGCTTACTGAAAATACTACGTTTGGTTTAGGCGAGGCATGGCGCCTTGGTAGAGCCGGAAGGAGGCAGGACATTATGCTGATTACACCGCAGTAAATCACAGAGGCTCTTGCCATTTCTTAAATTTGTCTCACGATTTAGTTCCTGAATCTCATAGTCTCAGCAGTTAGACATTTTCATTGGCATCTTCGTGTAAATGACCCTTCTTCGACAGCCTGGGATGTTTGTTTTTTTCCGGTTTTGTGCGGGTCGCATGATTGGGCGGAAAAACTTTAAACACTACACGCTGTGAATTCTACAGACAATAACCGGTTCTTTTTACACATGGCTCAATCAGAAATTACATAGACTAGAGAGTGTGTAAGGTAAAGTCTGTGAAAGCATGTGTACCAAAATTACATAATATTTTCTCACTTAGCCTTACTGATTTCATTGGGACTACTTTCTATTTACAGCGCTTTGTGTGGATTATTATTGGGCCTTTTAAAATTCACCTAGCAAGAAAGCTTGATTTTAATTTAGTTTTAACAGCCTTTCACAATATTTGCAAGGGTTTTGTACACATGCTAGTATTATAAACATTTACGTTTTAGGCTTCTAGACTAAAATGAGATGTTAGGAAATGCAGCTACTGCTGTTAACGCAAGTAATGTAGAAACCTGTGTTGTGTCATACTGACATATTGATGATTATGGTCTGCTAATAATTGAAAAGCTATACTTGTTATACATCATGTATGTTTCCTATTTCTACCTCTACTTGTATATATATATATAGTTGTAATAGGGGTGGCCCTGAATAGTCGAATAGTCAATGCTTCGACAGGAGCCCGATTTGACTGCCAATCTCACCTCATGTTGGCTATGTGGGGGTGCTCAATGTCACATTTTACATATAAGTACCGGTTTTCTTCCAAAGAGTTTATATACAGTATGTTATGATATAAATATTAACATATAATGCTGTAAATAAATGTGCAAAGAAAGAAGCTTTTAATAAATATGTTTAAAGGTGCGAATAAATCCAACTGCTCCACGACAGATTTAAGTTTAATTTTCCATGATCCGTGACCGATGGCAGGGATTTAAATGTAACTGAAAATGTCTGGGGAAAGAAAATCTAAAGTGTGAAGACACTTTGTAGTAGTAAAAGATGATCTAAAGTAAGATGCAAGTTGTGTGCCACCGCCCGATACAGGAGCACAGCCCGTGATCCAGTTCGCAGCCCACGGCATGATGCGTCCGCCCCAATGATCACCAAATCCTGCACACCATACCAGCAAGCCGCAGCGAGGCAACGTTTTCAGCAAAAAAAATTTACAAGTATAGTGCACTCACTGCAGGAAAGCCGAGTTTTTACCTATCTTCATCTTTGTCAGTAGCTATATGTCCATTTCTCCCTTCTGTAAATTGTTCCTGGAACTGTGTAGAGCAAATTAAAACCTAAGCCAATTCAATCAAGCTGATTCTGAAATGTAACACAAACAGTAAACTCACTGTCTGCTGTACCTTGTTTGTACCATTTAGCTATGCATAATTGCGCATAAACAATACTTGTAAATGTACGGTTAAATTGCTGCTGTACAAATTTGAAAAGCAGCAATAGTCTTAAAGGTTGGAAAATAAAGGAAAAGAAATGGGCCCCGGGTCAATGATCAAAAGGAAACCACAGAAATGTTTTAGAAAACAGACGTTTGCTGCCGTCTGTATGTCTGTATAATATAGAGAAATATGGACGTATATGCGTGTGTTTAGGCAAAATTGTTAAGGGTAGGGGTTCAGAATATCAGCAGCATGGTTGTATTTATTTTCCTCCTATTAACAGAACTAAATGTGACTTAATATGACCCAAGTAGAGTAATTTAACCACTATACCCACACAATTAACAAATGAAAAGATGCCTATCCATCTCTAAAGTTGGTATCCATGTGTGGTGAACTTTAAGCTCTTTCTTTATTTATTTGCAGGAGAATGAAGTCTTTTCTCAGAGAATTGGAGGAATGCAAGGTGGCCAGCTGACACTTCGAATTCATCTTCATGGAAATGTGACAACAAATCTCCCATTCACTGTTTGGTGAACTCCAGGTGGAACCTCATTCTAGTATCTGCACTGATGAATCCTCCAGTCCCCTCTGCGTCTCTGCAGCAGCAAGTAGCCAGTAACTTCTCCTCCTCCATACCAGCTGCCCAGTCCCTATTCATTGAGAATCCTATCTTAGCTAATATTTGTGTGTCTGTGCAATGCAACAACTGGTCCAGGAATGTGTGTGTGTGTGCGTTTGTGTTGATGGAAAGGAACATGGAAAGTCGTTTGAGCCTGACACAGGGACAAGGAAAGTTGTAAAATGTTATGTTGAATGTATGTTTTATGTATGAAGTGCACAGGTACATCTTATGCAACTGCAAAAAAAAGAAAATGATGTTGCCTTATAAAGGCATAAGACTACAAATAATTGTGCTGTCTGTAGGAAGAAAGCGCTGGTGCTTGAACATCAGGGTCCTCGTTTGAAAAGATGAATCACTTTGAGAAAACCATAACTTTTGAATAAGTGGTGTGCCTTGCCAACATTGTGGCAATAGGACATTATGCAGGCTTCACAAAAGAAATGTGTTCAGTAGTACGGACGTGTTGTGAAAGGTTTGACGTAGGGGTGGCTGCGAGCAAGAAATGCTGAGTGCTGTATCTGGTATTATAAATGTCTAGTAAGTTAACTAAGCAATCTACAAACTCTGTTGACTGATAAAGATGCATACTATTTCACAACACGCACCTTGAATAATTGAGCTGGGCTCACTGTTCAAAGAATTCTATTATGTTTTATTAAAGAACTTTGCTCACTTGTGGAGTCCTTACAGAAACTTTTTGCCCGATTGGGGGATCATGTATTGATTTCATTTGTTAAAATGTTCATGTTTAAAGTCAATATTATAATCTCAATAAAAAATGTTTAAAAAAAAAAAGATTATGCGTTGTTAAATGGTAAATGTCAAACAATTTTGAGTTGTGATTGATTTGAGGTTCAAGAACTTGTCTGACTAGTCCTGACAAAATGATTTGTTATAAGGGATTCTGTGAGATCCACCATCTGGCCTCATTTCCTAAATATTGAGAAAAGAATAGCGTCACTGGGATATGTGCACTCCATTTTTATAAATACAAACCTTTGGGCATAGACTCTTCGGGCACGCAGTATATAGTCTGTGATAAAATGGAGTATGCAGATCCTAGTGTGCAAAGTCATTCTTTGGCTGACCATCTTTCCACCACATGCCAAAGCACTTTAGCCAGATATGCAGTGGACACTGTAGTACTGGATTACGTTTTAAAAAAACCCTATCCTAAATTATAGAATTAGTTTTTTCTTCAAACAGCAAAAAAAAAAAAAAAAACTTCACAAGGTCTTAAGATGTATACACACTTGTGAAGGGAGTTAAGGAACTTTTTTAAGCATCTGACTTTAAAAAGTTGTTAAAATTCATTTCTAGAGAATATAATAAAAAAGAGAATTTGTGTGAATTTTATGTGGTTGAATATTTCAAATGATGAGCAATGTGTATATGTGAGCATCTTCCTGTTGACTCTGGGCTGAACATGTGAAAGCATATGGTATGCTTTATGTGCACTGAAGGTTATGATGAATAACACCCTAAACCTTGACACATTCTTCAGTGGGAACCGTTTGCAAGAGATCTTTGCAAAACCAGACAAACTGAACATTGGAGCAGTGTTTCAATACACTAATACCAAAACATGATAAATCATCCTGCCTACCCAGCACTACCCCACACACATTTGCTCTGTGTTGAAGTTAAACCAGTTATGAGACTGGTTTAAATGAGTTTGTGTTAAGCTGAATACGATAATCCCGACTAGTCAAGACTGTTTCAGCACTTTTGGTCATTTAGAATCGACAAAGAAACTATAAAAGTGAACATACTTACCCACTGCTGACCCCTGCTACTTAGTCATCCCAGAGAGAGAGAGTATGTGTGCGTCCAAGTGTGTGCGTGCTTGTGTGTGATTGTGTTACGTAGTGCCACATTACAAAAAAGGAAAATCTGTAATGGCGAATAAGGCACATTGGCATGGTGTGTAAACTGCTGTGTGATCCGAATGTGTATGAGTAGCAAATGGTACGTACACGCTGTGTAAAGCTTAGATGATGGTATGGAAGTGGCCTGAACTTCTGAGCGACTGGGGTCGCAGGCTAAGGGAGTTGCAGCCTCCTCCTGTCCATCACCTTCCTTCACCTCCTCACCTTCCTCCTCAGCTTTTTCTGCTAATCTCTTCGACATCCTACCTGACCGCTGACCCTGTAACGAAAATATTTAAACAGGTCAAAAATCAAGATACTTCATATAGAAGTCACACTGTCATTTAACATCAGACACAAAACATAGAAAATAAGTGAATATATTGCCTAGACAATGTCTCCCCCAATTTCTCAGTCTCCATGATGAAATGACTTACCTTTGCAGTGGGCCTGGCAGTGGCAGCTTTTCTCTGAGGCCGTCCTTTGGACTTGGGCAGCTTTGGGCCAGAAAGAGTCTTCATAGTGACAGCAGCATGCTGAAGGATGCAGTCAGTGCCACAGTAAACAGAGTCTGGTAGGGCTTGTTTGAAGCACTCAGGTCCAATGCACAGGGAAGGAGAGCTGTCCGTCTCCATCTCAGCTTCGGGCTCGGGCTCTGGTTCAGGATCTGGCTTCGTCACAGGAAACTCCTGCTTCTCCTCCACTACTAATACAGACTTCTAAAACCAAAATCTCATCTTAGACCCCAAGACCAAACTTTTTTCATGCAAATACTTACTAAGTATACAAATATAAATAGAGATGTTCCGATACCATTTTTTTCCCTACCGATACCGATTTCGATACTCATGCTGTGGGTATTGGCCGATACCAAGTACCAATACCGATAAAACATAAAACGAAACAAAAAAGACCATACTACGCCTGCATGACTGTGATAAGATTATCATTGTGGTATTTTGTAAAACACTAATGAATACAGCAAATAGAAGCCATTTCTTTTTTAAATAGAATAGAATAGTATAAAACAGTAGTGCAACAGTGACTTAAAGAAATTTTTAAAGTGCATCCACAATATTGTAAAATAACAAAGGCATTTCAATTTTTAAATAGAATAGTATAAAACAGTAGTCCAAAAGCAACTATCTTCCTACCATTCGGCAGTGCATCACTCACACTTCTCTGTGACAGTAGCCCTTCATGCACCACCAGCAGGAGTGTGGGCGAAGCATTCCAAACTTGGTACATCCATCTCGTCCATTGCTTTCGTCAGGTTACTAGCATTGTCACGCAAAACAACATCAACGATGGACTTGGGGATTTTCCACTTTATTAGAATCCCCTCAATTGCTACGGCAATTGTTTGTGCCAAACCGCTGACATGTGCGAAAAAAAACAGCAGCTGCGGACGACAGCACAGCGCAACTGTTTTAAGAGTGCGAAGAAGAACTGTGTCAGAGCTAACGGCGCTAACCAGTAAATAGATTCATATTTCTAATAAATTACGTGGTATCGGATTGGTGCCTGGACTCCAGTACTTGCCAATACCGATGCCAGCATTTTTAGCATTTACTGGTATCGGAACAACTCTAAATATAATACTGTGATAAGATATATATTTTCTGTCATACAGAAAAAGAGAAACATTCAAAAACTATGTGCTACTGTTAAAAGGTTAAAAAAATAATGTATACTTTGTTGTGACAAAGGATAATAAAACCATCTGGTGATTACTGACAATCAAAATGAAATTCTAACCTTGAGGTCTTGCAGCTCCTCATGCCCCTCCCGTTCTTCACTGAGTGGACTTAGTGTCAAGCATTCAGGAAAGCTAAGCTCAGGCTCTGGTTGAGCATTAGGCTCAGGTTTGAGTTGGCTCTGCTTCTTTGTAGTGCAAGGGGGGCAGATGTACTCTTGCCCTTTCTTCTCCATCGTACGGCCCTGTGCCTCACTGATACCAACACAGTCACCATGGAACCAATCCTGGCAACTGTCACAGCAGATCATGAACCTAGATGCAAACAGCAGTGATCAGGAAGTGAAACTGACAGATGGCTGATGTATGCAAACCCTTAGAGACAGAAATGAGCATATACCTTTTATCCTGTTTCTGTCGACAGATGCAGTATAGAGCATTTGAGTCAGAGCCCTCTGTGTCGGATATGCCTGAAAACTCTCCTACATTCTTGTAGTCTTTTTTCTCCTCCTCCTCCTCCGGTGCATCATCATACTGGCCAGGCGTCACATCAGTAATCTGGTCTAAATCAGTGTCTATGATTATGCAGTCTGAGCTTGATTGCTGAGCAGGACTCAGAGTGATGTCAGAGTTAGCAGATGATATTTCTATTTCAGAAGGGCTGTGTGGATCATTTTCTTTTTCCTCCTCTTGCAACTGCTGCAGCTGGTGCTCAGATGGAGGGATGGATCCAAGCAGAACCTCATTATCATCGCTGTCATCTACCATGCTTGACTGAAGTGCCACTGCCCTGCCCCTCCCTCTGCCCCTACCTCTTCCCCTACCTCTTCCTCTACCCCTTCCTTTGGCCTTTCCTCTTCCACCCCTCCCTCTAGGTCTTGTGCCATCCTGCCTGCCTTTAGATGTCAGCTGTTCCTTAATCTGTATCAGAGTCATTTCATCGCTGTCCTCTTGACTAGATATTACCACCACGTCCTCCGTTTCCCCTCCTGCCACGCTGTCAGAATCAACAGGCTGTGAGATTTCCATGTCATCAGCAGATTCAATATTATCAGGCCCCTCAGATTCTTCTATAATCTGTGGAGGACTCACGATGGCATCAGTGGATTCCAAAATGTCAGGGACTGTCAGTGCATCTGACATGTCCATTGGCAAGCCCTCATTCCCGCCAAGCAATGAAAAGGCAGTGTGGAAGGCAGATCCAAAATCCTGCCATAAGCTGGGGTCAAGGCTCCCTCCTGCAGTAGCTTCTGTGGCTGGCCTGCTCTCATCTGATACAGGCGAAGATGGGGCAGACCACTCAAGGTCATCTAGAACACTCCTTGTTGAAAGAGAAGCTCTCTGGGTTGTGTGGGTTTCTGGAGTAGCCAGGGGTGTCTGGTTGGTTCGGCGGCCTCTGCCTCTACGTACAATTGGAGGACTGTGGGTTAGGTCTCCGATTTCATCCAAGAACTCCCTCTTAGCGATGGTTGTCCGCCTGAACCCCCAAGACTTTTTAACCTGAGACATGGTCGGTCTAACACTCGTCTCTCCCCCTTCTGACTGGCTCTGCTGGTCCCCTAGAAAAAGTAGCAACAAACAGGATTAATAAAAAGGGAACCAAGATCTCTTTCACATTTATCTGCAGTCTGCCCATTTAGGCCACTCAAAGACTAAAAGGACGGTTTTACCTGAATTATTAGCATCACTGTTATTTTCCATTTGGTCCATAATGACATCCATAGGTAGCTATCAAAACACATAAGATATTTGTTAGTACACAAGCTTAGAGGAAAATTAACTATTGGGCAAGTTGAATGAGGGCTAAATGCAGAAAATCAGGTACCTCTGCAAATTAGCAGATGGCTGGCAAAGCCTAATTTTCAGGACATGTGAAGTGTCATTCCACTTGTCTCTCTTGCACCTTGGTAAATTTGGGAGGAACATACATTAGGATTACATGAGTCAATAATAAATACCGTAACAGTTTAACTTGATTACGAATATCGGTTGTTGTATGTGAAGACAGACGTGACCATCAAAAAATTACCTCTAATATATGTACAAATACACTCAATCACCTGTTCATTAGGACCTTTGAACTAAACCAAATAGGGTCTAATACAACATCCCTGCAACACATCAAACCTTCACACAGGTTAGAATGTCCAGTTTTTAGAGGTGTTCAATTCAAGCATTGCTGAATTGTATTATACTGAGAGGGGTTTCTTGTAATTCGACACAACCACAAACAGTATGATCTTCATTAAGGTAGGAGTTAATGCAGGGCTGTTCTATTTGACTGCATTCACTTTGGCTACTGGGGCTTTAATTTAAAACATTTGTCAGGAAGGTGAAACAATTGGGTTTACTATATGGTTATTTCATAAACGATTTGTTTATTGAATTACCAGAAAGCATGTTATATCGTGATATATATCGTTGGAGATATGAAATAACCTATATTTGAATAGAATAATTTAGCGATCGCTCAGTCCTAGTGCAGACATAATTATAGAATAAAGAAATGTACTAACTATTTAGGTTTGGTTGCATTGTGTGCATTTAAACGACAATTGAAATGGGAACACATGGTAAAAACTGCAGTTTTCAACGTGGTGTCTAATTTACGTTAACATTAATCCCAGAATGTCCAATTTCTCTTTTTTTTTGCTGTATCAGACCGCGTTATTGACTAAATCTACCCAGGCATTATCTAACGTTGGTTGACTGTTGCGTTAAGGCCTAGCTACATATCTCATCTGGTGGAAAAACAGCCTGGTGCAGATGGTTTATTTAAGCTAAGACTCGTCAACAGGAGTGATACTTATGTGGGAAGTTCACTCCAATAAATGTAACAGACGCTCGTTAGCAAAACAGAAACGAAACAACCCTTACTAATGTCACTACCAAATCCCAGTCGGCTGTGACAGCGCAGAAACGAAACGTCCTTGTTCTGCAACGATACACAAACACTCAAGAATTATTTCGGTGACGACCGACATTGTTCTCTGCATGCACCTAATTCACATAGCCGCTAGCTGCTACACAACCTGCTAATAAATGCAATGAGCTGCAAAGCCAATTGTCTCCAATATTACCGTCGACAAGAATAAAATGTTGCACGCTTGTACATTAACACCCTGGGGAAAACTGAAACCGTACCTTGGATGAAATGATTACTTTCCAGTTATTATTGGATTTGCTCAGCTAGCAAGCTAGCTAGCACAACCTTCCATTTTCTCTGCCTTCCTTGCTGTTTCGTAATATCGCGAGAATTACGCGTCACTGGTGGGATTGGGCAGCACCGTCCTTTCCTGTTGGTCAAGGTTCTATCAGTGATCGTTTGATTTGTGATCATTTCCGTAGAAAGAGGTCTGAATGAATCAAGATGTACTGTATTATGTTGATTAGAGCATTTTTTATTTTTCTTCACGAATCCATTTATTGTATGTACAATATGTAAACACAAACGAGACAAGCTCAAAACAGACATGCTCACGGGGAATAATATCCAGCCAAAATACAGTTTCTATTTATGCCTACCCAGTTCTTAGACAGTCTGATCAGGATTTACATTAGCCTTGAATAACCAGTTAAACAGAGGCTTCGCTTAGAAGTGACATTCATATTAAGTAATTTATTTTCAAAAACTTTTTTTGGACACATAGAAATGTTATTTCTTTAAACATACAATAAAAACAACACTATAAATATTGTTCAGGTATTTTCTTACAAAAACTTTGTACAGTTTAAATTGTTTAGTTCTTTGAATAAATCACAGATATTTTTATGTAGGTCTTTAAAATGTGGATCTACAATACAAAATTCATGAGCCAAAAATGCCCCTGCTGACATGAAAAGGACATAGTTGAAAACAATGTTTAAATTTGCATTATTCAAAATATCTCAGTTGACATGGTTTAAAACATAAAGATGAAACTTGCATAACTAATAATACCTCTGATGAAACCACGATAAATGAATATAAACTGTCAATGGCTATTTTTGTCTCATTATATGAAGAGCAATCAACAAAATAAAAACAGCCATGACCTACTTAAGAGCAGCATTGAAAAAGTGTAAATATTCTGTGGGTTGATACAATCTATTTCAGACTTGAAACAAAGTGGTAACAAAGCTCTAACAAAACTACAGTATGAAAACATACAACCTTACATTTTATTTTTCAAGACAGACTACTTTCACATGGTGAATCCACCTGAACACAGACTTGTGATAACTGCGAATGAGGGAAGAACCAAAAAAAGTCCACCAAGCAGATGTACACGTGGGAATGGAAAAATCAAAGTGATTTGTCACGCAGGCCTTTAAGCACCAAGTTTGAAGCAGCATCATGTCTGACACGACAAGCCCCAAAGCGGCCTCGCAAAATGTGCAAGAGTATCTGTAGTGTAGCAGTTAGGTCACAGTTACGCCAGCACTGTCCTTGCTCTTGTCCAAATATGTAGGAGAGTTGCTTTTGTCTGATATGGATCCCGCTCCTGAGGGCAGGGTCTGTGTGGCTGGAGAGTGGCTTGAAGATTTCAATGAAGGGTCGGAGTTGGACTCTGCTTCTGGCTCCTGCTGCGAAGCTGTGGCTGGAAGGACAAAGAAAATATAAAATGAGAACATGGAACTGTATATCTGTGCACGTTTATATTTTTTGCCTACTAGGTTAGGTTAGAGGCAAGGCAGTGTCTAATAAGCACAATGGTGAGGTAAGCTATGCAAAGGTGCACTATACTTTATCAGGTGGTTAGATGCATTATGTGAGTCTTTGAAGGAATGAGTGCTTGGGTTTACAGTAGCTGGGGTCTAGGTGACCGTGGGGATGACTTTATAGGAGGAATAACATGTCCATATGGATTACATTAATTGTTAGATATATATTTATGTCCAAATATAGTAAGCGTGGAGGAGATGGAAGGAGAACATTGTCTGTTTCAAAAAATAAACAAAAATAGAACCCATCTGAAAATAATGGGTTTCACATCAAACTGAACTGTATACAGATTATGTTTGATAAAAATAATCTGCTTAATCCACTATTTTTGTATCAAGGACATTGCATTTATGCCTTGTTGTATAATACACAAGAAAACCCCAGTCATTAAGTCCAATAACTTTCAATAAATCTGGTCTTCAGGAAATCATCCATCCTGATGGCAAAGAACATAATATATATATTCCTTTACAACTTTAGTGCTATGTGTTCTACATGTCAAATTGTATTTTAGTTTTGGATCACAGCACTTGAGAAGCAAATTCTGGGTGCTTTATCCTTAACAGGAAACATTCATACTGAGAAAACAGGCCGAGGACTATTCTGAGAAAAAAAAAAAACAAGTGCCCTTCAATCCTGTCTAAAAATCCACATTAAATAATAAAAATGAAATTGTTGAATAATACAATACTTGGGGATACTATTTTGTGTTTTGAGTATCTTTAGTAGACCATATTAAATCAACATAAGTGGAAAATCTAATAAAACAGTGGCTTTGGGTATTTACATTTGCCAATTCATTTTTTTATTTTTAATAACAGTTGTATGACAGCCTCTGCATCACAGCACTCAACAACAGATGTTGCCCAAATGTAATCTATATATTGGACACAATAGTGCAGTGTGAGTGATTGTTACCTGACTGTGTGCAAGACTTCATGTGTTCTGGCCAGTGGGCTTGCTGACAGGGGTAATCACAGTAACTGGTATTCCAGCAGCAGTAGAAGATGGCTTCCTTCCTGCAGTTAGCGCACCACTGTTTTTTTTTGGTCTCGTCCACTGCCTGCTGCTTTTCCATCTCCATCTGCTTTTTCACCTCAGCCATCAATCGTTCTCTTTCCTGCTCTAGACTCTGCCTCATCTCTGCCATCGTCAGTTCTGCATTTAGGGTAACAAAGGAAAAACAACTTGGAACTCATACCATGTGTGAAAAAGAAACATCTGTAGTCATATAACATTCCTGAAAAGACTGGTTCAGTAATACATCAAATCTTTAGAAGTGTGGTGACACATTCCTGAAAGCAAAAACTTACCGAGATTGTGTTTCATCTCGGATAACTCTTGTTGATGCAGCCACTGAAGTTTCTCAATCTCTATCCTTAACCGTCGAATCTGTGGCAAGAATACACAGAGATTAAAACTTGCCAAGTGTTTCCCATTATGACACATTAAATAAGCATCAATCTATATGCCAAAATGTACCTCTGCTATTGTGTTTCCAGATGTGCTTTTGGAAAGATCATTGTATATTTCAGTCATTGTCCCTTTTATTGTGTCCATAATCTGCAAAGTTTGGCCAAAAACAAGTGATATTATTCTACAGTTGTAACTACTTACATCCTGTAACAATGAAGTGAACAAAGGAGTAATTCAATTTATGCAAGATAAAATTGTCCAAATTACTTTGTTGGTGTACTTGGCTATATCAGCAGCCACCTCTGCTGAGCCTGTAGGAATCTGTAAATCTCCTGACATGAAAGAAGAGGAACTGCCAGATGTGACCTGGGCAGCAGTGGATGAGAAAGTACTCTGAGGCACGTCTTTTTGCACTGCAGGGGATAGAGACAGGAAAAAGGGAAATAGTGCATCTTTTAATACACATTTTCATCTTAAATATGTAGAGTTTAATGTTCACATGAATGATTAGGCTGGTGTATGTACCCTTGGCTGCCTGTCTGGTCTGATAGCGGTTACTTGAGGAGTTCTGCTGTTGAGACTGCAGCTGCTGTGGGCTGCGCGTCTGCCCCGGACTCTGGGCCGGTGTCTGCGCTGCTGACTGCTCTTCCTGCTGCTGCCTCTGCACCTTCTGCATATGCCACTTCTGAGAGGACGTCTGGAATTTGGTTGGATTCCAAACCACTGCCCGCTGTACTGCCTGAGCTGTATCTTTAGGCAGTAGAGGGCGCTGTTTCTTTACAGCTGCAGGTACTGGGGATGTTACAGAGCCTGAGGTGGAGGCAGGAGAAGGTGCACTGTTTGATCCACTGGTAGCCGTGGTGGCACTGGGCTGACCAGAAGCAGCAGTGGAAACAAGGTTGAGGGCTGCTGTGATGGCGGGTTGCAAAGAGTCTTTCCGGTTAGAGGCGGTTTCTCGTGATGGTGCAGTTACAGCAGATGAAGGCAGTTTTCCTGAGCAGAAAAAATAAAAAAAAATAGCTCCATAAGTGTGAGGCATTCTGGATTTTTAAATTGGGCACTTAAAACCAAGAGGGTTAAATGAGGGATTAGATTATTTTTGTAGAGTCAACTAAAGACCATATGGGAAGTTTTGAGAGTAGAATTGAAAATTTAGTTTAAGGGGAACTCCACCACTTTTACACATCAAAGTCTGTTAACAAGTCTTGGTCTGTATGACTGCATATGTTTATGCGGGGGGCTTCTGTGGCTTCAAGGAGCTGTACTAAATCTGCCTCAAGGGATTTCTCTTGAGTTAGTGGTCAGATGGGGCTGAAGACTAAAAATAAATCTGGGTGTGGAGTTAGAAATAGGTGAGCTTCCCAGATCTCTGTAGCCCACTCCTTATCTGTGCTTAAGGCAGCTCAAGGCTACATTAGCCGCTACTAGCATTAATCACCTGAATCTCCGACCAAACTGTTGATGGTTGACTTGTGGGTAGTGGGTAATGTAGATGCCAAGTTTTGACAGAGGAAAAAAAATTTGTAAAATAAAAAATAATATATTCATACATAACACTCTGGTTGTGCTGCATCAATTTTGATACTTACTATCCATCCCGTGAGTCCCAACTATTTTATGCAGGTTATGTGTGTTGTATTGAAAATTTGATCTTTGATGAGAGAGATGAAAACCTCTATGTGATCAATTCGTAAAAGACAGTTGTAATTCATTTTTGTAAGTGATGTATTCATGGTAATGATAATGTTTGATAATGTTTGTACACATGGTATATTTGGTGATTTATCACACACACACACACACACACACACACACACACACACACACACACACACACACAGGAATGTATAAATAAGAAAACTGGATAATAGCCTCAGACATCCCCCTAAAGACAAGATAGCTGAGAGCATTTGGTGGTGGTTTACTTGGAGAATTGTTCAGCGCATTTAAAATTTTGATGGACACTGAAGCCCACACTGACTTGCACTTATTTTCTCCCAATTGTCCTTCAAACTGCGTCAAGTCCTAATGACAAGAACAAAATGGATACAGCATCTCAAATGCCTCACCTTCCAACTTGGCGACATTAGGCTCTTTGAGAGTTTTGGCAACAGAAGCCCCTGGCTCTCTTTTTGCCCTTTTTGAGTCACGGCCTCCATGTTCATCTCCCAGGTCAATCACCAGCTCTCTTTCAGAATCAGAGTCTTGCTCAGCAGCTGATGTGACAGCAGCTGCTCTGCCCTCCTCTAGGGCTTTGGGTTTATTGTCAGCGAGAGGCTGAGACTGGGGCGTTCTGGGCTTGTCCTGGAGGTCCCTATCTGGGCCAGTGCTTCCCTGCTTGTCTTTGAGTAGGGGTTCAGGGTTGGCTTTATCTGCTGTCCCTGCAACTCCCTCCTTATTCTCTTCCTCCGTGCTTGCTTTGGGCCTTTTTCTCTCTGCTTTGTCCTTGTCGTCCTGGGCAGAGCTCTTTGGCTTGTGTTCCTCGTCGCTGAGATACTCGCTGTCACTTGAGTCAGATTTCTCAGAGTCCTCAGAGTCGCTGTGATCCACTCCTTTATACACATCTTCAGAGATCTCATCTATTCCTGTATGGAGAAACATACATTCTTGATTACATGTTTTATTAGTTAAAACTCTTTTTGTCAAACTCTCTCTCCCCTTCATCTGTCCTGTGAAAATAAAGGCCTAAAAATTCCACACAAAAAAAGAAATAAATATTCTTGGAACTACTGGAACAGTACAAGAAAAGAGTTTTGTGCCAAAAATAGCACAAGGTGAAGTACCAAGCTGTGCTTTGCAGCTCTCAATAGTCTTGTCCAGACTCCTGATGGGTCTCTTTGTGGTGGGGAGGGGAGCCAACACTCCTTGTTGTTGCTGATGTTGCTGTTGTTGTTGTTGCACAGTCTCACTCAGCTCCTTTAGATCCATCTCAGCCTTCACCCGATCTGAAAGAAACAGGTGAATGTTTGATTTCAGTACTCTTTAACATGATAAGGATGATTAACCTTTATGACAACATCATTACAGTATATATGCACTGTTGGTACTGACCCAGGTTGAGATTGAGGATGCCGCCAGTGCCTGCAGTCCTCTCCTGCTTGGGCACCACATTAGGGCTAAAGGGCTTCGGGCTGCCTGCCATGCTACCTGCGGGACCCATCTTCCCAGAGACAGGAGATGCTGTAATTACAAAATGTTAAATGGTTGGTGTCACCCCACTCATGGTGATTTTAAACCTGCAATAACTGATTTGTTTGCCCATTTGTTTGACATCATCACATTTTAAGTTGATATTTGCGGAACTTGTATACATTCAGCAGTTATAGAGTAACATTAGCAATCATTCATTTGGATTAATGCTTTTGTCCACCTGATGAATGTAAGTCTAATATTCACTTTTCTTTTAGCTCTGGTTTGGACTCCAACTCCTGGACAGGCCAGACAGCTGAACAATGAGCTGAAACTCGCTATAAAAGCTCTGTAAAGCTGGGAGACAGCTGCAGATTCAGGGGATTATTCTCTGTTGGTTCATCTCTACGAGCGACCCCTTTCACACTGTATTCACATCGTTATTTGATACATTGCTATTACAAATATATTGTTTATAACCATCATTTACTTACCAGTACAGTCCATTGATTCCTCTCCAGTGCTGTAGTGGAAGGCAGGATTCCTGCCAGCCTTTTCCATATCCTGCTCTCCATCAGACCCTGTGTGAACCGAGGAGTTGGTGCTCATCGGAGACCGAGGCATGTCTGTCATTGAGACTCTCCGACTCATGCCACTGGGTGTGGAACTCTTACTGAGGACCATCTTAGGAGATGCGGTTATATCAAAGTTGAAGCGAAGTTTATCTGTTTTCTCTGTTTTCACTGTCCCAGCACTGGGGTTGGAGGGGTCCAGTAGCATCTGTAACTGGTTGTTCGGTGTGTAGGGAGTGCGGAAGGGTGCATAGTTGAAGACCCCAAATTTCTTGCGAATGTTTTCCACATAGACTTCCATCTCTTGCATGGCACTGTTGAAAATGCTCTTTGTCTTCTTAACAGAGAAAGGGATCTCTTTGGACATGAGGTAGCAGTTGTTTATGGGGACCCAGGCCCTACATAAAAGCAACAAAAAATATTCAGTGAGTAAGAATAACCATGATACTAGTTCATTTTTGGTCCAACAACCCTAATACATAGAGCTAATTTGCTCTACATGCTCAAAAGCTTCTCTCACCTGTCATGTTGCCCAAAGAAACGTGCGTCTACCTGCCCATCCTTTTCCCGAAGCGCTTTTGCTGGCCAGAAGGGAAAGCCCTTTAACTTAGCCCAGACAAGGGGGTGTGGTTGACTCTAAAAGTGACAACGCAAAATAATTCAATGCCTTAGAGTTGTAAAATCTAAACCAAAATGTATAAATATATTATTTAAGATTGCGTAAGGACCTACACATGGCTCACAAAACCAGTTGTCCCTTTTTTGGCATGAAGACAGATAGCACTCTGGACACACCTCAATCTCATTCATCTAATAATACATATTAAATGACAAAGATGTTATTCATTTTTAAAATCAGGCACATTTGCAGAATCTTTGCTATTAAGTTAGTAAAGCTTTTTACCTCATGTTCACAAATCTTGACAAGGACTTTTGCAGTTGCTGTTAATTTGTGATTACCTGAAATAAAGTCACAATCTAATTTATGGTTTGAAATTAGCAGAGTAGAGGAATTACTGATTTATGTCAAAGTGGCCTACCTCCATTATAGATGATGCAGTTATGTAAGATCCATTTCATGTCAGCAAGAAAGGCTTCAGTGCAGCCATACATTTTCTTTTTGATAGTCTATTAAAAAGTGAAAATAACAAAATCAAAGACAAGATACTACAATGAAAATAATTAATTATATGGGGGGGGGGAACAAGCCACAAATCTTGCTCCAAAGGATTGTTTTATACCTTTGTTTTGGGTATTGTATCTGGATTTTTACTTGCGACCTGTAGTGTACTCTACACTTTTTGTTTGCAGTGGTATCTTGTGACATTTGTTCTATTGTTACTAATTAATGTGTCATCAAAGTAAAAGACATTCTGTTGTTTCTTTCACTCATTTAGCGTTTTGTTAAAGATATTTTTTGTATTTTTACTTTGAGCATTCTATTTGTACCATTTTTATGTGCAATTTAAAATAAAATTAAAAAAAGAACGTTACCTTCTCTAAAGTACACAGGTCCATGGGGTGGAATATATACTCTGCATAATCTGGGTGCTGTTCCAGAGACACAGGTTTCTGGAAAGGCTCAGTCTGCTCATTTGAGACAAATGAAAAAAAAAAAAAAATGCATTAGCCAAAATTTGGATGTCTCATGTCTGTATACATTTCCTGGACTTTTGGGTTTAAATATAAAAAGGTCAAGATAAATTAAGTCAATTTTATTTACATGCCCAAGATCAACAATTTGCCTTAAGGGGATTTATACAAAACATTTTCTGAGACACAGAAACACTATAATACACCTATTAAACAAGCATAAAACTTTACAAGTCTTACCCCAGGCTGTTTAATCTTTTGGAGTGCAAATTTGAGCAAGTAGGAGAGTTGGTCTATTGTCAGCATTGTCATTGCCTTGCTCTGGGTTTCAATGCATTCAGCAACTGTTATTTTCTGTAACAATAAAAAGTTTATTAATTAAATGCATTACTGAAAACGTCATGAAAATAAACATCAAGCAAAAGGACTTTGATACTAATCTAAACTTACATCTGGACTTTTGTAAAGTTTACATTATGTGATTTATTTTTATTTAGCTTGTACACATTAAAAATTGTGCCGATGAAAAGAATGATGTTAAAAAGCAGATCAAAATTTCAATCCTCTAACATCTCTCAAACTTGCAGTGTGAGCATTTAGCTTGCTGGAGTGTCACACCATGTGCCAAGAGGTTTGTAGGTTTTTGGACAAAATAGACAAAAGCAGGTGATTTCACCAATAAGTTCCTTTTCTCTGGCTAAAGCTGCTCATGGAACATAATCTGACACCCCTTTTGTCAACTAAGCAAGCAAGATTGTGCCTTGCCACAATCATTTGTTTACAGCTACACACATACACATCTTCTGCGAGATACCTCACACTCTGGACAGAACCAGTCGCCCTCGGGCTCAGCTGGTAGTTTGAGGCACTTGGCGTGGTACACCCTGGGGCAGAGCTCACAGCAGAGCACCTGGCCCTCGCGGTGGCACAGCCAGCAGTAGAAGTCATTCCTGCCGTCCTGCGGTACAACATCAACAGGGTCTGTGGTGAGTGCTGGCTGCTTCATATAGTAAAAGGGACCATGTCTTAGCTCTGACTGAAATGCAGGCAAGAGAAACAGGGGGGAGGTTTCAAAAAACAGGCAGGAACACAAAAGGTGCAGTGCAACATAAACAAGACATGGTGGGTAAGCAATGGAAGCAACATAGAGGGTGGTAAAATTGCTAAACCTAACAAAAGACTTTTTAAAGCAATTAAGAAACTATCTGAATATCTGTTTGACTTTTTCAACTGTGAGACAACAAAACTAACCCAACAGGTTTAACAGCGGTTCTTTTAATGGTTCATTTAGATAGCTCATCTTTCGCCCGAGAGTAAACAATGCATAATACGATTCTCTCGTACAAACCCCAAATATAATGAAGTTGGACGTTGTGTAAAATGTAAATAAAACAGAATACAATGATTTGCAAATCCTTTAACATTTTTCAATTGAATACACTACAAAGACAAGATATTAATTTAATGTTCAAACTGATAAACGTTTTTTGCAAATATTCACTCACAAAAGCTGGGACAGGGGCACTTTACCACTGTGTTACATCACATCACACCACTCAAAGCGTCTGAGAACTGAGGAAACTAATTATTGAAGCGTTGTAGTTGGAATTCTTTCCCATTCTCGCTTGATGTACGACCTTAGTTGCTCAATAGTCTGGGGTCTCCGTTGCTGTATTTTGTGCTTCATAATGAGCCACACATTTTCAATGGGAGACAGGTCTGGACTGCAGGCAGGCCAGTCTAGTACCCACACTCTTTTACTACCAAGCCATGCTGTTGTAACACGTGCAGAATGTGGCTTGGCCATGTCTTGCTGAAATATAGTCCCTGAAAAAGACGTTGCTTGGATGGCAGCATACAGTATGTTGCTCCAAAACCTGTATGGACTGTACCTTTCAGCATTAATGGTGCTTTCACAGATTTGCAAGTTACCCATGCCAAATGGGCACTAACACACCCCCATACCATCACAGATGCTGGCTTTTGAACTTTGCGCTGATAAAAATCTGGATGCCCCGAGGATAGTCCATGATTTGTGCTGTCTGAGGATTGAAGGTCACGGGCTTTCAATGTTGGTTTTTGGCCTTGCTGCTTACGTGCAGATTTCTCCAGATTCTCTGGATCTTTTGATGATATTATGGACTGTAGATGATGAAATCTCTAAAATACCTTGCAATTGTACTTTGAGAAGTTTCATCAGTTTGAACATTAAATATCTTGTATTGTAGTGTATTCAATTGAATATAGGTTGGAAGAGATTTGCAAATCATTGTATTCTGTTTTTATTTACGTTTTACACAACATTCCAACTTCATAGGAATTTGGGTTTGTAAATACCCAACTGGTACTTTGCTGATGATACATTCATGGATGAATAGAAGTTGGTGCATGTGCTTTTACAGCTCAAGATGATGTTTCACAGTCAAATTTATCTTTAGTTCAAGTCTTAAGATTATATCAAATAAGTGTTGGGTATATATTAATCACAAGTAGTGGTAAAATTAAATTGCAGATTATTTAATGGTAAATAACTGGTAAAATATTAAACAAAAGCACTAGAATTTTCTTTGAATGTCATGCAAGTTTAACAGAGGACTAAAGGCCAAAAGGGAGTCACTCAGCACTACATTCATTTGGCAAGCAGATACTGAAAACATATGCATCAATCATACATCATCAAAATGCATGATGTTTAAATTCAGCAAAATGACAGGACATTAATTACCAGAGGTGAGTGATATATAAAATGTAAAAAAATATTTTTTTAAAAACAAACAAAAAAAACACTGAGCTGACCAGGTAACATCCATACATGTTAAAGCTGACAGTATACTACAGTCAAAATCAAAAGGTGGCATACTCTCACAGGCAATGTGGAAGGTTTTCACCAAAAAAGGAACTCCGTTATTGAGCATTGATCTCTGCAGAGTTTGTTAAACTTGTTCTTAGTCTTGTTCACCTGGTATTACCATCTTTTAAATCAGTCTAGGTTAGAAATAAAGACTAAAGGTGACAGTACACACCCATCAGAACTGCTTGCAGGACAGCTCTATCAACAATTTCTAAAATATTCACACCAACTTCACATCATGAGCGCACGCTTAGCCTTTTCTTTAAAAATATATGTTTTTTGCCCTTTCAATGTGATTAAGTCCTTTGGAACATGGGTAGAAGACAAAACAGTCCAAACTCCTGCTGTCTTTGTTTTGGATTATTTTTGATGCCATCTTCTTTGCTAACTCCACTTTCTGGTGTGGAAGGAGAAAGCTCCAGTCTAACAGAGTAGCTACACCATACTTCACAGCCTTGGAGAGCATGCCAGATCTGAAAATGAGTATGCTGGAGCACTTACCTGGTCTTTGTGACTGTTGACGGCCCCAGGCCTCTTCTTTTTCTTGAGAGGGCTTGGGGAGGTGTCCGAAGGAGAGTGTCCATTGGAAGAATGGGTGGGACTGGACACCTTTCTCTTCTGTGGTGCCACTGGTCGTTCTGCTGACCCCGGTGGATCAGGGACTGTAAGCGGAAACACAACCAGGTCATCACACAATGGGAGAAAGGCTTGCATTGTTCACTGCACTCAACACATTACACAAGCTTAAGAAGATTAAAACACAGGTACCATGACAGTAGTTCAGCTATTCCTAGAATTAATCAAGAGAATGGAAATAATCATCAACCCTAATATATGATTACCATCATCCCACATTCTGAAGAGTTTAGAAAACCAAGGTAGTGCAAATTTAAAGCATTGCTGCATAACTATTGTACCTTAAAATAACAGCTTAAAAATCATTTTGATGCTACACTGAATTGTAACCAGGAGAATGGCGCCTCCTTCATTCTTACTCAGCGCCCTGAACGCCTGTTCTCACACTATGTAACTTTGGTGAGTGGGTCGGATCTCCATGGAGATATGTATAATGCTTTAAGGCACTACTAAGGATTTCCGTGAAATTTTGTCATATTCTATGGAGAAAATGTTTTCTATCTGATGTCCCCTGGCTGCTCAGCCCTGACTCTTTGTGATTTAGGGGGTTTCGTGATGGACAGAAAGCTTTACTTGTTGCTAAAGTAGACTTAGACTTCTCTTTATTAATCCTATTGGCATGACTCCCGCAAGGAAATTGAAATTTCCAGCATCAGTTTTAGCAAGAATACAGTATAGAAGACAGTATAAAGCGTAAAGAAGAAGAAAGTGTAAAGCTAACTGCTGAATGCTGCTAACTGTAGCTAATTAGCTCAGTTAGCCATGCTGCTAGGACAGAGCTTGGAGCACTGGGGGGGTGTTGATGTTTACACTGCTAGCATGGCAGGAGGAGGTTTTTAGGCCTAGGGAGGAAGGGCGGAGAGCAGCGTTGGTGTTGTGCCATAACCAGAGCCAGGCCAGCGTGCAACGGAATCCGCAGCCTCTACGGACATAATGGCAGAGGCGAAAAAAACTAAAACGACATTGACAGAGGAAGCTAAGAAGAGAGGGACCAAGCAAGAGGCCACTAGACAAGAATATTGTCTATCGCAGACTGGCTTTTAGTCATCAACGAGAAAATAAAAAGGCTGCAAGACATCTGTTGGACTAGTAAGTAATATTAGTTAGCTTGCTATGTCTTGTGTTGTTGCACATGCTTGATGATTGACATAAATTCATTGGTCAAATGCAGTGCTCAGCTTTTAGAATGTTGTCATCATGATAACATTAGCATCTAGAACTGACAGCAATCACACTGATCTAAAAAGCAATTTTTGAAGATGCCACTTATACATATTAGATTCCCACTTTATAGAAACAAATATCTTGACAGCTTCGTCTGAACTAACAAGACCATACTTGACAAATTCTAAACAGGCAGGCAGCCAGGCATAGTGGATTATCTTTGCAGTCTTAAGAAACCAACAACATGCATTACACTGCTCTTAAACCTTACAGTAAATAAGCTCTACATTCTCTGAAACTAAGACGTCTGAGATCGTTAACTCTTACTGCGAGGTGCTCAACCTTAGAGACTTACCTTTGGATCGTGCAGATGCATTCATCCCCTCTACCACATCAGACTCTGTCTTTATCTCCTCCTCAGCCAGACTGCAGAGCACCAAACAAGAGCACACAGAAAGAGAGGCAAATACAAAGTCAGAAAGGGTATTCAGAAACCATATCAGCAGAACAGTAAACAAGTGGAACACCACCTAAGGCACCCGGTCCCTGAGGATCTGTCAATAGGGACTCTGCAGGTTTCCATTGTTATTGTTTTCATTTGATGTCAGCACATCTCTGACATTGTGCTATGAAGCTCAAATCCTTTCCATATTATCTGTGACAAACAAGTCAAGGGTACAATTGCCATGGCAACATCCGTCTCCGCTAAGCACAAGTTGGTATTCACAACACAGGGCCATTTTATTACCCTGCAACTCCGTCCTTCAGGAGACATTGCTGCTATAGATTCCAGTCTGACTAGGTCCTAATCTTTGCTGTGCTTTGTTTATAACAAATGGCAAAAAGACCTATAGTAAGGAGAAAGAGCAGAGGGAGTTCATACTAGTGGAGGGAAATATGTCTCATGATGATTAACAGTATACGTTTCTACTAGCTCTCAAGCCTCTTCAGTAACAACAGGGTGACCCTGAGGGATTCAGGACCATTCTTGGAGACCAATAACAGGAGATCCATCGAATAAGCTTCAAACAAGGTCTATCTAAATATTCTGGACCCAGATCTTCATCGCATGTATATTTAAAGCAGCTTTCATGGCCAAACTTATGTTTCTATCACTATCCCATTGTCTGTAAATGTGGAAAATTTGGAACTATATTATACACACATATACATAATTGTGGAGTTACATAAGCATTTTCTGTGAAACCAACATTTTAAACCAATGTAAACACACTAATATTAATGTCATGAATCCATTAATTAAAACTAAGAATACTGTATCTCCAATATGCAGATCTAGCACTGAAAAAAGCCAGATTTCCCAGGTCTCTGAGCCTGCTCTCATCTAATTTCCTCTGAGGAAAAAAAAAAAAAAAAAGCACAAGCATGAAGGGGGTCTGGCGATAAATGAAAGCCTTTGAGTATTTGGTTCCTCCTTTGTCAGAGCAACAGAGGGCCCTGTTCCAAGGATGTAGCCTTTATTCAAAAGCCCCAAGAAGAAAACCCGTCCCAAGGACCCCTGACAGGTCAGAGCCTTGACCAGCTCATAGTTTTGGCTGCAGCTCTGGTTTCCAGCTAGGACGATGGGTTTACAGGTTATGACTCAAAGGTCAAACACATTTGTGGGATAAGCTTTTTCTCTTCTGAAAGTTAAGGAATGCTCTTCCTCCACCCTTCAAAAGACATTTCAGACAAAGTTGATCAAATGTCAGTTCACTAATAGGCATAGGGACGTTAACACATGTCCTAAAGGCTTTAATAATTCAGATATAACAGGCCCAATTCAAAATAAAACACTGTTAAATCTATACTCGTTTAAACCCCAAGCCAACCTTGGTGTTTGCCACACAATTTGTTTAACAATGATTAAAGTATCTTCTACCAGACAAAATGCCACATGTGACCAAGCCAACACAATCACCAAGGATATTCTAAATACATTCCCTGTTCTCTTAAGAGAATAAAGAAATCATAACCTTTGTTGTTTGAAAAATGGCAAACATGGTTTGAGGAGAGTTTCTTTAAAAATATGGCACATGGGTATCTTGTTTCAGCCTGCCAGCAGTCACACACACACTCACACACACACGCACGCACGCACTCCAACCCCTCTAGGGCCTTCCTGTTCCGGAGTGAGTGAACAAACAAGGCCCACCTGAAAATAAGACATTAGCCAAGCCGCTCTGCTACATGTACCATAACCCTGAAAAGAGAGAACATTCACCATCACCAGGCAGAGCTGCTGAACAAAGTGCCACAGCCCTATATTGTGTACACACTTAATAGCAAGACAACCAGGAAGAGAGGATGACCAATAGTAAAAACGTATGATCCAAAGAACATTCTCAGATCAGGAGCTATGATCCGTCACACAAGGAGAGTTTAAGCAAATAAATCCTCTTTCTGAGATTCTGAGATATATTCCAGAGAGACGCGGGTTCAAGAAAACACTGACAGTATTCCCCTCTGAAAGAAGAGTACCTGATGGTCAGGAAGGAAACAACACTGACTCAATGCCTTTAGATTCCACTCCTGTGAGAGACGAGCAGGGTTCTCTCGTCACAGAAAATGGAGGCCACAGCTTGCTCCCCTCCCCCCTCTCCCCCATCCCCCACTCCGAGCCACAGACTCAGGCATTGGCACATCCATGCAGGAGGACCAGAGAGATCTGTGGAGATTACAGTCCATTTATTTTCCAAAACACAGCTAGGTCAAGACAAACCTTCACAGCCGATCACAAAGATAGAGAGGAGGAACACAGAGAGGGAGACATGAGAAAACCCAGCAAAATGAGAAGCACTCATCTCTCTCTTTTATGTCTTCCATCTTGGCTTGCCTCCTTCCCTGAATACTGCTGTCATAGAATAATTAGATTTCATTTTGAAGAAAGAGAGACCATCACTGTGAAGCCACACATATCGTGGCAGAGCTATTCTTTAAAGAATGTGCAGTTCTTCTTAGACATCAAACAGACAAATATCTGAATAAATGGCCTTGCTTTATGGCAGTCCAGGAAAGTAATTCAATGCGAACTTCATTATTGTACTCTTTGCTCTGGAACTGCCACTGAAAACACTTGGGATTAATACCACTGACAACAAAACATCCTACTTACCCGGCTACTCAAAACCCAAGAGAGATTATTAGGTTTTGTAAAATATCAAGAGACATTCAGCAACCACATGCAGACAAATAAAAGGCATACTATTAGCTTTTGTTTTTCATGAAATCAACAAAAACATAAGTAGAAGGTATAAGATCCTAGTTAACATTTAATAAATTAACAAGTTAACTACATAAAGATGTCTGTTTTAGCATGACTCATTTATAATGTTAAAACAATGGATCAATACCAAACTATACTTCAAGTATGCACAGAATATCCTGTATTAAAGAAAGATTTAACCTGGATTTTATATATGGCTGAAAAGGCTGAATCAAAGATGGCAGTGGAATTTTCCAGAAGGCCCTTGCTCTCCCTGCTGCTCTCCCTGCGATTGTCAATCTTTAACCTCAACTGCAGCTGCAATTGGCTGGAGGGCCTACAGGGTGGAATATCATTGGTCGGCAGCGCTATGCCACATGGATCACAGTGTGCAGGCTCCCCTCTTCCTCTTAAAAGGCACTTTTGCTGCAATGCAGATCTCCCCCTGCATTAAACGGGTTTTATTCCTTCAGTTTAGCTTGCCCTTCTTGATTATGACAGCATAAACCAGGGGGATTTGAAAAAGGTCTTTTGTGAGATTATATTTTATCTGTGATGCATAACTCAGCGGCTCTGCGATTCAACCTCTGCCGTTCTGTTTAGTGGCTACATTGCCTCAGAAGTAGGCCCACGCGATTTGTCCCAACCCCATGACGTTACATATGGCTGACATGTCTAACTATCAATGTAACATTTATATTACAGGTTCAGCCAAGAACTGTGGAGCAAATCATTACTTTTCAGTGGTCAAAGTTCTGATTTTGGTGAGAGAGGGAATTACTCTAAGAGGAAACTGATTATAACGTCACTATTTTCTGGCTGTTGTGTAGATGCCTTGTGTCAGGCCACAAGAGAAAAAAAAAAACATTCTTTGTTTCCCCCACGCAATTGAGACTGCTAAAACAGTGATACATTATGTAACACAATGTAGTCAGTGCTCTGAAAAATATAATGGCAACAAAAAAAGAGTTTCCTCATACACTGTGTCTTTGTGTAGATTTCTTATTAAATATCTTGATATTTTATGAATCTGCATTTTTATCTGTATCTTGTATTAATTACATTTCTGTTGTGTAAAAACATAAAAAACAAAGAGAAGTGAAAAAGAGAAAATATTGCAATGTATGCCAACAACATGTACACAAACACACAAGGGCGTATGTCATGTAAAAAAACCTGTTATGTCTCATGTTGTTTCTCTGACCCTGCTGTCTGATCTGTGAAGATAAGGCTAGAGTTCTCCTACGAAGAGCTCACTAAACACAAAATGGCCACTGTCTGTCTGAGGATCAGAGAGTGGAGGAAGCTGTTTCACAATAGTGCTATAGAGAGGACGAAGCCTGGGACTGTAAACTGAGGGCCTGTGGCTTTAAATAGAAGTAACCTGTGAACCAACATCTTGTTTCTAAAGATTTGATGGAAGAACTGGAAGAGGCTCGCCCTTCGACAAAAGGTTTGCTTCATTTGGGTCATCCTCTCATTAATAAGGAGTGTAGAAATTCCATCTCCAGTACAGTTTTATTTAATATGTACCAAATCATACAGTTTTCAGTGTCTGAACAATTTATTTTACATGTACAATATTAAGACTGAAAACCAGTATTCAGTTATGCCCTGCACTCCTGGTGCTCCTAACTACCACATCTATTCCCTGGCCTGGCATGACACAAGAAAACAGCACAGAGGCAATCCACTGCAAAGGGTACATAATAACCCCCTCCACTGCCCATCCCCCATTCTTTCTCTGCCAGGCTACAACACAGGACTGCCACAACTTAAAGGAGATGTGGGTGCCATTTTATAATCTAAGTCTCTTTTGTATTATAAAAAGGAAAAGGATTTGCCATGGTCCACTCTGCCTCTTGTATGGCAGCCTGGTTGTCTGGGGCACCCATGTGACCCTGAGACACAGAGAGAGAGCAAGGGTGAGAGTCGTTACCCAACCCCCCACCCTCAGCACTGTGGAGCAGAGAGGCCTGGCGAGGCCTCCAACCAAGCCCAGCTCCTCCTCCTGCACACTAAACTGATTTTAAGGTGTGCACATTCATCATGAGAAAGCAACAGTTAGCACAACAACAAGAAGGAAGCCATGTTGTTATCAGAGAATTGAGATAAAAAAGACAGAGCTTACCTCTGTGGATGCATGGCTGCCTGACACACTGTTATGTCAACACTTATAAAACATGGAGGACACTCTCAGCCCTCAGCCGGGGAAGGCTCCGCTCTTCAGGCAAGGCGATCAGGCCCCAGTAATGTTAGCCAGATCCTGACTGGTCGCTTCCCTCACAGGCAGGATACAAGGCTGCGTCTGATTGGCCGAAATGTTTCCTGAATAATTATCTTTGTTCAGTGCAGGCAGGGGCAGCACTGTGAGTGTCAGAGACAGGGGAAGAAAAATAAGCAAAGAGCTAGGCCTAAAACCACAAAATAACATGATTCGTATGAGTCTTTTTCACATACAAACCCCATATAACAATGATTTGAAGCTTCCACATTGTAGAACCTAGTGGTAGTTGTCTTATTTGAAGGCTTTAGAAGTGGAAATGGCAGAATGTAGACTGTGAGGAGCAGGACACCATGGCTTCCATTTTTTTATGTGGAGAGGGCCTTTGTTTAAACTCCTCCCTCCCTCTTTGGCTGTTTCCACAGAAAGGAGAAGCTGTAGCTCCTCACCTATTTTGGCAATTCAGTCTGAAAAAAGAAAGAAAAGAAAATCGGGCTGCTAAAATGAGAATTGATATAATCAAAACACTATGGTTTATTTGTAAAGAAAAGGGAAACAGATGTATTGCTTTGAGGAAGCCTTGCCTTTTTATGCTACACGCTATTGTTACTGTAATAGTTTCAGGTAAATAATGGCTCAGTGTCATATGTAGATATGAATATATTAACAATCCCATGTTGTAAAATGTCATAAATATACTAACATTAAATATAAAATATATATGTATGTATCTCCCCATCTCCCTTCCAGTAGAAGAAATGCTGAAATTTCAATTTTAACGCTGGATGAGCTCTGTATAAAGTGTGTTTAGAGGTTCCCCCTTCTATGTCTGTGCTATAACAGTGATCATAAATAATTAAACACAGCAGGATAAAGCGCAGTATGTTGTTGTCCTTTTGATATTCAACAGCAGGGTTATTAATAACCCTGCCATAAATATAATCTATCTATATTTTTCTTACAATATTGCTATTTTGACTGAATCCATTGTTGACTCAACTCTTTGATCATTTGTATAGCTGTTTAGCATGTAGCAGTAGGCCTATGACATGAATAGCTGTATAGCTATTCATGTCATACTTAATAAATAGTCCCCCAAAAATGGAGATGGGGTGTCTAAATATTAGAAAGAAAATGCTTAATGTAATGCAAGCCATTACAACACCAACAAAAACCATTGCCTCTTAAAATTGTCATAAAGTCTGGTTGACTTTATAACACACTTTACAAGCAACTACAGTGTCCACTCGTTGCACTAAGCATGGTTTGCCGTTTTAATGATCACTAGATGACAGGCCTTTCCACGGTTTTCTTCTCCATAGTGTAAAAAAGCGTTTCAAAATACCCGTCAATAAAGCAATTGAATACAATCTTACACATACTACTGGTCACAATAATTACTGTTGAGCGCCCCTGCATCATCTTTTCTCGCAATAACACAGAGTGGCTCAAGAGGAATTTCATGAGTGAGAAGGAAAAAGCTGAACGCCCAACGTGGGGCTCGAACCCACGACCCTGAGATTAAGAGTCTCATGCTCTACCGACTGAGCTAGCCGGGCGATGTTAACAAACTAATGTGCTAATACCATCATTTTTACTAAACTATTATATTATCGCTATTATTTTCATTTAGATTAAGTACATTCTTCTAAACCGTCTCTGATTTGAAGTTGCGTCACGTGCTGGTGTAAGGGAGGGCATGAGGATTAATTAAACTAGGTTTTTCTATCCCAGTTCTGTCTCATACTGTCCTCTAGCGGTAAAGAATTAAAAATGTTTTATTTAAGTTGTATCTTTGAACTAGGTAAAAAAAAATTCAGTTACTATGGTAACGTTAACGTTATTGCACGGTCCTGCTTAACGGCCCAGTTAAAGCCACAACAAACTAACGTTAGATAGCTAGCGTTAACACTTTACTTAAACAATGGCCCACTAACTTTCGCTAGCGTATTTACATAACGAGGCTTTCCAGATAGACACAGCGCCTGATGGCAATGAAAACAGACCTCACAGCAATGATGGGATCGTGTATCTTGAACACCGTGTAAACGTTGGTTAACATTACCTGACGGTTTGGTTTTCTCCGTAAATTGTCCGTAAATCACCATCAAGTAAGACAAGACGCATTAAAGCCACCATAATTTAACTTAATTGACGTGTTTCTCTTTTAAACGAGGGCACTTTCCAGCACATTAAATCGCAACTTCCGGTCATTTTCTTACCAAAATAAAATGTTAAATGACAGGGAAGTACAAGGGAAGTAGTAGGGAAAGTACTTGTTATGCACAATGAATCCTTTTTAGTGTTATAGTTTATAATATATTGAATTACTGAATTATTCCGACTGTGATGTCTGTATAATTAAATTGCACATTTGAATAAATAATTTAAAAAACAGGTTAATTGGGAACTATTGGTTTGACAATGGAATTTAGCAATTTTAAAAAGTAAAATAGCTACATTATTTTTCACAAACTACCTCTTAGTTCTTAATATCCTAACATGCTTTAAAGATCAATTTGTGTTTTCAGCACTGACTTTGAGAGCTTTGAGTTATGTACAGTGAAAGTTTGTAAGTGATGAACAATCATTAATAAACAATCTTTATTTTTCTTTGCGATACAGAGACGTTGCTGCAGCAGTTTATATTTTGTGTTCACGCAGTAAAGCAAAAGACAGAGCATTAGAATATTTATTTCCTGTTTGTCAGCTGTAATTTTATGAAGCACTAGTTTATTCAGCGATATGTCCCTTGTGATGATGGAATAAAATAGATAAATAAACAAATCTATACTGACAAAGGTCTTAAAACTAACTAAATCAAGATCTCAAAACTAGAATTTGACTTAGGAGCTCTCTACATGACATGCTCAAACAACTGGATAATATATGCAGGAGCTGTCTCAGATCAAACTGTAGCTTACTATCGAAGTGTCTAGTGTCTAGTAAGTTTGCAATTAGGTTAATCAAATTACTATAATACTAGGGCTCTTGGGGTGCCCTGGTAGATATGTCTACTGTATAATCTAAAGTACAATACCATTTCCAATCAGACCTATCAATTTGGATAATATTATGCTGAAATGTTACAAATTGCTACATCTATCCATTCTGTTAGTAATCTAGGAAACAATGGCGCTTACGTGAAGTCCTTGAATGCACCATGGGCCTGGGTTCTCCTTCTACGTCAATGACACTGGGCGGTTCATGAATGGGTTTTTGAAGTGGGAGGGCCCGTTATCTGACTTTACCAGTCAGGGAAAAAGTAGGTGTTGTACTGTAGTGTTTGGTTTGGTGCGATGCAGCTTCATGACTGTTTTTAAACACACAAGCAGCGGTTCACTGTACCTACGGACTGCAGCGGAGCGTTTGACAAGCATCCTCCAGCCGTTGAGACGAGCAGGCTAACAGAAGCCGTGCAGCGGCGGGGAAAGCTAGCTTCATCCCAGCTAGACGGCAGCCCGGAGCCAGATAAGGGAGAGCCGCGTCGGTGAGCTATGGGGTTCCGCAAGAAGAACAAGAGCCCGCCGGTGCTGAGCCACGAGTTTGTGATCCAGAATCACGCCGACATGGTTTCGTGTTTGGCCATGATAATCCTCCTCGGTCTGATGTTCGAGGTACTGTGTAATTGGACAGGAGTTGTGGTTAGCCGAGTGATGTTAGCTGCTGCTAACTATCGTTAGCTGACATGACAGCAGCAGTCCAGGGGCAGGGCGCTAGCGTGTCTCTCTCCTTCCCTTCTCATGTGTCTCACTCAGTGCCAAAGAAGATGGCGAGGAGGCCCACTGGCACAGCATACAGGTCATTTTACCAGTCGGCTAATTCATTGCCTCAATAGAAAATCAATACATGTGCATTTGGCAACAAGATAGTCAGGCTATATGTCTGCCTGCATGCTGCACATTTGATTACCAGCCCTCTGGTAGGACAGAGCAACTATAGCTGACTTTGAATGCAACAATATACTGACCTGTCCCCACCCAAACTCAGCCACCAGACTGAAAATATTGTAAAAAATTGATCAGATATTGTCTCAATTAACCTATACCTGTGTGGATAAAGATGGGTTATTAGCTTAGTAGCCTACATAATTAATAATTCCTAGGTGGAAATGAAGCCCATGATACACACTCATTCGGATACAATGAGAGTCATTGTAGTTATTTAACATATACCTAATATTTCCTCCTCTGCAGGCCCCTGGATGTCCCCAGACCCCAGTTATGGGACTCTGTGAATTTAGAATCTTGCAGTGACACCGCAGTCCTCACCAGTTACATACTCGCATTAAATGATGAATATATGCACCATCAAAAAATGGTATCACGACTGAAAGTGAGATTCACACATTAACATGGGATAATCCAAAACGATTATACACACGTTTATTACAGTATTAGTTTATTAACAGAAAGGCTTTGCTTCTTTTATACAAAATACGTCCATGGTCAGTGGCAAACTCTTTTCCCTAACTCAGAATCACTCCATTGATCCTGTTTCTTTCTTTGTGTTCCAGGTCACAGCCAAATTTGCCATCATGTTCATCACAGTCCAGTACAACGTAACACAAGTTCTTGGTGAGCTGAAGTTTGTAGGTCCAGTGATCATTCCAGTATTGTTAAGATAAATCAAGTACACAACTGCATCTGAGTTTTTGATAAAAGCTCAGCACTTCATTGGTTGTTTATCCTACCTCTTTAGCCCATGTTTAGGTGTTAAGGTTTTAACTTTGTGTTTCTTTTTCGTTGCAGATGAGAAGAGTGATCCAGTAAACCATTACCAGTATGGCCCTAAAGATGTGGCCACTGTGTTTTTCTACCTGCTTATTGCGGTCATCCTTCATGCCTTGATACAAGAATATATTCTCGATGTGAGTACATCTATATCCAAACTCAGCAGCTGTAACTATTGGCTCACATTGTTTGTTGTTTGCACACAGCAGCGTATTATTTTGATCCTTTTATTTAAGCGTATAAACACGGTATGAGAGAAAAAGAAACTGCAGAAGAATTTCTCTGCCTCTATTTTGTCAGATTGCACAATGTCAGATGTGTCCGTCTAGTTTTTCAATTTCTAAAGCATCAAATAAAGCCTCATGCGTTTGTTCTGTTTGGGTCCATGACTAAGATTTGGATAGCTGTTTGACAGTAATCACGTCCAATCTTTCCAGCTGCATGTGAACTCAAGTATAATAACTTTTTTGTTGTTGGCCATTCTAGCTATTCCGAATACATTTACAGTTTACGAAATGGGGTACAAAATCCTTGTTCTGTGTACAAAATACATCAATTTGGGATTCAGTTTTCAGTGGAGGATTAAAACACTAACCCTGCAATAACAGACGACCCACGCTACTTCCTGAGACGCCTGGACTAAAGACAGACTTAAAAAACGTGAAACTATCCTTTTTAAAATTGCAACATTTGCGCAAGGAGAAAGTGGGAAAACTTGCACAGCTACTCGATTGACTACAGTTAATGTTAGTTATTACAGTTATAACTCAGTAGCAAGCAGTGTTATATAATTAACCTCATCAATCAAGTTGTGACTATTCTACAAATATCTGTGTAACTGAAAAAGTGATGCAGCCTTAAATGATAATTAAAAGGATGGAACTAAATGTCCCCCACTCACATATGTGAAATATACTGTATGTGTTTAACCGTGTGTAATATTTTGTTTAATTTCAGAAAATGAACAGGAGATTGCACCTGTCAAAAACCAAACACAGCAAGTTCAACGAGTCTGGACAGCTCGCGGCATTCTACCTGTTCTCCTTCATCTGGGGCTGCAGCATCCTAACAGCGGTAAGAGTCAGGAGTCACAGAGACACACTGTCCCAGTCTGTGTTAAGCTTTATCTAACGCCATGTCTCTTTTTCTCTCACAGGAGGACTTTGCAACAAATCCTACTTTTTTATGGGAGGGTTACCCACACACTCACATGGTGTAAGTAAAGATTCCTACACATCAGGAGCTCATATTTTACAAATCCTAAACACAATATTCCAATTTTAAATGAGTTTGACTAGTATTTTCATTCAAGTATTCAAGTTTCAAGTATGTTGAGCGTACGATAATAGTTTCATCCCTTTTAAAATACATGATGCACTGTAATGTTTGCTTCTTTGGAATTGTTGGGATTCATCTTATCTTCTATCACAGTTTAATGTCACAGTCCAAGCTAATGTCATTTATTAATAAGGGATCATGTTTTGGATTCTAGATCAGGATATGAGTCCTTTCAATTTTCATAATGGTTTGACTTGTACTTGCTACTCAGAAGTTACAGAACAGTGCACCATGCACAAGCTGACCTATTGTATATTGTCATGATATAACTTCTGTCCAAGCCAAAATAACACCCAGGGTCTCACCTTTGCCAACCTGTCTGTCTAGTTTCCAGGTCAAGTTCTTCTACATTTGCCAAATTGCCTATTGGCTCCATGCACTTCCTGAGCTGTACTTTCAAAAAGTTCGGAAGGTAAGGGTCATTTAAAAAAAAAAAAAAAAGTCACACTTGAAAGCAAGTTATTGTGGTCTTGTCTTGCAGGTGTGAGTTGGCACGTTGGCACAAGTGAGAAAAAGGCGTCAACTTGAATTTGGGTTTTACAGCCACATTAACCATATTACTTCTTAAAGGTCCCATGACATGGTGCTTTTTGGATGCTTTTATTTAGACCTTAGTGGTCCCTTAATACTGTATCTGAAGACTCTTTCCCAAAATTCAGCCTTAGTGCAGAATTACAGCCACTAGAGCCAGTCCCTTAATGAGCTTTCCTCAAGACGTGCCATTTCTGTGTCTGTAGCTTTTGAGAAGAAGAGAGGGGGGTGCAAGGTGGAGGGTGGGGGTGTGGCCTTGACCAGCTGCCACTTTCGTTTGAAAGCCATGATGTCTCTCTCTCATGGGTGAGCTAAGTTCTCTAGGCAGGCAAAGCAGAGAAAGGGGAGGAAACCTTGCCCCTTATGGTCTCATAAGGGTTCCAGATTGGCCCATCTAAGTTTTAATTTTCTTGAAGGCAGAGCAGGATGCCCAGGGCTCAGTTTTCATGTATTGCCATTTCTAGGCACTGTGGGACCATGGCAGGCTGGGGGAACGCATATTGATGTTAAAAAAAAAAAGGTTAATGTCGCTTTTAAACACTGCTAATTCCTGCTGGTGTTTTCATGTGCCTTCTTGAGGAATCAGCTGAGGACTGTGCAGATGTGGAATATAGAGCATGTTGGGGCTGGAAACAATTGCCCCTCTGTTGCACTACTTAAATACAAGCAGGGATGACATGTTTTTTCTTGGTTGAATAATAAGCTTTTCAGTTATCAGTTAACCTTTTTACTACTCCAAAAACATTTTGATTTGAGATTTGTTGGATAATGCATGTGTGGTATAGCTGTTTAGTTGATGTTTTGTGTACTTTTTAGAGCCAACATATGTCAAGGGTTAAATTTACATAGAAAATGTATCATAGTGTCAACGCTATAAGGTGGTTAATGAGTCCAGGCTGGATTATAAGGGTCTCAAACTGGAAAGAAAATCATTGCTCCTCAAGAATGTGTCACTACACATTAAGTAAAGCGACTAAAATCCACAGCATACGTAGATTCTATATATCCAAAGTTAAAAATGCTGCAAGAAAAAGTGTTTTGTCACCCTTCGCAGCAAACTACTGTTTGTGGTGGTTGGTGCGCCTGCTCTCACACAACACAACACAAACTCTCCCCCTTTGTTTTATTTCCACAGGAGGACATCCCCCGCCAGCTCTATTACATTTGCCTTTACGTTGTCCACATCACTGGTGCTTATGTCTTAAAGTGAGTAAAATATTAAATTTTTCTGAGCGTATATGCTCTTGAGGGTGAAATAAAGAAGCATAATGGACACCTCGGCATGCATTAACCCTTACATATTCTAGGTATATCTCTCACAAAGATCTCAATTTATCCTGACAATGACTGCAATGGAAACAATTAGTGCATCATTAGGAGTTAACAACTCAGACACTACCTGACAACCTGACGCTAAGATAAGAGCCTACTATGCACTATCTCCATGTTTATAGAGTGATTGTTTTTTTCTTCAAGTGATAAACTGAGTAGTTGTTCAGTTATCACCCTATTTGACGTTTGTTCATTGTCCTCACACAACCCTATAAAAATCATCTTTGAACTTAAAGCCAGGTTAGCTATAAGAAGAGTAGCTGATAGTGTTCAGTGTTGTCTCCTTTCTTTCTTCATATGCTGAGTTGTCCTCGGTTAATTCTATGTTGCTGGGGCAACTGCTAGCTCACCCAGTTAAAGCGTGCGCGCCATGTAGGCTTAGGCCTCTGCAGCGGCCCGGGTTCGAATCTGACCTGTGGCCCTTTGCTGCGTGTCATCCCCCATCTCTCTCCCAAATTTCCCATCTATCCACTGTCACTATCAAATAAAGGGGAAAAAGCCCCCCAAAAAATAATCTTTAAAAAAATAAATAATAATTGCTGTCCCTCTCTCTGCATCCTGTCTGTTTAGCCTCCACCGACTGGGCCTGGTGTTGCTGGTCCCTCACTACCTGGTGGAGCTCCTGTTCCACGCTTCACGCCTCTTCTACTTCAGTGATGAGAACAAGCAGAAGGGGTATTGCTTTTCATTTATTTTCAATAAACTTATCATGCCTTTGTAATTTGACCAACCTGATTTGATAAAAATCCTTTTTTTTTATAGTTTTACTCTGTGGGCTCTACTTTTTGTCATCGCCCGCCTCCTCACCCTCACACTCTCAGTTCTGACGTTTGGCTTTGGGCTGCCCCGTTCAGAAAACCAGGGCTTTTCCTTAGCAGAAGGCAACTTCAATGTGCTCACCATAAGGCAAGTCCAGATAGCAATTGACAGGAAGAGCCCTTAATGTCTAGTACCTAGATAATTTACTACAAACATTAAACTTAAAAATGAAAGTTTGGTTTTCCTGTTCACAAGTTAAATCACTTTTAGTTTTGTAAACTTTATTGTACTTTATAAAATGTGTCTTCCCAACCCTTCAGGATGACTTGTCTGGCAGCTATCTGCCTGACACAGGCTTGGATGATGTGGAAATTCATTAACTTCCAGTTGAAAAAGTGGAGGGAGCACAGCCAGAACCAGGCCTTAAAGAAGAAGGCGGTCAGCCCAAAGAGCAAGCCTCCCAAAAGGGAGCCTACAAGGGGTGAGTGTTCAAGAACTCTGAGCATCTGGTCAGTCAACCAAACGTAGACATAATGTAATCCTGTGTTTCAGTTTACATCTCAATTCAGATTTCTTTTGTAATATTTGTCATTGTTGAACATGTATATCTGAAATCACTTTGATCAGGAATGTTTCTAACCACTTGTCTTGTCAGGAGGTGCTGCCAATGGGGTTGTGAAGTCCGAGGATAAAACATCACCACGGGCAAGAAAAACCAAAGCTTCATAGAGATGGAAGAACAGGTGAAATAATGTCTTTACACAACTTAAAATTTTGTCTACTGCTCCCAAAAACAGATGTTTAAGCGCACTAAGAAACCTTACCTTACTGCCCCTTAGGGGTTGAAACTTGTTTTTTGAAAAAAGTTCAGTATTACGGTCAGCTAGAAATGTTTCTTATTAATTTGGGTTCCTTGCAGATTGGATGCTGGCATGACAGTGCTGGGTTTGATGCTTTAACAGGATAGATTTTAAAGTGTCCTTTTGTGTAAAACTATGATCACTCGCCGGGTTCTTTAATCAATTAACGTCACCGTAACTTGAAAAGCAAATTTTGACTTCAGGGCAACTTAATGTGTTTATGTACAGATTAACTGTGTGGGGTGTCATTTTAAGTTTGGGCCTTATTCAGTTAAACGTACGACACAAGCCACTGACTCATGTCCCAAAATAAAGCCTTTCTTGCTCCGTAAGACAACTCTAATAGTATATTCTACTGTTGTCAGGAAAGGATCCTAAATTAATCACTCCAGAGGAATATTTGTGCTATTTAGGTATTTGGCATAGCTGCAGCCAGAGAACTGAAGCTTGTACTTAACTCCTTGATCATTTACTGCCATTATTTGACAGCCTCTGCCTTTGAAATCCAACATGTTACGGGATTGAGGCACTTTTGTATTTTTGTTTGCTTTTATCACTAGCCTGGTAATGCGCGTCGGCCCGTTACAGAGACTTGTCCTGGTACGGTGACTCACCAAGAGGAAGCTGCACTGTAACCTGTGATGCTGTACTGTATGCATACAGTCACACCTTTTTATAATGGCATGATTGGAAACTTAAGCAAGAAACTGTGTTTGAGGCTGTGATTCAGTCTTGTGTATGGTAATGTAAATGCATGAAGGCTAAAGACTTTATGGCTCGTACCTACCTGTGCTGTTGAGTTTGCATCTCTCTCACACACAAGCATTCAGTGGCCTTTTTTTCAAATGCTGCAAAATGTTTGAGTTATTTATTTTGCCATATACTACAGATAGTTCTTATTATTTGATATACTTTTGACAAGCTGTGACCAGCAAACACCGTGGTACATGGCAACTGCATTTAGTTAATCCAAAACAATCCAATCTTTCTTCAAGTGTCCTTATAATGTCAGTGATTTGTACTGTATCACTCGTTCTGCTTGTGTTGCGTTCTGTTTGCCTTCTCTGTTCGCTGTTTTATTCTCGGGTATCGGGGGACAAGCTTTCCACCGCTTAAACTAGTTACATCCCATGGTGCACTTGGAGGTGTGTTTGTAATGGGATGTGTTTGTATGCCTGTACACGTGTGTGCAGTAGTGTTTTGCCTACTGTGTATGTGAATTAACTAGGCGTGAATGATCATGATGGTGGGGATGACAATATTTATTGCTTGTCTCGTAAAATAATTATTACCTGTGTGCAGAGCATGAAATGTGACAATCTGTTCATTGACTCCTGAACTGATTTTTTTATATATTTTTTTTTCTTCACAATCCTATCCTTTCTTTCACTTTGGTTGGGCTCCTCTCAGTTCCCAACATGCTTCTGTATGTGATACACTGAGTTGTGGATTGGTGTATGTTCTATAGGTTATCGGTTACTAAATGCTTATGTGTTCAATGTCTCTGCCCCTCAGATGCCCTTTTCCTGTGTGAGCGAGACTCTGTGATTTCTGTTTGTCAAATGTGGCATGTTTTGTCCTTTCCGCGTCACCTTTTCAATGATCCTGACATTGCTATGGAGCACACATATTGTACTGTTGGCCATACTCTATCCTCTCCTGGACCTGGACTACTGCTCTACTACTAAACCACTGTGCGTGTAAAGCTCTGTGCAAGAATACCTGTCTGCAGACAGTTTGAGTTTGGAGTCTTAGTCCAGAGCAAGTGTGAGATGAAGATGCCATTCATTTCTGCTCCCTTTAGTGCTCCTTATTGGGTTTTGGTGGTCTTTTAAAGCCTTATGTCTGTGTATGGCCGTATCATAGGAGGGATGGAGGCGCAGAGGACTTGTGTACCAGCCTGTTATTAAACTGACTCAGATGTAAAAGAGAAAAAAAAAACTGACTTAACCCTACACTGTACTTAAATATGTCAGATTTTTAAGCTATTTTTATAGAGGGGAAACTCACTGTTAAATTCACTGTTGTTCAGTACACATGTGTGAATATTTGTTTTGCATCCATATTAATATGAAGTGTTTTTATATAAGAATGAAGCTTGCTGAACTGTTAGCGTGGATAAGCATTGTGGTAAGAGTGTAAACATTCATTTAGCCTAAGGGTTTATTTAATGTCATGGCCTTATTAGAGCAAAGTGAACTCTGTTGTATAACAATGCTCAGTTAACACTATGCTGCAGGTGTATGCACTGCAGCTTTCACAACTACGTTTTACGATAGTAAAGTTCACCATCATACTGACACTAGTCATCCACACATCTGTTTAAATATAGTATCTGAGGAGCAAATGGTGAACTCAGTGTTTCATTTGGTCCAGTCCTGCAGGTGTTTTCTCACTATTTGTGATTATAGGCCCAAATGTGGAACGAACAGTGAAACCATCTATAAGCCTTGCTTGCTCATCAGATGTCACACTGTACAACAATCAGCAGACGTTTAGGCTCTGAAACACGAGCTACTCTGCAGTCCACAGCCCCCTCTGCTTTGAGACACAATAGCCTGTATAATCCCACAGGAATGCTCTTTTTTTTTTTTGCATAGTATGCATTATGTCTGAGCACCATAACATTGTTCACTTGAGCTGTTTCTGCATTGATTCTCAGTGAATTACAAATTACATTTGTTCAATTTCAAACCGTGTGCATTTTGTTATTGTTGAAAACTAAAAAAGGCTGCAATGATTTAACTGTATCAGCAACCTCTAGGTGGCAACAATCATTAATGCATTTCAACAAAAATTTTTATTATATTCTATTAATTCATTCTGCATTGTCCTTAGTTTGTTTTTATTTTGCTGCTTATTTGTAGATATTTTTCAATATGTTCTCTGAACTGCTCTGATGGTATATATTTATGCAAGTTTTTGTGAGTTCTGATCATTTTTATTTGTCACTATTTTTTATTTCATGTTTGAATAAAGCTTTTATTCATTAAACAAACTTGTTGAACATGTTTTTTTTAAACATACTGCTCACAGATTGAGTAGTAGAACTATCTCCATGGAAACTTCATGAAAAAAAAAAAACAATGCATGCGAAACCACTGCAGTTTCTAAGTATACAGTAAATTATAAGAGCTGTAGATAATTACCCACTCCTAGGTAAACCAGCAGACAAAATGTCATTGACAAAGCAGGGATACACAACAGATACTGTTTTTTAGGCTTCCTTCGCTCACCTCCTGCTCCTTATACCTTTCCACCTATTTCACTCTAGGATATATTTAGGGACTGACTGGATTTTAAACATTTTTCATTTTACTACCCATTTGGGATGGTGTCAGGAGACATGAGGAAATATTGGCCAAATCCTAACTTATTTGCTAATAACCACCAGGGGGCAAGGGTGAGCTTTTTGCCTGAGGGACAGAAGTAGTCTGCAGGGGCATAGCTGCATACAGACCTGCATTAATAAATCACTATTCCGAGTGAGAACGACAGAAACATTGTCTTATCACACAGTATGCAGCTCAACACTCTTAAACTGACTAGTATGAACAGAATAAATCTAACAGCTTTGATTATCCAAATATGGGAGTATATTTTAGATGGGAGACCTCCACCTTGACTTGTGCAATTTGACTGGTAGGTCACTCTAAACATGATATCTGCATCCATGGATGGTGAGCAATGAGCACAACACAGAGGAGAGACACCTGCAGCTCACTGCAAATGTGTTGTGTAGTTTCAGAGTAATGGGTTTTCTCTGGGCAATCAGACAGCATGATGGATCAGTGGGAACTAGAGAGGCAGGCTGGAGCTCTGCAGGGTCAGCACAAGGACAGGAGTTCACACATACACACTCTCCAGCACACACATGCACAATGATTGCTGTATCCTCAACCCAAACGTACATGACCTGAGTCCAACGGCAGGAACCAACTAAGGCGAGGGAAAAAAATCACTATTCCACTATTTTTTTCTTTAATTCTTCCCCTTCATCCAATGAGGATAAATCTCTAGCTGAATCATCAGTATTATGTGTAATTTCCATATAAATTAGCTTCATTAAAAGGGGAGTACTTTCTTATTTAACGAAGCTCATTTGAAATTCTGTATTTAATAAGACATGCAATCCCAGACTTGCAGACTAATAGCCAACAATTAGCAGTGTGTGTGTGTGTGTGTGTGCCTTTGTGTTTGTAAATGTGTGTGTCTGTGTAATCTCTTAGTAGTATTGTCGTCCCTCTGTGTTATTTTCATTTATTGTCCCAAATGAGCAAAGTGGGCAGCAGCTGCTCTTCTAGCCAGGTTTACTTGCAGTGACCCATGAAGCACAATGGAGATCTAAGACGTTTGTGAGCTCAAGGCTGTTTGTGAGCGAGCAGACGAGAGGGGAGTGTGTAGCAGGTGTAGACCAATGAAGGACAGAGTGTAGCAGGGGTGAAAACATCTGGAGGGATTAAAGGCATGGGAATGAAAAGCAGACGGAGGGAGTGAAGACAAAATGGTAAAGGAAGTGGGAAGAAGAGAAACAGACAAACGGAGAGCACTGTCAAGCAGAGTGCTATGATTTACAGTAGAACGAAGCAGAATAATGGATGGAAGAGTGTGTGTGTTGAGAAGAGTAGTGCCCTATCAATGTCCATCAGAGCCGGCAAATGCAAATTAGATGCAGAGGAAAGGTGAAAAAAAGAGTCTATAGACAACAGTGAGATGAATAAGCGACTAATGACTGGATGGGATGAAAATGGGATGTTAGTAGGTATATTTTCATCCAACCTTTATTAAATGGATTTTTCCACGACCTTATTCATTATCCAGCTTTCTATCATTTAGTGTGCGCAAGTTTATGTTACTATTTTAATTAGGCAAGTTATTTAGAACAAAGTCTTATTTAGTAATGGCTTGGTAATTTAAAGCAAATTACGTTTTGATGCAAAATTAAAGGAAAGGCGAAAAGAAGAATAAAAATATGAGACAAAAAATAATCAAAAGGCTATGAAGCTAAACATTACTGCTTGTGTGTGAAAGTTAATTAATGGCAAAACAATTGAAAGAGCATGAAACAAATTTAAATGGATGAATGTCTTCAAGTTGAGATTTAAAAGCACAGATCAAGTTCTGAGAATAACCAGGGACAGAATTGAGTGTAATAAATGTCTGAGAAACATTGTCCCAAGAATTGAAGAATCAGGGCCTCATTTGTTGGATATCTTGTTGCACATGTCTTGGTACCCCTATGAAAAGTTCAGGGGCACCGTTAGTTTGCCAGCTACACACCAACTAGCCCTGTAAGTAGTCACTATGTCACCAAGCCTCAAGCAATGGCTACTTTATAAAAAAGGCATTTTTTGTTGTTGGCCCAGTCACATTTCTTTCTGGTGTGACCCCACCCTCATGTCACCTCCCAGCATGGTCCATTAACTTTGTCATTTGTCTCCAGACACCAACAGGGAAATACATAGATATAAGTTTAAAAAGCCAGCATATAGACATATCTTCCTGTGCTAAAACTGCTGGGGAAAATGAGATCACGTTACACTGAATGCACACAAAATCAGGATGTTGCACTTAAAACTTATGTCACGCTTCCAAAGCTGTCTGTGTGAGCTCTCAAACCTGCATTGAATACAGCCTTTGTATTCATTTGTTCTGTGCTCTCTCAATAGCTTTGCAGTTAATAAACTGACCTATATATGGACATTATGTTTTTTAAGAGCTTTTGTATTATTGTGGTGAGTCCTTACAGCTGTTTGCAAGACAAAGGCAAAACATGAGTGTGTGGCGTGTTGCAGTGCAAGCTAGTGAAGAACTCAGTTATGGAGTCAGCACGTGTCCCTTTTTTGCCTCAGGCGTTCTCGTTGAGCAACACAGAAATCAACAAAAAATGTAGAGGAAATATGATTTATGCTCGTCCTCTAGACTTTGGAATGTTTTGTGTTTGAATGTGGCTGTGCACTCAAAAGCTGTGCATCTGGAACATGAATTTTAACACACCTACATGCATGTGCATTCACACACAAAGGCCCAGCCGGTAACTGGGACAGCTGACAGTGCTAGCAGGGTCACGTGTGTTTATACAGTCTCATCTGTTCCTCCGTTGCCTGAACTCTCTTGGTAACACTCGGTCTGTGCACTCTTCCACCGTGACGATAAACACACAACGCCAGGCTCCATCTTCTCCATCTCAGTTATGCCTCCGCCACCTTTGAGGGTTTTGTTTTTCCAAACAGAAACTTTATCGTCCCTCGAGGCTTTCCAGTCAGTGATTCTACAACTGCCCCTGTTTTTGCTTTATCTGTTCAATCATGTTGTATTGATTTTGCATTGGATGATGCTGAGGTACATTTCACAACCAGAAATGGAGGCAGGGGATGATGGATAAATGGGACAGGAGCATATGGCACATGATGACAAACCAATTGTTTCCCACAGCTCCACCTTTATCTTTCCTCCTTTATTTGTCTCTTTTTTTCTTTTTTTACTTTTGTATAATTTCTCAATACAATTTTATACATTATATATATATATATATATATATATCACATATCTTAATGTATTAATGCATGTGCATATCACTTTAGCTTCAGAGTCCAAATTGGGCAGAGGTGGTGCTGATGGTGGAAACTAATATTAAGAAAAACATAGACAAGCATTAAGGTGTATAGTAAATGTATGCACCGCTATTCATAATGTGAATTTACATATACAGTACATACAAATAGGGCTGCAACTAATGTTTATTTTAATTGTTGACTTATCTACTAGTTATTTTAAGACAAAGCTGGAACTAGGGAATGTTTGGGATTTTTGTTACAACAAATTGCAACAACATTTTCTGCATATGGGTTGCTTCTTTTCTGTCCCTCTCTCTCTCTCACATCTGTGTGTGTGTGTGTGTGTGTGTGTGCACGTGTGCATGTGCGCGCGACTGCATGCTGGTAGCTGTTCCACTACTCTCCTGAAGCCTGGTCCCTACCTGTTTAGAATTTTAATCAGCTTCACTCTTCCTCTGACTTTCGAACAACTTTCTTTGCAGTCCCCTAAATTCTCACCTAACTATAAACTGTATGCTGGTAAATAAAACTGATGAAAATGATCATCTTCTGTCAGCACTGTAAACATTTAACAGATTGATATCAGGCAGTAAGTGTGCTTCATTGCATCTTTGAGGATTATGGTCAAGTTGAATTGTGAAGACACAGTTTGAGTGACTCTGTTGGTTGTGTGTGTGCACTGTACGTGCATGTGTTTCTTCACGTTACATTTCATTTTCTGCCATTTCCGTTTTCTTTTAGCCTCAGGCAACAATATGGAATTTTCCAAATGATCGACAATAAGTACCATAATAATGTGGTTTAAAATATTGTGGAACTGCAAACTGAAGCCAGCTGGCTATAGAAAAACAGTTCTCCACTGGTTTATTTTATCAGGAAAAGGCCTAATGAATATAAGTGGTTCACTCCAAAACACTATAGCGGCATAGCAGGCAGTCTCAAAAGCCGGTAACATTTCCAAATAATATATTCCTATACATTTTTTTGTAAGCAAAGGTCTGAAACAAATGGTCTGAATTCCAATAATAATCTATTTTCAGCTTTGCCCTTCATGCATAGTCATTTTGTTAAAGTGTACTAAGAATAACCCAAGAATAAATATCCTGTTAAGGATCACGCCAGTGGTTCTGCCTGCTTTAGCCCATTTTGCACAAGCATGCTTTACATTACTGCCAACCATTGTCCAAATCATACAGTAATGTCTTTTTTTTACCTTCGAGGCAGCCATTACTTTCCTCTCATTTTCATATGGAATGAAAATCTTTTGTGCTTTGTAGCACAAGTTGATTAGCTAAAGTATTGAAAAATACTGTTATGCTCCTTTAACAAATGGAAGACATTAATAAAAATAATGATTACTGTATCTACAATATTTTAATTTTAGTTATAAAATTGTCTCCAAAATGAAAGTAGTGTAGTGGTATCAAGCCTTAAAGACCACCAGTGGGATGTGGTTGGGTGTGGAGAGAAGTGTGCTCTGTTGCACACGTACAACCATTTTCCCACCAAAATTAGGGCATTTATGCAGGGTTTTGAAATGTGGGAAAACCTGCTAAAAATAGGCGATAGACTCCTTTCCCATTGACAGTAGAAGAATATGCCTTTCTGTTTTGTTTTTCTGGTGTGTGTCACGTTCAACGTCACACATGTCTTGGAAAACAGGGTTAGTAAACATTAAAAAGCAGCATGAAGGCCAGTGAAAATGTCAATGTGATCACTTCTTTTATATCTGTTACTTATTCAGTCTCTCTTTCAAACTCGGTGCTGAATCATTTGGTTGATGTTCGAGTGCTTGCAAGGCGACAGATGGAATTTGTGTCTGAGATGACAAAGAGTCGTAGCATTGCGCCGGAAAAGAGGCAAAGATTAGCGTGTCCATCTGGGTGTCATGTTTCCATTACTGCCGATCAGAGCTGGAGCCGATAAATACCCATGACTACTGCACAGTTATTTGTCCAATTGTAATCTTTACTTCTAAAGACAAAAGCCAGATGTTATTTAGTGAGTTTTTGTGTCCAGTGGAAAAGGGGCTTTAGTGATGTTACAGAGTACACTTATTCATCACTGCAGCACTGTAAAAACTTAAAGCATTGTAGGTCAACAGAAACAGGATTTTCTCGGGGATGTTAAGTACACTCAGTTTTACAAATTAAGGTCAGCTGTTTTGTTCAGTCCTACTTATTCTGTGAAATCAGTTGTAAAAGCTTTCCAAAACTTAAAGTGCCCATATTATGAAAAAAACATTTTTTCTATTTTTTATATGGGGTGTTATTTTGTGTCTCTGGTGCATCCACACAGATACAAATGTGGGAAAAAAAAAACTATCCATGCCTTTTTGAGTGAGATACGATTTCTGAATGTCCTCTGCCTTCAGTCTCCGGTTTAGCTGTTCAAAATCTGCACGGCTTTCTACGTCACTAGCCGAGACGAGGTGGCTAACCGTAGCATGCTAGCGCTAGCATGCTAGCTCGTTCTCAATGGCAAAACACTGCTACAACACACACTAGCTCACCATAATCTACAAAAGAACTACTCACATGTCCCTGTTCTGCAGTTATTCCACATGTGCCCCTCGTTTAGAAGAAGTCTCCCAGCTAATCCTGCCTTGTACTGACCAAAGTTGGAGAAAGAGTTATCTAGCTGATGTGATCTTACTTAGCTACTGAGCATGTGTGACTCCCAACAAAGGTAGTATAGAAGTGAGATGTCTCACTCTGTAGCTAAAACAGAGACCTAAACACACAGGGTGAAAACAGGATCTGCAGCAATGTGCAGTACAACAAAAATATGGTGTTTTTGATAATGAAATCATGTAAACCTATTCTGGTACAACCTCAAAATACAATTATGAACCTGAAAATGAGCAGAATATTGGCGCTTTAAATAAAAGAACCTTGATGACATCATCAGGTCGCCCAACTTTATGGAAGTGCAATGCTGCTTTCAGGTACTCTTTAATGATAGTCATGTTAAACAGTCAACACACTCTCTGTTATATATTTTTGTGATGTTGTGGTCATGCATTACAACAGGTCACAGCTTTCCAACATACAGTGTCTTCTCTCTGCCATTGTCAATTTATATCAAACTCAATCCTGACCATTACACATACAAGATAACAATTTCTCATCTCTCTTTTCAACCTTATACCTGCATTTAGATTTTACACATTGGTTCAGTGCAGCCTGCCAATGGACTCGAATGTGCTTCAAGTCTAATTTATTTTAAAGAAGGCTTAAAACTGTAAATCCTTTGGCTAGGACTTTTCCCTGTAAGTATGTCTCTGTGTGTGTGTGTGTGTGTGTGTGTGTGTGTGTGTGTGTGTGTGTGTGTGTGTGCAGGGTTACAGTGCAACAATTTTTTTTTACATTGGTTGTTTTTGTAAGATGAACAGTTACATGCATATTCTAATCCCATTTTTCTTCTCCTTAGTGGTTCTTTTAGTATTGCCTGATGAATTATACCTGACCCATGAGGCTAATTGCTTTAAGCCTTTCTCTAAAACCCTATTTCAACATCTTCGCACTCTCGGTAGTCTTTTCTCTGTCTTGTATGCCCTCCCTCCCTCTTTTTCCCAGCCAAAGGTGTACGTTTACCTTATTTTAACTCCCTCTGTGTTCCTTTGAGCTACAACACTTCTTCTTCTCCATCACATTGAAAATCCCACAATTGCTTTGTCTCTCCCCTTTTCATACTTTTTGTTTCTTTAACACCTATAGGTTTTCCCAGCTACCCTTGTCTTCCGGCAATAGGCACCATTTATCATTATCTGTGATCTTGTCTCTGCGTCTTCTTAAACTGCCTTAAACTAAACTTGTCATCTTGTCTCACTTCTCTCTTACCTTCCTGTTCTCATCTTCTTTCATTCCCACTGTCATCGACACAACAGGATCCTTAGCCTGCTCACTGTGTGTGTGTGTGTGTGTGTGTGTGTGTGTGTGTGTGTGTTTTAGACACCAGTTTGGTGCTATCAGTCCCTGCCTTATATATCTTGGCAGCAGTCAGGGCAACGTCACTGCTCCACGCTGACCCTGCCAGCTCACATATGGAGACCACATATGGACCTCATCTATAAGAGATAGAAGGCCTGAAGGAGCCACAGTCCCTCCGGTGAAACAAACCAAGTTCACAGAAGGCTGGCTTTTTAAAAAAATAAAAATAAAATAATAATAATAATAATAATAATAATACAAGAAAGCCTGCAGGATGTGAAGTGACAGTTTAGCATAGCAAAAAAAAAAATCTATATTGTGGCCTATTGTATTAATTTTCAAGATTTTCTTATTCACTGTGTGTGCCATATTAATTGGTATGATATTAACTGGTAATATCCGAGTTTGGGGACTTTCGTCAGAAAGTGATTCAGCTAAGGGTTTCTGTTTTTACAAAGACCAAAATATGACAACATTCTTAACCTTTGATGTTAAAATAATCTAAAACCTATTTCTTAATACCTCATTACTTATGTTGTGCATATTGCTACCATCGCACATTTTACTCACAACTGCATGGTCTACAAAATAATAGTTACATAAGTTTTTAAGAAAAAGAACATACTGATGAATTACCTTTACCTATTTGATAATAGATCAATTGCAGAGGTGGAAAATACTCAGATATTTTACTTAAGTAATAGCAAATGTAGGAGAAATACTTTGTTACAAGTAAAAGTTATGCATTTAAAAATGTACTTTAAAGTACAAAATAATTAAAGTAAATATTAAATATTCCAGAATTACCTAAAGTAAAAAAAAAACTTTTTCAGTAATAGCCCATTTCAGAATAATTGTATGTATTATTCGATGATGATTATAATATGAAAAAGACCGGCTCCATCAAATTTGCAAGTCTCATCTTTGTTATTTTCTTGTGAAAATATTGGATAGTTTTATCTCTTCAGCCCTAAAACATTATTAAGCTATAAATATTGCACTTGAAGGTGAAATTGAAAGGCATACTAGTGTTGCCATACTAGTGTTTTAGCACATTTTAGTTCATTAACTACAAATCATGTATACTTAAAAACTTTGCTGATATTTTGTGAATGCAACTGTACAGTTGTGTTTTCTTCTACCATTCTAGGCAGCAGGTGTAGTATGAAAATCAAGAACAGACTTTTGCAACGTGCTTACATTTTGTTAAGTCTGCATTAACTTTGGTCGCTGATATTAATGTTTACTGTCTTTAAAGCGCGACTGATTTGTAAACTCTGCACTGTGGTATTTCTTGACAGTAATGTGGAAAAAAATAAATCCAGATTTGATGTACACTGTGATGGATTAATCAGAAACAGGTTTATTGCCAAGTAGTTTTTTACATACAAGATATTTGCTTTGGTAGGCTATATTGGTGCAAAACAATAAACATAGTAGGAGAAAATGAAAAAGATAAAAGCAAGTACTGTATCATAGTGTATTCATTGCACACTGTCCATACTAATACTACTTAAACGGTATAGGCCTCCAGCTTATTCATATCTTCCCCTACCCCGTCTAATATCACCACTGTGCATATTTACATTACTCTGCACTGTAGGCTACTGTTATTTGGCGCTTCTGGTTAAATGCATTTGGTTGTCTCTGTACCTGTACGCAAAGACAATAAAGTTGAATCTAATTTAATGATGTAAGGAAATTAATTGAAAACCGGATCTGTAGACGTGTAACCTACAACATTTCTTAAAAACAGAAAAGCATGTTTTAGAAAATGGTTAGCTGGTAAGTAAAGTGAAAGATTTGTAATGAGAAACCACTGGTGGTCCTTTAAAAGGGTAGAACTCATTCTACTGGCACATAAACGAGACTTTAATTCATCCAAACATAGCGTACCAACTCATCATTATCCTATCAGCTAAGGATAAGACCACCGCGTCCTAATTTGCTCTCAACTTTAGGCTGGGTAACGTTACTTCTGTCATCCCCTCCAGCCAAACGACTTCTCTTTGGTGGAAAGTCTGCAAATTGTGTTTTTTTCATCCTCCGAGCCCCACTAAGCAAAACAAATAAGTTTTTCCTTTTCATTTAACTTAAAATACGCACCGTGAATGTCGCGGCTCTGGTCTCGTCGCTGACATCCGTCTGTAGGCTGCTAGACAGACTGCCTGTTTCTCCAAGTCCACCACCACCACCCCCCTACTCCACCCCCCCTGTGTTGGTGGAGTCTGCTTGTAGTCCGTATCCTGGTTGGACGAAGCACCCGGAAGCGCGGCTTTTTGTTCGAACGAACTCCTTTACCCAGGAGCCCCCGCGACGCCTCAATTTACAGAACTGGCTTCTTGGGCATCGGGAGTGTTTCCCATTTAAACAAACAGTGCCGAAGATGGCGGAGAGTTAATGGTGTAAAGAAGAAATTATCGATCCGGTAGAGAGATACGTCCACAAGGTAAGCTCGTGCAGCGTGTTTTCTATCATTCAGCTAATTTAACGCGACTTTGCTTTTGGTTTACATTTCGATAGAGGACGGAAATGTACTGACTTCTGTTCCCAGCGTCAGTGCACACACAATATTGGCATCGCTACGGAGCGGAGAGGGCACAGTGCATGGTCATATAGTACATGACAGCAAAGATTTAATAACCTGTTCCATGACAACGATGAAGCGCACGCTGGGTGTCCTGTTTGTGTGTCGGCACTGCAAATTAAACGGACCAGATTGTTTTGGATCAACTTAACTTGATCGCGTAAAGCTGGCCAGTTTACGCACAAGCTGGTGAGATCAAAGAAGTGTTTCCACATAGGTACAGAGCATCGGGAAGTTTTTTTGGGGAGAGCACACACACACGTCAACACTTGCATACTCACGCTTAAACACACACACAAACAGGATGATAGTTTTCTATTTTCTCTCGCCTGTCCGTGAAAGTCGGTAGGGAACTGTACAACAGCTGAGCCTGACGCTGTCGCAATATTAGGGAATCAGGACCGAAATGTTTGTTGATCAAGTGCATGCAGACATGCTCAACTGTGTGTCATATGCGTCATGTTTTAGAGCGGCTACTGGTGTATTTGACTGGTTTTGTTGCCATATGCCATACGCGAGGAGGCAGACGATGCTGACTAACTGTCTGTCAGTCAACCAGCCTGCGTGCTCGGGTCCCGACTCCTGAGAGGTAAAAAGTGCACTGACTCTACTGTATGTCTCCAGTTTGCAAGTCGGTGCACTGAATGAGGCATGCATTGCCTATACATGTGAGGTGAAAGAGTGAATGGTCGCTGTGCTCGTGTCATTCCCTCTTAGGTCTCCATCAAACACCAATCCTCCTGTCATCTGATTCATCCTTAATAATTTGTCTCACTGTATATCTGTAGGGGGCAGCAACGTGGCCCTGTGCATAACCCTGAAGCTCCATGGTCTGATCCTGGAAACAACCAGTCAGTGTGGTGTTTGTGTATGTGTGTGCTTGAAAACCACCATGTCCTTGAGTATGACACCAGATTCTTGTTACAATACCTGCTCACACTGGAAAAGAGCAGTCTACTCTTCAGTGTGTGTGTAAACAGTAGGCCTAGAATGGAAGCAATGCCGATGTTTTTTGTGTGGACAGATAAGGGATTTGAGGTTGATTTAATTACACTGAAGTCGGTGTTTAAATTTCGATCTGTTGGCTTTGTGGCTGAGTAAGGCTGTAATTAATGATTATTGTAAGATTTCATCTATGAAATGTGAAAAAATAGTTTTGAAATATAAATAATATAAAATTGTAATTGTATATTGTATAAAATTGTATTAAAAAAATGTCCATCCAAGTTTGCCAGTATGGAAGCCAAGAACGGCCATGGATTTATGCACTGTTATCTTGTAATAACGACTTATTAATTCGTTATCTCGACATAACAAAGTTTGTTTTCTTGAAATAACAAAATGAATCATTTTTGTCTCGACATAACAAAGATCGTTTTATCGAGATAACAAATGAATTATTAATATATTCGTCTTGAATTCAAACTAATGCGCTGCGACGAACGGCTTCCGTAGCGCCACTGGCTGTAGCTGTAGCATACGGGCAAGTTGTGCGATCCATTTGTACACAGATGGGAGGCAGACAAACTATTATATATCTGGCTGCTTCAGCTAGGGTAACGTTAACTTAGCAATGTGATGCAAAACGTAATTAAATGTTTATTAATTTATTTAATAGTGCTTCTACGGAAGCCGTTTGTGGCAACGCATTAGTTTGAATTCAAGACGAGCACATTATTAATTAATTTATCTCGATAAAACAATCTTTCTTATGTTGAGATAATGAAATAAGTAATTTATCTTGAGAAAACAAAACTTTGTTGTATCGAGATAATGAATTAATAAGTCGTTATCACGAGATAACAGTGTATTTAAAAAAATATATGTCCGTTCTCGGCTTCCGTATGCCAGAGTAATATAAATCAGAGAAAAGCAGCAAATACTCACATTAGAGATGCTGCAACAAGAGAATAAAAAGCCAAAGTGGTACTGAACCAAATCTACAGAGGCACAACCATGGAGAAAATGTCCTGTGAGGTCTTTTTTTCTTGCCTATTCTGTTTATTTTACTGCTCTGTTTTGTATGCATTCCTATTACAAAATGTTGTCGTGGTGATAATAGGTTCTTGTCTCGCTGTTTGTTCTGCTTTCAATCAATTTACAGTTTGTCAACTCTTGAAAAGCTGCTGTTTGTTAAGGGCTTAAAAATGAATTGATTATCAAAATAGTTGGCGATTCATTTTCTATTGATCGAGTATCGTGTCAGTATCGTATCAGTATTGTTAACCATTTTAGCTCTGTCGCTGAATTGTCTGTCTGCTGCCCGGGTGAGGTGATGAGAAGCTCTTGTCTTGTACCATGGCAACCCTCTTGACAGATTTACAGTCAACTCTGTGGCCCAAGTCTCAGCACGCGTGCAGACCGACACACACCTACAACCTGCTCACAAGGAATTAAAGGGAAACTAGACTGGTGAGGGCTGTGGGCAAGCTGCTCGGACCCACGAGGGGGTCTTCGCTAAGCGGATGGTGGAATGAATGCATGGACAAGGAGGAAAAGGGTGACAGTGATGCATTATGTTTGCTGCATGGGGGGGGAGAGGTTAGCAGGGGATGCTGGTGTGTGGGTCAGGCGCTGGGGGCAAGGCTCACGAGGCTGAGCGGGAGGGACGCAGGACATAACACACCAGCCTGGGAAGCTCTGTGTTTGTGTGTGTGGAGCAAGGTGGGGGTGTGTCCAATAAGGGGAGGGGCTCAGGTGGAGCCTCTTGATGCAATTCTACCTGACATTTCTGTCTTTTCTTAAACTTGTTGCAGCCTCTGATCTGTATTTTTTTTTTTATCTCTTTTGTGGAATCAGGAAGTTCTCTTATTTAAATGGACCACATTCTTTGCGCTCTCTCTCTCTCTCTCTCTCTCTCTCTCTCTCTCTGTGGTAGGTCTCTCTCGCTGTCCCCTGCCTCCCCCAACTGCAGTGAAGTGAGTTGAACTGTTGTCCTGTTGTTGTTGGTGACCGTCTCTAATGTGTCAGGATGTGTTAAACAGGAAGTAATCTTTACCAGCTGTCATTGATTTCATTCTGTATTCTGTACTTTACTCTAGCATCTCCAGTCCGAGCAATGAATACTCCACACACTTGATTTGATGCGGTCTTATTAGACTGTCCCAAATGACCAGGGTTTGGTAACTTTTGATACTAATGACAATCTGGTCATTTGAGTTCCAACATCTATACCAAGACAATAGTTTTTCCAACACCTTGTTTTGAGGAAAAGAAGAAAAAATGGAAATTCAACAAAAAAAAAAAATTACAATGTATATTAACAAAAGCTGCCATTCAACAACTCTTCCTAAATAAAAATTAAGTATAAAATTAGCATAAAAGGGAGATTTAACACAAAAAATAATATAAAATGTATACACTGTAGAAATAATAACAATGAGTACTTGATTCTGATTTCTGACTTAAAAATGGGAATCTTAAAAAATGGGTCTTAAAAATGCATTTGATAGCTACATATATTAAACAATGCTAACATTCTGAGGCTAAAGCTGCACATCCTGGGCAATCAGCATCCAGCAACAGTCAAGGATAAATGTAAAAGACGTGGAGAAAAAGAAACAGCATTGTTCTTGTATTCTATTGTATAATTAGTCTTATGCTGTGTTCACACCAAACACACAGCCAATTTCTGCCTTGCGTTACTCGCATGAGTTTGACAACAGGATCATATTGGAATCATTTGTGTTTAGTGAAGATCCCAAAAACATTTCTTTCCGCCATCAACCATGGCCTAAATAACCACTATTGCTGCTTTGTACCTGTTGTGGAAGTCCCAAATATTTTGGAAAACCAAACACTGTTTTGTCTGGGCCATAACCCGGAGGCGAATACAGCTTTGTGAATTTCCCAGGCTTCTCCAGGAAGTGTCTGGGTGACTGCTGCTTCCAGCGCTTCTTGAGGTACGGTACAGATTATTCTGTGATTTAATAGCAATTTTGCATAATCACAGTATTTGTGTTGCCCGCTGCGAATTTGCATCCATTTGTGTCTTTGCATTGACTTTGTACTGTATGTAATTGCACCGCGCTTAAGGTTTGCATGCGTTTGGTGTGAACACATCATTAAAAGTAAGGAAAAAGTAAGATCAGACTTTTATTAGATAGTAATCTTACATAATGGTTTGTATTTTAGTACAGTTTTTTTTTTGTACTTACCACTGGGATGGATCTCGAGACCGGATTCTATTAGGACACGGTTCTCAAAACCCGAAAATCAATAAGGTCCGAGTTTATTGATGCTGCTATTGAGAATAGTGGATCATATAACATGTCTGAAAGTAGATGCAAAAAAATGATTTATGAGCACAATGTTTGCGTTTGGACCATAGTAAATGCTCTGATGTTCCAAAACGGATGTTGGAGGCAACAGAAGCATCGCTGCATTGGACGCTAGTTAACACTAACTGGCACATGGCAGCAGGTAACGTTGATGTTAGCCTGCCGTTAGCAAGTAGCTGATTAAACGCGATTAAACAATGTAGTGTGACTGTATTTCACTGTAGAGGATTCCAACACCGGGACGTACAACCGTCTGCTGCTAAAGCTATGAATGCATTCAAAGTTATTGTAAAATACTCATATCCGTTTTTGTTGTTTTAATAGCAATCCACTGGTGAAAGAAGTTATTGTTAGTGTAAGTGAATGTTATTAAAGTCTTAATAAATCATTAATTCACCCTTTTTTCTGCTGATCTGAAAATGTAACCAATACAGGACTCAAAACCGTGATCCAAACTGTGAGTTTTAAGATCCGTTGCACCCCTAGTTCTGTTAAGAACTATTGATTATGGTATCGATAAAGACTCATATTACATATCGTTAAGCAGTCTCGAAATTGGTATCAGTATCTATTATTATTATTATTATTATTATTATTATTAGTTCACCATTACAACTCCTTAATTATGTAAATACCGTATCATAACATTCCTTTAACTATGTAAATACCGTACATATCCACACTCCTTATATATTTCTGCTTGATATTTCTACTATTTGTGCAACTGCAACACAGAATTTCCCTTCAGGGATCAATAAAGTATTTCTGATTCTGAAAAAGGATTCCCATCTCTACTTACCACACACAATGCTTCTAGGATGTGGATTTACCAGTGTGTTTGGCAAATGTAATGCTCTTTCGTGCGATGCTGGCAGGGTTTGGTGGGTTAGTTGGAATGTGAACTTCATGAAATCCGATAGAGAGCAGGAAAAAGCGTCTAACGTTAGCCTAAACTCTGATAACATCCAGGACCAGCTCGCACAGAATGTGCCATTCTTGAAAGGTGATTTTTCTGATGTAACATACAACTCCACAAACTAATAGTAGTTAGTTAGGGAAGTGCTTCTTGGCCTTAAAAGCAGTGCTTGAGACTAGCGTTTGAATCCCCCTATCAGTCCTCTATTGTAATGATTTTGCATATTATGTTTAGTCAATATCTGCCAACATTTATGGCTTTCCTGTGAAGCCAGAAACCACAGAGCCATCATTCCTGCCTGCAAAGTTATCAAGAGACACTTTTTGCTGCTGCTCTTCTGATAAAGAATTGGAGATAGGCAGGGGATTTATGTGTTGGCTTTAGCTCTGACACCCAAATGAGCTCTATTTTATCGTACAGCTAACAGTTTGAAACCAGAAATACTACCCACATCCCGTTTATAAAAAAAAAAAAAAAAAAGACATGCTGGCTGCTTTCAAGGCTGATAAGGCCAAGCTCCTCCTAACTATTAAGGAAAGTCCTTCACAGACTGTCTTTTGAAAGCTTTGGGTTTTATTTGTTTAACATTGGAGATGTAAAGTGTTCAAGATGATCTTAATTACTTGTTGATATTTTTGTTATAGATAGAGTCCCCCTCTGTCTCTCCCTCCCAATAACACATTAAGTAGTTTACACTCAGATAAACTGGAAAAATGTATACTTCTCATAATACAAATGTTACTTCCTTTTTTTAAATTCCTATAAACTGTATATGCTGCTTATCTTATTGTCAGTTGTGGTGTGCATGCTGTTTGTGTTGGAGTCGATACTGTCAATAGTGGTTGTGCCGGAAGCTGACAGGCTTTCATGAGTCAAGACGATGCATGAAGAAATGTTGAAACACATCATTTCTCAGTGTTGACACCTTCTGCAATATCTTTTCTTTTACAGAGTCCAAAGTAAATAAATATATACAGTATATATTTTTTAAATATGTTTCATCGTCTAAGTACTTACTCATAATTACTGCTAACATTGCGACTTAAACTTGCTTTTTTGGGCCACATATTATTATTTATGATGTATATTTAACTGTTGCCTGTTTAGAAAAACAGCAGATTGGAGCTACAGTAGCATTTATTTTTAAGTCGTTTTATAGCCACCTGACGATTGTAAGTCCAATATTCACTCTCGTTTTCAATTTTGTTTCTGGTCTCCAACTCTGTCAGATACTTAAACCAACTGAAGTATCTGACTCTTTAGCTACTAAATGATCAAAGCAGTTTGTTGCAAGCAGCTACCTGCTGCTATTTTGAGAGTGAATCAAAACAGTAAAGTTGTGGGTGAATGAATTGAATTGAAAGATGCCAACTGTGGGTTTCATATTACACATATAGACAATATACACAATGTAAAAATATTTATAAGACCAGCTTTAAGTTTCTTTGTATGTGACATTTTAGCATGCATTTGAAGGTTTTTTGGTTTGATTTTAGTTTTTTCTACACACGCTGCGTTCCAATGCCCATACTACCGTACTATTTAGGATGCCCGAGAAAGATTTCATACATACATATTATGTCTAATGCCGTATGCCAAAAATACCAGGATGTACTGCATCCAGCCAGATTTTGCAGTATGTAAGCCAGCATGCTTTTCTTGCCATTCTGACCCACAATCCTTTGCACAGCATCTATGCATAGATACTTAAAGAAATAGACCAACAGATCCCATTGCTCTGGACGGAAACCAGTGAAGGATATTAGAAGCACTTTTCTGGTGATGGCTGAGTGTTACTGCGCAAGCTTCAACTGAGCTTGACAACGTAGATGTGACGTGGGCAACCTGTCTGTAATTTATGTCTTCTGGTACCAGTGCCAAGAGAAATCTCAATCATTCCCAATCAGAAGAGACGGACAGCGTAGGAATATGTTAGAATATAACATAGGCACAGGCTAATTATTGCTAACTAACATGCTAGTTAACATTAGTAATTAAACCTAAACAGCTGATGTAAGTAAGATGTAACTGTTTGCGAGCTTACCCTGTACTATAAGGTGATTCCTCTACTGTGCGACAGTAAGTCACGTTGTTATGACACAGTCGTTAGCCTATTTTTACAAAAAAGTCTGCTACGGAGCCGTAACGTGAGCTACAAGGTAATGGAGCCTTTTATAAATTGTTGTTTCTTGAGAAATAAACAATGGACAAATATAAACGCTTCAGATGTGAAGTTATTCGCTGTTAAAATGGCGCCAAAATGAATGGCAGTCAATGGAATGCTAACAGTGGGTGATGGCTTGTTAGCATCAAAATGGTGCCATAGGAGCTCTGGTTAGAAAGAGAGGCTTACCTCCTTGCATATATGAGCAAGAGGGTAAAGTTCAAGGTGCAATGTGATGAAGAAGTAATATGTCCCAATTGTATGCATAGTGCATGCAACAGCTTGTAAAAATACAAAGTATGCGACTTGGAGCCACATTCTAATAGCATCTTTCCATCCATGTTTGGATTAAAACGTTAGGCTTAGGGTTAGAGCTCAACTATGAAAACACAACACACCCAAGAACCAACTCATCCCAACGGCTAGGGAAATCCAAGTCACCATGTATGTGTGAAAAGAAAACAGAGCCCTAAAGGATAATTACAAAAGTAACATTTAAAAAAGTCTTAGGGGAATTGACTAATTTGTCATCTGTCACTGATGCACTAGCAGAGAGATGACACTTATATGGCTAGCTAAATAGTTATTAAGAAGGGAGAACATTGACTAAAAGCATAAGTATGTGCTCTCTGAACTGATTTGCATTTTCATTGGTTCATGCAATTTAATGAAAATGGCAAAAAATAAGAATCTCATGAGAGAAATATAATTATAGGAGAAATTCTTGTTAAATGGAAGCTAAAGTTTGTGTTGCTTTGAGAAGTGTGACATAGTACTTCTCAAAAGAAAGTCCATATGTGAAAGTAAGATTTGTAACACACAAACTTGTGTGTATATCGCATGGAAAATAAATGAAAATTAAACCCGCCTTTGACACCACAATGTTCGCGGTTGTCATTGTTTGTTTACACGTGATGTTGTCGGTCTGTAAGTGTAGTTACATACTCATCACCGCTGTACTTCAGATTTCTACCAGAGCTTGAATAAATCCTTTACATTTGAAAATCTAAATGCTAGATGGTGTGTGCGACATTAAATATTTTTTCTTTTAAAAAAAACAATCATTTAAAACCACTCACTTTCTGCAATCATGTTTGCATTTTTGTAATAATTAAAAGTGTTGAATTTACTGTAAAAGTTGTACTTAAGCTGCAATAGTATCCCACTGCAGAGCTCCAAGCTTGGGCCCACCACATCTCCATTGTCAGGATGCATGGTGGAAAATGGCGTGTGTTATCACATATTAAGCTGGAAAATCCTGTGTTCATTACGTTTCCTTTGGAATAAATCACGTTTACATGCCATGCAGTGTATTGTTTTATTGCGTGTTAATAAATAAAGTAGCACAATGAGCATCTATTCAGTACATTGTATAACGTCCAGGCCATTGTATAAGTAAGCTAAGCCACACAACCTCCACCAATAACACCATGGTAGACAATACAACTTTATATTTCAATATACCTGTAACTTATAACATTATACTTTTACCTAGAAATGTCTCCTTAAACCAGGGACATGGTTATTCTAATTCTTTAGTAATTCCTTGGTGACCCTTTATTGTCCACTCTTGTTTCCCAAAGCCAATCAGTTTCAGTCTCTAAAGGCTGTTTTATACTTCTGTATGCCGTTGCTACATGAGAAGGTATGTGAAGACATAAATCTATGCCGAACCCTACGTCGTAGCGTGACGTGCAACTCTCAAAAGTGTAACTACATGTCGTGCACGATGCAGGTCGCTCGGCTGTAGCTTTGTAGCGTTACATTTCCCCCTGAAATCAGGAAGAGGGTTAACCTTTCCTGCTAAAGATGTCTCACCTTAGTCAGAAAGCAAAGGGGAGACACTTGGTTTCTCTCACTATGACTTTAGAGTCAGTACTCGCTCGGAGGCTAATCGCCATCACTTTCTTTCTTGTCCCTCGCTCTACCACACACTCCCCACACACGCCAGCTCGACGCACACAACAGCGCACAAGTATAAACACAAGACCACTTACATATGCTATAATATAATATAATAATACATTCGCTACGGTGAAAACTCTGCTTGGAGTCTTCCCAGAACCATATAACAGCCTTAAATTGGTCAAAACAAGTATTTTGAAGATATCATCTTGGACTGATGAGCAATGTATAAATTATATTAGATTTTATTGTTATTAAAGCTTTAGTGCGTAATACTTTTATGTTAATGAACGTCTGTTACATTCAAGCCATTGCCAAATGAGTTGCTACAAAGCTAATTAAGCTCCACAAAACGCTCTCTGGATTTCTCAGTATGGTTGTGTTCGGAAGGTTGTCGTCCTGTGGCTTTCGCACGCAGAAAATTGAGTGAAGATAATGACCTCTTCTGAAGAGTCCATGTTTTTTTTAATCCTCCGTGTCCTTCTTGGTTACAAGTAACTGTGTGGAGGAGGGGTGGGGTAATGCGTGGCCATGGAAGGCTTGTATTATGTGGATGCGCTGACAGTTTTGTTTTCAATACTTAGAATTCCTCACGGGGGAGGCAGAAACTATGCACTATATCTTTAAGGTAATGTTTGTCTTGCTAAACACTGATCTAGGGCACCAGGATAGTTGGGAGAGCGGTTGCCCTTATACAGAGGTTTACTCCTTTTTGTCATTTGAGTAGAAACATGTATTTTGGGGGAAAGTTACATTGAGGACCTTTTTGAAGTAGTTTATACACAGGGGTGCACATAACTGGTACACATACGCGACAAAAATCAGGAATGCTTAATGCCACTTGTGTTACTACGCGCCTTTGCGTACTTAACCGATCTTCTCATCTAACCTTACACATAACATGTTGCTTGCAAACTACGGTCAGAGATGTCCAAAAAGCAATAGACAAGATGTGCAGTTGATGAGCGCACTGAAATGTGGTGCAAGATTTGCAGCTCAAATCCACATCTAGCAGACAAAATGGGTGTGTTTCATAAAGGCTCAAAGAATTTCAACCATCCTTTATTTGAAAATCATGAAAAGAGCAAGGAGCACACGAATGTGGCTCAAGCCATTGCTAATAAACAAGCTAGCCGAGAAGAAATGTCCAGTCGCCCACTTGCCAGATGGCGAGACAAGTTGAATGAAGAACAGCGGCTAGCTCTGTTTAATATTTTTCTCGTCGCCTCCATAAAGCTAAACACGCATGTCCCATGTCTTCCTATTCTGAGGATGTTCCTTTACTCATCTGATCACTGATCGTAACATTCCTTACTGTGAAACATTTAATTGCTCTGTGGTCAAGCTGCTGCAGTTTTATTTACAAAAAGGGGGAGCAAAAAAACCGCTGCACTGAAGAAGCTGTGTGAAGAAAATGGGATCTCCATTGTGAAACTTCATAATATTTTTTTCATAATATCAGATGGTCTGCATGGAGGTGTGAAACACTGTTAAAAATATCAAGACTATTGCCAGCCATTAAAACGCAACTGGCTACGAGTGATAACAGTGACTTACAGCATATCTGCACAGAGCGTTTTCAGTGCTTTTTGTCAAACATGCTTGACATTGGCAATATTTTGAAGACCACATCCATTAGGTTTCAGAAGGAAAAGCTGACCATTGGAGAATGTAAGTATGAACTCATGGTGGCCATTGGACAGTTCACACTTCTGCTTGATGGTGAAGACCACTGGGCACGCACTGTTTCTAATGCTGATGCTGACAGAGACAAGACAAACTTACTCAGGGGGTTAATCGAAGAGTTTGAAAGCAGATATAACTCCCTCAAGTCATGTGATCATTTCTTAGTAGTTGATCCTTCAACATGGCCTCAGGAAATGCAAGACTTCCTTAGTTTTGGAAACACAACAGTTTGCAAGATTCTCAAGAAATATGAGGCCACCACTGTGACAGAATGTATGCTGCTTAAAGCAGGCAGGAAAACGCCTGGCAGCCTCTTCTGTGTATGATTTTGTCCAAATAGTAAATATAAGTAACCCAGATGCTTACTCAACAAGGTGGTTAAGCTGTCTCTTACACTGCCTTTAAGCAGTGCAGTTTGTGAGATGGGATTCTCACATCTCAACATAATAAAAACCGGTACAGACCCCGTCTGTCACATCCTCGTCTCTCAGCCCTGATGCCCATACATCTTTCAAAGCAGACCACAGAGACATTTGACCCAAAGCAAGCTGTTGACCTGTGGATGGAGACCGCTAATCGGAGGCTCAACCAAGGACCGGGAGGTGCATCTACAGCATCTTCATCATCTACCATGCAGGAAGCTGAAGCAGAGGACAGTGAAGAGGACATTGAGAAAGACTGCACTTAGTAAGACCACGCTACATAAGGGTTGAGTACCAACCACCATCTCCTGGTACTCACCTAAGTAACTCACTGAAAAAGTTATGTGCACCCCTTTTTATACATTATGTCTGTGATAATGGAATAACTAAATATCAAACGGGGATGAGCTGATGCACCATCATTCAGAACAACTGTCAACTTGACTGCGTTTCCTCGGTTTCAGTTTCCTTTCTTTCCCCAGAATGCCTCAGTGCAGCTCATGTCCTCTGCTGCTTTATTTTTCTGAGAGCTTTTTCTTGTGTGAGAGGAATGTCAAGTGCCCATCTCGGTGCATTTCTCCCTGTTCTGTGTTTTGCTTGTGGTTCACACTTGATTTCCGTCTTCTGAAATGTCCTCTGTCTTTTTTTCCTCCTCTAGTGTTTTTCTTTGTTGCGCTTCTTTCTCGCAGCATGCAGTTAGCTGGTGCCCAGACTTCATGTTCTTTACGCCTGAATCATAGCACTTAAGCTAAACAAGTTTGTGTGTGTTAATATCAAACATTGTCTTTGTACGAGCATGGCCTTCTTTTGTGTTAATTCAGGTGTGTGTGGGTGTGTTTGTGTGTGAAAGAGATGAAGAGGGGGGCAGATAGTGTGGAGGGGGGAGGAAACATGGAGAGTCGTTTTATTAACGTGGCGACTCCCGCTAAAATTCAGGGAGTGCTGTTGCATCCAGCTGTTACTGGTTGCGCGAGGCTTCGTTGCCATGGCAACACAGCCTTGTGCGCCTGCTCAAGGTCGTTCATCCAGTTCTGAACTGAGCAGCGTGATGCACATGGGATGCACACAGAGAGAGAGAGAGAGAGAGAGAGAGAGAGAGAGAGAGAGAGAGAGAGAGAGAGAGAGAGAGAGAGAGAGAGAGAGAGAGAGAGAGAGAGAGAGAGAGAGAGAGAGAGAGAGAGAGAGAGAGAGAGAGAGAAACGGACAAACTACTTCAAAGTGACCAATCAAAAGCACTTCTGTCCCCTCCCAATCTCTCTCTCACACACACACACACACACACACACACACACACACACACACACACACAAGAAACAAACAAAAAAGAACCCCTGGCCTTGGGGCTTGTAGGTTCTTTTGCCAGCTGATAAAATATTTAGCTGGTCAGTGGGAGAGAGAGGGATACAGTGGCTGGAGAAGAAGCAAGCTTGGCTTTGTGTTTTCCTTTCTCTAATGGTGCATTGCTGTGAGGCTACCTGGGGCTTCTTCCACCTCCTCTCCTCTCCTCTGAGGGCTGCAGCATCCCTCGTGGGGCTCTGCTGCATGTTTGACTGGACTCAGTACAGCACACATTTTACCTTTTAAAGACCCCAACACATTGTATGATAGCAGCAATCTTGCAGGTTTGTTGCATGTCACACTGCGATATTGGGTCAAATAAAATCTTGGTTGCAATCCGTATTAGAAAACCTCAGCATGTCAGGTGATGAATGAAGTGAATTGTAGCTCCACGCAGTAAATAAAGAAAACAGCTATGCTAGGTACTCTGCTAAATGCCAATGCTATCATGGCAACATACTCAAAATGACAGTGCTACCTTGATGTAATGCAGGTATAATGTTCACCATCTTAGTTTAGAGAGTTAGCATGCTAACATTATCTAATTAACACTAAGCACAGAGTACAGCTGAGGCTGATGGGAATGTCATTAGTTTTGCAGATATTTGGTCATAAACCAAAGTGTTGAACAAATTTGGCCCCAATGGTGGAACTAGATGAAAAATCAGAGAGTCACCAAAGTCAGTGGGGTTCATCCTCAGGGGAATATGAATGTCTGTGCAAAATTACATGGTAATCCATCCAGTGGCTGCTAAGGTATTAGAGACAAAGTAGTGGACCGATAGACATTGCCATCACTACAGCCATGCTACTAGCAAGGCTAAAAATATGCAAGCAGAGACGTGTCATCAATAGGGTTATGTAATTTCATATAATTTGTGAAAATACCGAAATAAATCATGATATGATTAACATTTATCATTTTGGAAATGGGCTTGAATGGGCTTTTGGCCAGACGGACTTGCAGAGCAAATCTGAAATTTGCCGGACGTTCGTCAGGGTTTTCCCAGGTTAAGACAAAGTGAGAATGTGGTCCTAAATTTTGGACACATGTTGTTTTTGATTGCCAAAGCTCTAAATCAGTCATGATTAGCCATAGTTGTCAACTTTTATCTGGGAGCATAAGAATTCACACAGTATAGGAGCCTCTGCAAGTACTGTCTCTGAAGGCGAGATAGCAGCCGACCATTGTGAGCAAGGGTTACTGATAAGCACTTGCCTACATATTCCTGAATCTGCCATAAAACTGTGCTGGTGCCTAATATGGAGGGTGGTTTTCTTCTCCAGCTTCTGTTTTTCTCTTTTTGTTATTTGCAGGGTGCACACAGAGTCCAGCAGGATTTTCACAAACCAACTTTTCAGGGAGAGCAGGGAGGTCAGGTCAGTGGTGGTTTGTGGTCAGTGACGTGATGGTTTATGGGCAATGTGTATGTATCTCATTGCTTAAAAGAGAGTAAGATGACGCAATTCTTCACCTTTGTGTGAGCCCTGGGTAGAGAAGAGCTGGATTTGAAGGTAGGAGGAGGTTAGTTTCATGTTTCTTGATGTAAGGTAAGGTAATGGATGCTTATTAAAGCGGTCCTCAGAAAGGTTTGTGTGTGTCTAAGAAGGGGAGTTCTGTTTTGTTACTTATTTTCCATTGTAAAAATCCAGACCTAGTTTATGTGTTTTAGAGCTGACTACACACACACACACACACACACACACACACACACACACTTATGGGGTAGGACTTGAGGTAAATGTTACCAGCTGCAGCACAGTGAGCAAGTGGCTTCAACTCTGCCTGAACCTGGCTGTTACGTGACTACCTCCCCAACTTAATTCACTGCCGTCCCTCAACTGCCACACCTTCTATCACTCTTTTCCTGCCACACACACACACACACACACACATACATACATATATATATATATATATATATATATATATATATATATATATATATATATATATATATATATACACCCACACCGCCATCTCCATCCACCAGCTCCTCTTTCTAGTTCCACTAACTGCAGCATCACTCATCTCAGGATAGCAGGAGAGCACTCCAAGGTCTGCTACCCCCACCTCGTCACCTTGGTGTGGAGCAGCAGGCCGGCCAAGCCGGATTCATCTGATTGGCTGCCCCTCTGCCTCCCCTCCGAGGTCACACTGTTGGTGTTGTGATGTCACAGAGGCTTGTTTATCAGTTCTTCCCGTCAAGCTCATTTACAACCTACTGCACAATCAGCATGTTGCATGAGCAGTAACATTAGTAATTGCTGTATTCTTTAGTCTTTTTTTTATCCCTATTAATTAGCTGGTCACTGGTCTTCCTGGGGTCCTCATGAACAACACAACAATAAAAACAAATAATTTAAAGTAACAGTATTAACTGAACAAGCTACAAGCCACTCAGAACAGGATTGAAACATTAGGATTCAATAATAATGGAGATTTACGAAAGTGGGAAGTTGATTTCATGTAGCAGAAACTTTTACTTTCAGTTTTCTTTCCCAAAGTTTGTTGTTTTAAGTAGCTGATAACAGCACACCTAAAAGTTTTGTAGATTAAACCATTTATATTAAAGGAGAATTTAGGTCAATTTCAACACGTAGCTCTGTTGTTTGTGGTCATGGAGTGCTGTCAGTAGCGAGAAAAACAAAAATAATTGTTGTTGCCTACACCGAGTTATGCTCCTGCTACAGTTCACACCCAGGCGGATGAAACGGTGCAAGTTTTAAACTTGCTTTTAGCCTCTTAACTTGTTCAAGATGTCATTACAAGTGCTTAGCCTTGTGAACTGATTCCTTCCGTATGAACAAAGTAAATATGACTGCATTAGATGTGAAAGAAATGCATAAAAGTTCTGCTAATTTAGCCAGTGCACATACCTGTGTTTAGTTCCGGTGAAGTCCACACGGTCAGTTGTTGAACTCATACAATCCAATATTCCAAAACGTATTTATTCCACCAAAAACTAATGGTCACGAATTGCCGTGGTTATGTCCATAGTAATGACTTTGTACCAACATACAGTAGATAGGCCGTAGCCTGACATCACATGGGTAACTACGCAACAGTGGAGACTGTCAGCTGACAGACGAAGACGGAGCTTAGGGATAACGACAAGATTGGGTCAGTGTCGTCAGAATATCAGCTCAGATGGATAGTTCTTTCAAAATACGATGTGGAGGAGTGGACGTCACCGGAATTAAACAGAGGTATGTGCTGAATTAGGACAACTTTTATGTATTTCTTTCTCACAAACAACAGAGCTACGCTAGAGAACAATTATCATCACACGATTGACCAGTGCTCACTTGGTATTATTAAACCTATGACACAAACTAGTACATACCATACTAGTTTTTTGTTTCAAACTAAACTAAATTCATTCTTACCCATTTAGTAATTGTATGAAACTCAATGTGTAGGTTCTTTCTTAGCTCTACTCTCAACAGCCCCCAACCCTTTATTGTTCAAATTCTTCCTCAGTGCGTGATATCAATCAAAGCATGTTTTGGACAGTGGTGGAGGAAGTATTCAGATCCTTTAATTAAGCAAAAGTACTAATACTACTGAAAAAATACTCTGTTAACAAGGAAAAGTCCTGCATTTAAAATGTTACTTAAGTAAAATTATATAAGTATCATCAGGAAATAAAAGTAAAAGTACTCAATGCATAAAAATCCTTTCAACGTATTAAAAGTGTTGAAAAAGCTTTAAAAGCATCAAATAGAGCGTTAAAACACTTAATTTCAGTTGTTGGCCATTACATTGTTGGGTAATTTAATTTATTATAACATTGTATTTTATAAACTACATGTGTTTTGTGTGCAAAAAACTTGTATCTAAAGCTGTCGGATTAATGTAATGGAGTAAAACGTGCAATATTTCTCTTTGGATTGTAGTGGAGTAGAAGTAGAAAGTGGCATTAAAGTAAGTACAAGTACCTCAAATTTGTACTTAAATATAGTACTTGAGTAAATGTACTTAGTTATTTTCCACCACATTCACTCAGTTTGGATGGAGTGGACAACGGATTTTTTAAAACTTGGCGTGTTGCCTTTTGTCTCTCTTCAATTTCCCTCCGGTACCACTACCACCATGAGTTTGAAGTATGACCCAGCTCGTCTCTGTTACTGCAGTGTGAGCAGTATGCAGATGAACGGCACCCGCCTTCCCTCCATGCCACCAGTGGCCTGTCATTGGCCGTTTTGCCGGCAGAGCTCCGGTACTGGTGGCATGGAAGGCGCGCGGGTGCCATTCATCTGATAACTACAACGCAGCTATTTTTCTTTTTTGTAGAGAGCTGTGAGCGATTTGAGTGAAGCTAGGTGAAATCGGAGTTGAGCTTGGAGCAATATTGAGCAGAGTGGCCTGCAGCGGAGGACAAACTCTGTGAGCATTGAGAAATTCTCACGGCCCCCCTCCGTTCACATGCCCCTGATATCAATGCCTTTAACCCCAATGAATCCCATTTTGTGAAAGAGATGTTTAGACCGCTCAGTGAAACATGACTAAGGAGATTTTTAAAAACGTGCTCATGACATGCATAGAGGATGCACGCTCAGGCTTCAGTCAAACTGCTGAATTTCACATTTTACTTTGGGTGGAGGACTATGCAGTTACTACCTTCACCCATCACTTTCTGCCAAGCTGGGAAGAAGGAAGAAGCCCTCCATGCATCCAACTCAGCTCAGGCAGAGGGGAGGGAGCATATTTGGTTGAATCAGCTTTTCCTCTCCCCACCTCTCTCATTTCTTTTACTGCCTCCCTCCCTCGCTGAATCTGTTAGTCCTGTGAGATCCAAGTCATAGTAAACAGGCAGCGACATCTGCATGCTCTCCTTAGAGGAAAAGGGGCCAGAATTTAAATATTGATTTGATGCAATGTGATACAAAGATTCAGATTGTTCTCATGCTCCTCTTTTGGGAGCTTTTTATAGCTGTTTGTGTATTTGTATGTGTTGTCCAGCAAATCAGATTTTATCCAAAAAGAAGGCTCTGCTTGCAGTAAGATTCTCCTCTCCTTCTTCTCGCTGTGTATACGTGCATGTTCCTGTGTCTCAGTCAGACACCATGCCCAGGATGAAATATCATCTCCCGTTGTACTTAGCTGCCCACTCAGGTAACCATCAGGTGAGCAGCTTCAGCTTGCCTGCAGATCTACCAAGGCTGCTGGTGATGTTTATTGAGCTGATCAAGCCTGACTGACAGATTGCGGACATTGCTGGTAGATTCAGGTGCAGTGTGATGGAGGAAATGCTGCCTTTTCCTTTCCTGTGAAAATCTGCCTGGACAAATATGTGCGTAGGTGCAGCCATTTAAATTGATAACTATGGGTTAACAGGAGGGCAGATCTGAAACAAATGTCACCCTTATAGCTTCATTTATAGATAATAGGCATTCATTTTAGACAAATAATACCCGCACTGTGTAAAAAAAAAAAAAAAGAAAAATACAAATTTCTAAAATAAAACCAACACTGATTTTTTTTTTTAACTATTACTTTTTGGTCCCTTCCATTAAATACAACTCCTTTAATTCTCTGTAGTTGATCAGATTGTTTATCCTCTCTGTTCCATCTCAATATTCTGTTTGGACAGAAAGCACAACAAATCAATGCTGCTGCGTCATTGTGACTTGAATGACACCACTGCAAATCACCCTGACCAAGGCAGCTGCTTCTCTGTTTTTTTACACTGCCAACACTTCAGTAGCATCTGCTCGTAACAATATATTCATACCGGTTAGGAAACTGAATGAGGAGGGCTTACTACCTGCAATTCAGGATGTTTTTAGATAAAGATCACACTTGGAAATATATCTTCCTGTATTTTTATGTTTTGTATGTATATTTTGTATATATATTTCTGTTTGTTGATCTGATTTTAATATTATACCCTTTTTCATTTGATTTCATTTCCCCCCCTCCCACTCAATTTCAGTCCCCCTTTAGCGGATATGGATTTAATGTCTTGCTCAATAACACTTAAAAGCCAAATTTGATTGTGTTGAGTGTATAAATTCAAGGTATAATATAGCATAATCAAAGAGTGCTGGCATCGTTAAAGTGTTAACTGATCAACATGACCGGTGGGACTGTGCTTTCGTTAACTCCCTAATGTGCACTCCCAACAACTTCTCTATTCTTCATCCCATAACCATAATGTGATATGGCTGAATTCACTACTGACTGATGGGTGGCAGGTTCGAACATGCTGACATGCTGAATGCCATCCACAAGACCAAAGATCACACATCAACAAGAAGGTGACGGCCATTTAAGTAACGCCGGCTAAGAAGGAAATGTAACTCGCTACATATTCTGAACTGGCCCATGAACCTGTACACTAACCAATACAACATCAGAGCTCTGGCAACCACATAGATAATAGAAAAGAAGCATGTGTGACAGTCAAGGCTGACAATCCTAAAAATCAAAGCAGGAGATGAACAATTAATCCTCAATCACATTGAATCATCACCATCTCAATTTTAACCACAAATAAATGTTAACCCATCACAATTTTATATTTCAGCCTGTTTTTCACATTTGAACATTACTGATGTAATCCTGTTTTGAGTTTTAGTGGCAAAGCTGCCCTTCGTTTACATTTGCATTACAGATTATACCTTTTATTTAGGGTGGATGTCTGTTATCACTGGGACTTTTATGTCTACTCGAATGAAAGCAGCTTAAGGTCTATGGGATACTACAGGAAACATGCACGATGGAAACGCATGCACACACTGTGTTAACTGAAAACTGTTCTTCTCTCACACGTTGGTGACAGGTCTCCAGTCAAGACCTTGTGAAGAGTATGTGTTGGCCCAGCACGATCTCGCTCCCTATCTCACCAGGGCTAAAAATAACACCATCTCCACACTAGAGAGAGGGTGGAGTGAAGGGTAAAGGAGAAGGTTGGGATGAGAGGGAGGCAGAGTGAGAAAACAATAATCAAAGCAGTGAAAGGGGAGAGGAGATGGACGGTGGAGGAGCAGAGGTGCAGGGAGGAAAAGAAAAGAAGTCATTAATAATTTACCTGGAGGACACATCTAGTTCGACCTTTAGTTCTGGTCAGTGGTGTTCAGCAAAGAACAAAGTGTTATATAGTGTTGGGAAATGATCAGACTGGTGTGTAGCATCTGGAAGTCTGTGCCCACAGCGACTAGCCAGGTGTGCTTAGGTGCTTAGTGGGTGTTCAGACCCAAAATAGCACTATGATACAACAACAAAAACACGGTGAAGGTGAAATATCATCCAGGAAGCAGCATTTAAGTAAAAGATTCATGAGTTTAGGTGGCAGACATTGTGCAGCATAAGACAGGATTTTACAATTTGAAGAAGTTATCCTGACAAAAACTAATTTTATATAAATTTCTCGCTTGTAATAAACTCTAGGTAAAGAGTATAGCTACCCACCCTCTTCACGTTAAACAGTAATCTACTTGGAATATGTGCTTGCATCTATTTGTTTTACCAGTGCAGCATGACATTATTGCAAAAGTTGAACCAGGTCATCATTTTTGTTCCTGTATTGTGGTCTGTAGGTGTAAATTGTAGAAATCTGGCGAGTAGAGCTAAACAGCTTCATACCACTTCCATGATCACTAAGTAAGCGCTTTTACAAAATAAGCTACTTAAAAGATATAAAAAGAAAGGGAGGGGGTCTGTCTTCAATTATTTTAAAGCTATTTATAAAAACATATATATAATTGAGAATCTTTTCTGCATGTGTTAAGATCTGTCATACTTTTAACTTTTGTTGAGAAAAATGAGCTTTACTGCTTTCTGAAACTCTGTTTTCTGAAATTGTACTTATTTAGTGGCCGGTCGGTGTTATTTTGAAATAGGTCAACCGGAAGAAAAAGCCAGTTGTGTGTTGGCAGAGCGCCACCTACTGCACCGGAGGTAGAGTTACTCACGTCATTCTTCCCATTCTCTCCCGCTCATGTATACAGCGAGACCTGGCATAACCCGGTTATTGACTTAAATTCATACCCTGGTTACTACTGTGCATGTAAATGCATTGTATGTTTCACCTTGAGTTTAGTCATTTCAGAGAACCGTCCGGCTGTATGTAACCTTGCGAAATAGTTAAAAACATTCAGAAGGTTTGATTGGTGAACCTGGAGACTGGTTGCAAAGCTAATATGCAAACAATTCTTCACTGATTCTATTCTTTGCTTTGCTGCCTTCTGTATGTATTCTGTCACTTTCCTTGTTCCTCTCGCACCACATTACCAGAAACACACACTAGTCAGTACTAATTTGTTGACTGCTCTGCATCTAACCTTTGTCCTGACACACATCAGCTGCACAAAAGAACAGAAATCTAGCCGGAGGAGTTATGGGGAGGGGGTTGGGCAACGTGTTGCTGTGTGATTATGGTGCTATGACAAACGCTATGCTTTAAGAGTTTGTATTTACCAACAAAACAAACCAAGGTCCTGGCTAAGGGTTAGTGTCACGGTGATGATGATTTTTCTACAAGCATTTGTCTGCTTTACAGTTTGTTTGCTTCTCCTGCTCAAAAGAAAGGCTTTTGGTGTTATTGCCACAGGGGGGTTGGGGGATTTCAAGCAGCAGAAGAATGGCCAATGCAGTTGACATTGTTACATTTCAAGTGTTTCTCAAACAGTCCATTTACTGTGTAATCATAAACCCTGGGGTAACACTGAGGCCTCTATCCCTTAAAGTGTTACAGACCATTTTATTGTAGCAACTTAGTCAGGTTAAAGTGCTTGCAAATCAATATTTGAACTAATATGACTTTGAAACTAACTTTAGCCGAAGCTCAGGAAAAAACCTGGCACATGCTCACGTTGTGGATTGGACTGATAATAAACCTGAATATGACACTGTCACAAAAAAAACTCTGTCTCACCTGAGAACTGGTCAGAAACTGAGAGAATGAAGCATTGATAGAAAGATGGATGAAACACCACTTGGAGAGAAAAGGGGAGATGTAAGGTGATCGGTTTACTTGAGACACTTAAGGGGTTTTAATGGCTGGTGGTTGAGGAAAGATACATCTCAGTGAAGAGATAATTCTCTACTTGTTAGTTGGCTGGTGGTAGCTGGATTTTTATCCAAGTACTTTTTGCATCATCATTTGATAGTTTGAAAGGTTGTGTTCTGCTGGACAACCTGCAAATATTCGGTGTATATAGTTGTATATAGTATAAATATATAATTCCATGATTTAACAATGCTATATAATGTTCTAAACAGATGGCCACTGTAGAGTTTGGCAATCATTACTAAAAAAGGAGTAAATAGTGTATTTTGGGGGACTATTTTTAGCTGTGGATTTGGTGCTCTACTGTGTGTTTACAGCAGCAGGTCGGTGTATGTGGGAGTGACCATGTTCATGGTAATGAGGGAACATATCACTCAAGGCAAAGATTCGTCTCATTGGTGTGTTTTTAATATTTTAACAATAAAATAACTCAATGGCGCAGATGGATACACAGAAAATATATGATAATAGTATATATTTGTTGTTGGGTATAATGAGATTTGTTGACAGTACGAAAATTATGAAATATCACCAGAGCTGTCCTTGAAGTGCAGCTGATTGTAACAGACAGATATTTTATTTACTGGTTGGAGAGCTGGATAAAAATGTAGAATCTGTCAAGAGAAAGTCAGCTACAGGTGGAAGGTGGCTATACATTGTCGTGTGTGTGTGTGTGTGTGTGTGTGTGTGTGTGTGTGTGTGTGTGTGTGTGTGTGTGTGTGTGTGTGTGTGTGTGTGTGCGTACGTGTTGCATCAGTTGGATGGGGAGAATAGAACAACAGGGCGCTTCTTCAGTGGCCGTGGCTGTTAATTATTCAAACACACACAGACAGTGATGAAGAGGCTATAGAGAAAAATTCACACACACATTATATACAGTGTGTGTATATATATATATATATATATATATACACACCCAACCTATTCTCCTTTACAAGAGGCTTGAAGCCATTCTACTTACTGTCGCCAGCCATGCCGACTCTGCTCGCTCTATTTGCAGAGCCGCCCCTCCCTTCCCTGATGCTATGATCTAATTGCAGCCTCCTCCCCCTTCATAGACACATACTTGCACTCTCTCCACTCTCACATGCCTGCACACATATAAACACACACACACACACACACACACACACACACACACACACACTATGGGCCACTTGCTCTGTGAGTATTTATGTGTATGTTGTTCGGATCAAGTGACGTGAACATGGACTATGGATTTGTGTGTTAGTGCCGAGGTATCCATTGTTTATCCCCAAGGAGAGGCTGTTGATCTTGTGGTTTTCGACCCACATGCTGTCTAGGTGGCATCTGTTTTGGAAAGCAGAGGAAAAGTACTAAAATGCAACAAAAAAAAGAGTCTCCTATTTTTCATGCCCTTTTTTGCTATCCCCTTAGATCAACAACAACTGTTTTTTGGTCCTCTGATGAAGGACAAATACACCTGCAGGGGGATGTCTGCTTAGAAAAGATGGTAATAAATATAAAAAGGAGAAAACCAGAGCATTGTTGGTGGTGAAGCAGAGGTGCGCTTTAGATCTTTACAGTCAAATTCTCAGAGTGGGTCAAAGTTCCCCCAGCAGCGGGAGACGCGTTTGGATTGGCTGTGGAAAGGTGAAATTAAAACCACTGTAAACTTTTGACCTCACGGGAACCGGGAGAGGAACGCCCATCGCTGTAGCAAAAGCGAGCTTCTCCCTCCTCCTCCTCCTCCTCCTCCTCCTCCTCCTCCTCCTCCTCCTCCTCCTCCTCCTCCTCCTCCTCCTCCTCCTCCTCCTCGCTGCTCTCCCACCAACCCACCCATCCCTCCTTGTTTTCTTTTTCTCTCTGTCTCTTTCTCGCCCCTTCATTCCTCGTTAGTCTGTCATTCGGTCTTGTTTTGCTCTCTTTCAGTCCAAACCATCTCTCTGTTTCAACACCCCCCCCTTCTATCTCTCCAGCTCTCCTTTGCTGTCTCGCTTTCCCCCTATGAATTTGTGCCTTGCTGCATATAGCCTGATGAGACAGAGGGAGGGAGGGAGGGAGCAGGAAAGAGCTGGGGGAAGGGTATAGAGAGGGAGGAGACAGCCAGAGAGGGGGGATGGGAGTAGAGACAGAGACAGAGGGAGAGGAGCAGTAGGAGAAGAAGACAGGGAGAGAAGGGCAGGAGGAATGCAGCCTTCTTGACTGTGTGCTACACAAACTGCTCCCTGTTAGAGATGAAGAAAATCTAAAGAGGAGTGATTGTATAAATAGACATGTAACTGTGGCTCTGACTAAGATCTGCTGAGCGGCAGGGCGGGGAGAGCCCATTTTTACTGCTAATGGTTTCTCTCATTACACATCAAACGGCTGGGGGAGTGTGTGTGTGTGTGTCTGTGTGTGTGTGTGTGTGTGTGTGTCTGTGTGTGTCTGTCTGTTTGTGTGTGCGGAATGGGCAAATAAATGATTTCATGAGCCAACTAAAAGAGCAGCCCTCTCACTTACTGCTTTGATGATGCGTGCATGCACATGGACACACAGGCTTGCAGCTGCATTTGGCCATTAGCATTTTCTTAACTACACAGTGTGTCGGAGTACTGTCTACTACTGTAATTGTTGCTGCTGTTCACAAGTAGACCATCTGTCTCGAAACGATCTTTAGTATCAGTATCTTTAACGGATCTGTATTTGCTAAAGTGATCAAAGTCTGATCCCTTCTTTACTGCACTCTTCTGTGTTTTAATTTTGGACATTATTTGATGAGCTAAAGCGCTAACAAATCCGTTATCCTAGCTCAGTGTACAAAACGTTCATGTAGCAGCAGCAATGAGTGTCACTTTCACGGTCCAGTTAAAAAAAACTGGTTGCATGTTATTTCCGTGAGGAATTTGACAGCAGTACAAAATTTGACTTGTGTGTGTTTGACTTGGTGTGTGTATTCAGCCAAAGATCTTGTGGACTGGCAAATTCACCAAAGGCTTGATCGGCTTTTCCGGTCGCTAAACCTGCACAGATAAAACAAAAAGAAACCCTGTAATTCTCAAAGCACCCGCAAAGAAAAAATGCACCCCTAGTTCCACTGACAAGGAAATAGCCTCCTGGTGCTTCTGTACTGTTTGCACGTATTAAAATTAGGTAATGTGCATACATTTACTGCAAAAAAGGGCTTCTTTCTTGTCAAATGAGCCTTTGTTGCAAAACAGTGACACGCCGCAACAGGAAAATGATTAGCGTCTTCAGAGGTAATGAAGCGTATTTATAAGGGGTGTCCACTTTAAATCATGCCATCTTCTTTTAAAGTTTAAAGGTGTTCTTTTTAAATCACTAACAGCACTGATAGACTTGGATTTTAAAACCCAAATACGGTTTTCTCTCTTTCACGTTGTTGCCTGAAGTTTTAAGGACTGCACCTCAATGGTCACGACCTGTAGCTTGCGGTCTGACAATGTCATTTTTATTTCTCTGCCACTTTCTCCCTTCTGTGTTCTTGGCGCAAAGGCAACATTTATCCTTCGCCACATAGATTAATTACAATCAGATGCAAAGAGCGGGCACATTGCACTATGCTGCAAAACCTTATGGGTGTGTTTGCACTGTAATATCATTAGCATAATATCCTTTGTGAATCTCATCTTGAGACTGTGCAGATAGAGGTGGCAAGTGATGGGCAATTCATGGTGCTATGAGCAGCTGCAAACCATCCATCCACCTAGTAAATTTGCTTTGAAGTCCTAACAACTCCAACAAAGTGATACGTCTTAGCGGCTCGGGTCACATCAGTTTCAGGAGTCACATTCTCCCAGGTAAACTTTTATTCATTTCACATCTTCCAACTTAATATTTTTGACCTTCAGTATTTGGATCAAGTAGCTTGTAAAAAACATTTTTTGTCAGATTCAGTAGTCTGCAGCTTTTATTTCAGTGTGTTTGGCAGATACGAAATATTAAACAAATCAAATTAGGGCCAAAAAAATGTATGTGCATGTGTAAACATAGCCTCAATGCCTGTCATCAGCGAGACGGCACATACGGAGGGCTGTCAGTTTTCAGATTTTAATGCGATTGAAATAATCCTTTTTGGTTTGGATTAAGCTCTACGATGAGTGCACACAGCACTTAGCAGGGAAAGGTGTGGAGGAGACAAGAGCCAGAGCCGGTCGTCTGCAATGAGAGGAAGCCGGATAAGAAGGAAGGCTGAAATATTTCTTTTCTTTGCTTTCCCTGCCAAAAAAAAACAGTGAGTTAAGAGAGAAGGCTGTGGATGTTATTGAGTTAACAAGACAGAGAGGGAGGGAGAACAGTGCGAGCTGAGAGACTGGCTTGATAGATGAGTGGATGAGAGCTGCGCTGTGGTGCTCTGCCTGCTTCTGCCGCACAGTGGGCACCATATGGTCTCATAATGTATAGAGCACCTATCAAGTTTGTCCTGCCTCCCAAAACTTTTTCTTCTCTCCTTCTTCTAAATCCTGCCAGATAATTACGTCACACAAAAAACCCATTAGATAAAACACACTCACACACATATACATACACACACTCAACATGCACCTTACTGACATGCACCCGGCACCATCTTTAAGATAAGAGTCACCCCCAACAAATATTTGAGTCTACACGCACACACATAAACATACACACACACACACAATTAGATAAGGGCCCCTTCCCCCTCTAATGGGAAAGAAGATTGATACCGACAGATAAAAAATATATATATATTTTTCAAGATGTCGCTCTGCTCCTGCTTAGCTCCTTCTGCTTTAAATATTTAAAGCAACAATAGTATGTCTTCCACCCATTGTGTTATCATGGAATTGTTGATTTTCACTGATGTTAATGCAAGAGTGCACAGAGCAGCAGCAGCAGCAGAGCACAGACAAATGAGTGGATCCCCAAACGTACGGTTGATGTGTGCTGACAGTGATGTGCGTGCAAGTGAATGCAAGTTGATTTTTGATTGGGGAATATTGCGTCTAAGGAGGGATTGCTTTCTCCTGCACACTGCTGTCTAGTTTCAAGGTGTGTCGGCTGCTCCGTGACCGCGTTTGTTTGTGGGTGGTTATGCATGTTGCCATGCAGTTTCCCTGCCTCTCTGGCATGTGATTTTGTCTGTGGGAGTGATGGATGACAGACATCCAGCTAATGTGATTTAGATGCTCCACCAGGAGTGTGTTCGTTTTTTTTGTGTGTGCATGTGTGTGTGTCCCATCCACGTGTGTGCAGCTGAATCTGCAGTGTATGTTTGTATCTCCCTCCCTCCACCCCTCTTTTTTCCCTCTTCTTCCTACAACCCTCCCACCCCCTATCATTTTTTTCCCTGTGCTGTGCAGTTTTTGGACTCTGAGCAAATAAATAGAGGGGGGAGGAAAGGTGGGGGGAGTGCTGTGGTGAATCTGCTCCCTTACTGTCACTGTGGAGAAGGAAAGCGCGAGAAAGAAGGCAAGGAGGAAAGTAGAGGTGGAGGAGAAGAAGGTGTTCTCTCACTAAGACCCCACTCATGTGTGTGGGAAGTAATTATTGAACCAATTATGTCCCCATTCCCACTAAAAGTCTTGCAGTTTATTCGTACACTCTTAACACACTCACTCATCATCACACACATGCATCAGCGAAAGAAATGCTCTTTCTCCTTTGGCATCTCGAGCAGTGCTGTGCTTGAGTTTTATCTGCATTCAATTATTTTTTTGGAGAAAAACACTTTTACACAGACATACTGTTCTTTCACACTCCCTTTTTATTCTTTTTAAACTCCACACAGTTTCATTTATTTATATCAACCTTTCAATCTTACACCACTGTCACACACAAAACCCTGCATTTCATACAGGACACTGAACATTCACACCTGACTTTTGGCACAGGTTAATTCCTGGTTGTCACCAATTTTATTTTTTAATTTTTCTTAATTTTTTAATTACTGTTTGATATGTGTGAATGCGCCTTCAGGATTGCTTTTGTACAATGTTTTGCAATGACAATAACATAATTATATTTGTTCATACACACAGTGGTGAAATAATGACCTTTTGGCCTTGTGAGTGTTAAATGTATTTCATCATTGCATTACTATTACTGAAAAAATAAGGTATAAACACCATTTTATTGTTGTAGCTAGATAATGTGGAGCTAAGTGTAACTAATGTATAGAGTTATTTATTTATGTTATGTCTAGTCTTTAACAATGTATCGTTTAATTAGTTTATCATAGGTTTTTATGTAAAATAGTCATCTGCAAAGTAACTGGTAGCTATAGCTATTGAATAAATGTATACAATATATTCAAGTAAAGTACATCAAACTTGTAGTTCAGTGCAGTACTTGAATACATGCACCACTGCATACATATCCCTGCTCAGTGAATAATACAAGGTTGTCATAGTTTACACTGGAGATTCAACAGGATGGTGTTTCATCATATGATGTATTTCCTTTAGTTGGTCATCCTATAAAAAAGTAACTATACAGCCTGCAGTACATTCAGAATTTCTGAGCATTTCTGAGATTAGTAATAATAACAATAACTGTGGAGTAATCACATAGGCCAAGTAGTAAATTATGTTCACCCTTCCTTAGGGCTGTGCAATTAATCGAAATGTAATCGTGATTATGATTTTGGCTCCTTATAATAACAAAAACAGAATAATCAAGGAAAAACAATTATTTAGCTCAATAAGTTTTGCAAGTAAACTTTTATTTTATCTTGTGTACTGAATGAAAAAATAATTTTTAAATAGGAAACGTATTGAGGCAAATTTCCCAGTTGTATATGTTTTTTTTTTACTGTTGATTTATTTAAATTTTCCCACTGTAATTGCAACATCTTTCCAAGAGTCAACGAGTAATCGTGTTAAATTATCGTGATTTTAATATTGACTGAAATATTCGTGATTATGTTTTTTTTTTCCATAATCGACCAGGCCTACCCTTTCTTGGATTGAAAGTGGGATAACTATGTGCTGTGCCAGTGGTTGACACCACTATGTATTTGACAGTCTGAGTGTTTTGCAGCTGTAAAAGGGCATGTGTTTTAAAATGACTGGAACTCTTTAAAACATGCTCAACTAAAACAACAAGACAGGATGATAAGATATTTCCTGCTCAGTTTTATTGAATAAAATATTTGAATTATTTAAATATTCAGCAGCTGGTTGTCAGTACTACAGAAAAACCCACCATTTGTCTACTCTCATACAGGAAGTATTTAATCAGAACAGAGGCCGAGATGCCTATCTCCTCATCAGCAGCAGCCTTTGTAGCCCATTATGCAATACAGTGATAACCTACTGCTTATGCTCTTTACACTTTATATGAAAGCTGAAATGCCCAGGAACACAGACTCACTTACTGCACTACAAATGTGCATGACAAATTAAATAAGATATCTTTATAAATATTGACACTTTTCATGAATAGAAATGACCATCAAAGGCGGGGTTAGAGATGGAGGGGCGTGTCTTATGGATTGACCTGTTACACCAATCAACATCTTCCTCAGACTACATGGCCTCATTGTGCCTGCTTTTTACCTGATTTTAATTAATTTCACAACCAGTAACTAAAAGCAGGTGACAACAGTTTAACTGCAATCTCACTGCATTTCTTTCTCTACCCCATTAGGCCTGTAACTAGGTAATTTACTCTTTGTGATGACAAGAATGTTTTAAGTATTTACCAAGCTCCAGCCATTCATCGCTTGTAGATATGACAGCCCTGCCTCTCAGTTCATTGTTAATTAACTCGCAGAAATGTTCCCCTATGTTATGATAATGTACAGCTCCTGAATAATTGATGGTTTCCAATGAGGCGTTTTATTTAACCCAGTTCTCTGCTTGACTATGCAGGCATGTTAAGACTGAGTTTGATAGCTTACATGTGTCACTTAAAGCGCTCTGTACATGTCCTGGCTCTGAAATTTCTTCACACCTTTAATGACAGAACAAAATAAGTCCTCATGTGACTGTTTTCTAGCTGAAGGAGAAGGATGAGGACATATGTGGATTACTGTCCTTATGTTATCAGGGCTGTTTGTTTGCTTAGCAACATTATTGTCATCACTTAACGCATAAGGAAGTGTCCATCCCTTCTTTTAGTCTCTCTCCTCTCTACACACATGTTCAGTGCATGGATGGGTTCATATGAAGTAGCAGGAGCTGTTGTTGATAACACACACTTGTATTCTTGTCAGGGTTTGACTGCAGGATTACAGTTCAGCAAAGTTTTTTTAACGACCTCTGCCATCCCTCATTTACATGGAGTAACATGGAGACACTCATCTGTTGGAGGACAACACAAAACCTGAAACACTAATTTACTGTACACACAAACACAATGTCAACACTAACCTTGTTAAACACTGCACTTTTACTGCAGGGTCATGGAGTTTTGACAAAGAAAAATAAGCATTTTATGTTTTATGTAGATAGTGTTATAGACCGGTGACAAATTAAAGTTAAAACCTGACTTAATGAATGGAGAATTGTATTAAATGCAGATGCTTCCATATAGGCTACAAGGGGTCACTGAATAGTTCCCACACTAAAGCTGTTCAGGTGGCTTTTGAAAACTTTTTATGTAGCTTATTTCCTTGAATTTGTCACTCATCAGTATATACCAGCATTATCACACCACAGAGTGTCCTCAATACCAAAAAATAATGGACAGCCTGGTGCTGAAGAATGCCACGATGTGGACTGGAGTTGTGTTTCCTCCTACAAGTCTTTTATTTCTATTTCAGGACACCTCAGAATGATCAATAATCCTCAGTGGTTTTTTTTCAAATGTTTGGCGTCAGTTTAGCTCATATTTAGGTGAGTTCTCGGAAGTGAGGGAACTCGTTATGAAGAATACCATATTGTAAGTATCGCTGCCACCATTACATGCCATTTACAGCTATTTCCTAGTGTATATATAATCTTAACCGACACCTGCCAACGTTTCACCTGATAATGTCGCTATATGGAGTAAGGGGATTGCTGGAGTGATCACAATTCATCCAGAGTAAAACATGAATGTCTACACTAAATCCATCCAATAGTGATGATGATGATGATGATGATGATACTTCAGTCAAAACTCAAATGTGAAACTCATGATGGCGCTAGAGAAAAAGTCAGGGCAGAGTCATTATGGTTTAATCTCCTAGGCAACATGAATGTCTGTACAAGATTATATGGCTACCCATCTAATAAAAGATATTCTTCCTTCTCTCTCCTTTGTTGCGCTCTACTGCTGTCTGTAAGTAAATGTAAATGTAATTAATAAGCATAGCTACCACAGTGTGCATGTCTAAATTGTTACTTACTCTACATACTGAATCTATATATTTGCCTCATATTGGACCATATAACTGAAATAAATTAGCTTTATAGGCTAACAAAGTCAAATAGCAGAGGTTTTGTCAATAGTAGACTAATTTAATTAGTAGAACTAAGAATATAAACAGAAATAAAGCACTTGTTTGGACTAGTGGTGCGTGTGCACAGTGATCCCCTCATTTTTTTTCATCTTCAAACGTGGTCTTACAGTATTTGATACTCTGTGAATTCTAAGAGAAGAAAATTGCCTATTTTATTAAATTGAGTGTCTGCTTGTACTCAAAACAGATGTTGCACCGTAAAGTCATTTTAAAGTGGTCTTGAGCTGTTATTACAAAACCCTAATACAATAATTTTTCTTTCATTTCTTTTTACGGGTTGTTCTTTCTGAGAAATTAGTTAGCTGCTTGTGTGACTTCAGACACTTTGACACTGTAGCTTGGTGCAATGTGCTGTGAGTGGTTTCCTCTACCTTCTTGGAACAGATGACTCATACAAACGCATGTTTCTTTTTTTGAATATGTAAATGTATGTTTGATGTCAGTCTACAGCAGACACACCCTGGATGGCTAGATGAGTTTTAAGTTTTAGACCTGCCTGGCCTAGTTCTTGCCTGAGCCAGACACTTTCCCTCTGCTTTTCTTTATCCTCCACCCCTCTTATCCCTCTCTGAAGCATAAAGTTTTAAGCAGCGGTCTGTGTGCTATGATAGTCATAATTGGTCTAAAGATGGAAAGTCCACGCTTACTTTGTCACTGATCTAAAAAGCAATTTGTTTTCGATGAATGTTTTCTTTTTTTTTCTTCAAGGGAGGCTAGTTAAGAACAATATAACATCAAAGCTATTGAACAGCAAAGAAAAGGGGTTTGGGATGATGATGGAGACAGTGGAGAGACTGGTACTTTTTGTCCAAGTTGAAAAGCAGAACTCTGTCTTGTACAAATTCATTTATGACGGAGCGGGGTAGCTGAGAATGACTCCCCTCTTTGGTACCCCCTTGTCTGAGGAGGCCAGCTTTGGACTTGGAGTTTTTTTATTAGCCTCTGATTTGTTTAAGGGGTGGCGAGGTGCCAAGATGTGGCTTGGCTCCTATTTGGCCCCAGTGTGAGTGCTGGGTTTGTTGGAGGGGTCTGGGTGAAGCAAAACTAAACCAGAGTTACCCAGAGTACACACACACACACACACACACACACACACACACACACACACATGTACTTTAATGCGTTCTTCACTGTGCCGTTGTGGATGCTGGCCAGCACACACAATTTCCCTTATTCACAGTCATTACAGAAGATGAACACATGGAGAGAAAGATCCTGTTGTAAAAAAGAGACAGTAGGAAGAAGGGGGTGAAGAGAGGGAAAGCTTAAAGCTCACAAAGAAACAACTAGTGGATGTGCCTAAATTTCATTCTATCAGTTGCCTGAAGATGTTTTTTTAAAGGCTGGATAGCGATGCTTTATTAAAAGGTGTGTTTAAGTACACGCAAATAAAAAACATTTTAGTGTTCACAGGACTGTTTTTTTATAGCCAGGTCTATTCGGGATCCAGTTCCTGTTTGGCAAAATACCCAGACACCAACAAATCTATTTTTTTATTAGAAATGGGCAAGCAACTGGTACCGTTATTTGATCGATTATTTTAGGGTTTAAAGAGACAAAATCAATTTCCATGCCTTGGTGACAGACTGAAAGGATGTGAAAAATCAGTTGCAGACCTTTTAAGGAATACGTTTTCAAGACCGACATGAAAGTACATGAAAAAATACACTTTGAAAATTTTTTAACTTTGCTCAACTTTTGCTGCAACACAATGTGATCTGACAAGGCACACATTCACAATTTTCGCCACATTGCAACAGTTTTCCTTCAATCTCACAGCAATTAAAGTGAAATGAAGGTGCAGTAATCCTACAGCTCTACTGTATATGTTGAGGAGTATTGCCATCAGAGAAAGACATGTCGGTGTAGATCACCGTCCATGAAGGAAGGAAACTGAAGCACACAGGTTTTTGATTAATTCTTGTCTATTTAGTGCATGGGCTCAGTAAATGAGATATGATCACTCACACAGTAGTTTGTTGATTTTTAAGCAAATATTTCCATAACTTCCTTTCAGTTAATGTGAAACTCAGTTTTTCCTGTGTTTGACATGCATTTTCTCTGCCTTCACTGCATGAATTTGCATTGTTTTTGGCTGATGCGGGCAAATAAAGTTTATTACCAAATATCAGCTTTAACAAAGACTTAACTGACAATCCCCAATTTTAAGTGAATAATATATGGCAGCTTAGGAACAATCGGCTTCTCTGACAGTTGTTTATGCTTGTATGGCTTTGAAATGCAGAATTGTCATTGAGATAAGATCTCTGCCACTTATAACTGTTGATGATATACTGAGCAGCTCAAGTTCATGAAGTTAATGGCTTGCGCATCCTCTGTAAAATGTAAACTCTGGCTGCATTTTTATTGCATCCTTTAAAGTGTGTTTCTTTGACAAGAGGAAGCAGTGTACGATATTTATTGTGTTACTCAAGTGCATCGAGCGAACATTCATACAGTAAGAGGTTGTTGATCTCTGGTGTCGAGTAATTGAAGAGGACAACCGACATGTTAAAAGCATGAGAGAGTACTGTAAAAAGGCCTCTGCGTTGCGTGCTCGTTTCTTCTTAGATTCAACCTCTGCATATTGGGCTCATTCATATTGCTTTTATATTCAAGGCTTTTACGCCGGTATGAGCAACGCCACATGCCGTTTAACTACCATTTTATTTGCTCAGATTTTCACAGCTGTTTCAAAGTGAACACAAAGAATAGTAATGATCGCACTGACGGCTCTCTTGTTCCTGCTCATGCAAGGAGCCCCTCCAACTTTTGCAAAAAATGGACTCTGTTACTCTTTGTCACAGCTGAGCTAAAAATCTTTCCCACTTCAGCAGTTGTTGTCTGGCTCAATTTTTTCCCCCCTTTCAATTAATAGGAAACATATCGAGAAGGAGGGTCTTTGTTGGTGTGTGAGAGTCCATACATCACCTAAACTAGAGCACCCAACCCCCCTCCTCTGCCTTCTTCCTTCTAACACACGCACACCCCGACAGCCCCCATCTGCTCCCAATCATGGGTGCAGCCAGCGGTCAGGTCGCTGACGGTGAATGGTGCACCAACACACGGTCTCTCACTCTCACACACACACACACACACACACACACACACACACACACACACACACACACACTGTAAACATATACAGCATAGGCACGCTGGGCGTGAGGTCAGCCATACAAACACACACCCTCATGTAGGCGTGTTCAGATTTTTGGTTGTAAACGTGTGCTCTGACACGACACTCTCACACATCACGGGGAAAAAAAACGAAACTAACCTACATTTTATTTTATCACACACACATTCAGGCACAGTGACAGATGAACATGAGACATCCTGACAGCGCGCTTCACTGATGACAGGGTGTCATGGAAACGCCCAGTGTTCTCCATGGTTACGCACTCTTTACCCCACGGGTTACACTCCTATGATTGTTCAGACAGAACACTTGAGCTTCTACAACAACTCAGCGTGGCCAAAACACACACACACACACACACACACACACACACACACACACACACACACACACACACACTGCTTCTTATCAGGTTCTAAATGGACACAAATTAGCCTATTATGTGCTTTTGGGATTAGAGCGGTGATTTAGCCTAATAGCTTGTTTTTGTAATCTTGCTTAGAATCCACAAAGTATGAGAGATATTTGCCAATAAAGGCTTAATGTTTAAATTCAGTTGTGTGGATCAGGAGTGCACATTTAGTGGAAAAGCACTTTCTTTTACCTTTTTATAGCTAGCATGAGCAACCGGCTGAATTGTGGATCTTATGCTGTCATCACTTTCAAGTTTTGACCGTTTTGGCTTCTTGTAAAACTTGTGTCTCAACATCCGTGTGTGTGTGTGTGTGTGTGTGTGTGTAATGCACAGTGTGTTTTCTGTTTTCTTTGTACGTGTGTACCTGTAATGAAGACAAAAGCACATAGCAAAGGCACAGCTCCCTTACAGTTCCTTCTGCTCATTAAGCTGTTAATGCAGCTTCCTGTGCATGTGTCTTCAGGCCGTTGATTAATAATGCTGCTTGTTATTCATTAATATCACCATAATGACCATGCACTGTTGAGTGGGAACTTATTTTTTTTCTTCTTTTTTTTCTCTAGACTCCATTGACCAGCCCACATAGGACCACACCTCCAGAGAGAGGGGAGGGGGGATCTGATCGTCCATCATCTCGGGCGCTGTCACAAGGTGGGCTAACATCCCATATGGTTGGCATGGTAACAGCCTGCTGGGTTTAGGTTGAGCGGTTTGCCAGAGACAGTTTCTTGTTGTTGCCACATTCTTGCAACATCCTCCTGACCTAAACACAGAGAACAGTTTGTGTTCTCTGAAGCAAATGTTTTATCGAGTTGTTTTGTGTTGAAAGCTTGGATTTAGGAAGGTGGAATAGTTTTGGAAACAAAGAGGGTTGAGCGAAGGATTTTCAGACAGATGAGAAAATGAAGAGTAGGAAGGCAGCAGGGAGAAAGAGGGAGAAATTAAATTATTCTTTTTGCTCTACCTGCCACAGAGGCTGAAAGAGAGCATTCATCTTTTACCCTTGTCTGCAGGTGACAACACACACACACACACACACACAGTTAACCAAACCACACTCTCTTTTCGTTCACGTGCAGTCTCACACATGCTTTTGCAGACATCCTGCCGTAGCAGGAGTGATTGTGTGAGAAGGGAGGTTGGTAAGAGAGGGGAGAAGGGAGAGTCCAGTTCCAGGCAGATGAGATACTGGACATGATTAGGAAGAAAACTAGAGAGGATAAAGATGAGGAGGGGCAGGCAGCTCCTGGGTTTATCCACAAAGAGTTAATGAAAGAAAGGAAAAAGTACATGTTCACCACAGATAATGTTAGGTGACTGGCAGGTGGAGCTCTTCTGAGACTTGGATGGGCATAAAAGCATTTGTTTCTTTGAAAAAAGTACATGCCTGTACAGATCAAACACGTGGAGAGTCTCAGCATTTTGGTGAGGAATATCCAATCTCAGAACTTAACATTCCCAGCTGATACAATAAATCATTTTGACTTTTCTTTCGCTCTGATATATGTCTCTGACTGGCACAAATCAGTCTCTTCCAGTTCCTGAATTGGACCAAAAAAGGTGCCAGCTCTAATTCAGCAGTTGCATGACATGGTCATTGACATGTGTCTTGGATATTTTTATACATGTCTTGGTAATATATCACTTAAGATGTGTTTTTGTATGCATTTCATTCTAAATAGCCACTATGATTTGAGAAATTACATGCACATAGCTCTGGAGAAAGCCAGTGAGCCTGAATGGTCAAAGCAGCGGCTGCAAAACAGTTTTATTTTCTTATAAATTCTTCACAATAAAAGTCCAATAAAGGTCCCCAGTTATTTTGTTATTTAAAAGCTTTTATTATGAAGCAGCAAAATCAGGAAATGTTGAGTCTTTAGCAGCTGTAATTTAACACAACTTTTATAAGCAAACACGAAATGTAAAATAAAGCAGATGCAACAAAAAAACTTTTAAAAACCTCTTTTTGTCCTGCACAGGTCCCAACACCTGTGAGTAGATCTCTTATTTCCGCACACAGACAGACTTTGGGCAGTGCTTTTTCATTTGTCGTCCACATTTGTAATGTATGATTCAGAGGAACAATTGACATTTATACACACACAAACACACACACACACACACACAGCCTAGATGCAAACGGGAATTATGTAGGCTACGTGTTTATTTGCATATAGAGCGGGGAAGCGAGATCCGATCACAACTGGTCACTCAAACCCATTTGGAGACACATTCTGCTGCCAGGTGGGAACACACATACTGTATTTGGAGCTGTCCACATGTGATCAAATCACCCAGGACAGATGTTAAAACCAGGTCAGAACAGGCCCGAAGACATTTCAGTTTCTTCTTCAATGAAGTGCAAAGTAATTCAGAGATGATGACAATAAAGCACTCTCCTAGTTTTCCTTTCCTAGTTAAAGGAAGACACAGAAATGTGAATTTACAGAAGGGAAAAACATTCCCGAAATGTATTCGGCTGGTTTTAGAACAACTTAAATCAGATTGCAAACTGGGAGCCAGTTCCTTCTTCATCCTTCATAAAGCAGTGAAGACGGTCCATGGCTTGAGTACTCCAGGCAAAGCAGCTCTTGTCATGTTACTGGTGTGAGTTTACATGGCCAGACCAGGGCAGTGTGCCTCTGTTTTGTCAACAGAGATTATGAAAGAGCCTCTGGCAGGCACGCAGGTAGGCGGTTGAGGCGACCGTGTGGCTATTTGCATTACACTCACCCTACTTACTCTGTCACCTCCCCTCCCCCTCTGTCCCATTCCTCTGCCTTCCTATCACCTTTTCACTTTTGTCGCCAACAACCAGCAACCATGCCCAGACCGGCCTGCCTTCACAATCTTATCCTCCTCCCCCAAAAAGAAATAATGGAGAAGCTTGTCAAACAAACACACAGGAAGTTTGATGGCAGTTAGTGCCACAGTTCTGCCATCTCAGAGGCAGTGAATGAACGTATCCAGCCAACCACTTTTTTACACTGGCAACTAACCATTTCTTAGGTTTTCAACAGATTTTAAAATATTTCTGTTAACATTAAAACACTCTGAAATCAATCTGCTTGTGTACAGACTAAGATTTAACACAGATTATAGATAAATCTCGATTGTCTGTTCTTGCTAATTTTTCCTGTGCACTCGGTTGTCTGCTCTTAGTAGCTCTTTCTGACACATTTTTGTTTGTCACATAGAGCTTTTTTCTGCTGTGACTCACTATGTTGTGGGAAGTCTGTCGTCTCTCCACTTTGTCTTGCAAAACCTTTTTTTTTTGCTTTCAGTTTTTAGATGCATTTATATTCTGCTACCCTAGAGTCAATGACTTTAACTCACCAGTGTTACTGAAGCACTGCTCTTGTTATTGCATCTTATTTTTAATTGTGTACACAGTATACAAAAAACACATTCAGAGTGAAAAATTATGACTGTCATCACTGTACGGTACAGTGCACAGTCATAGTTTTAAAGGATGTCAAGAATTATATAAAGTTATGTTGGAAATTTTCTTCCACTTAAAAACTAAAACCAGAACTAATTTTGTGTTCAAATTTTAGAAAACAATTATCTGATTGATAGGCATGGAATTAATAGTTAATATTGAATGATTATTCCCACAAACTCTATTAAATGTTTTCAGAGTTATTGTTAGAACCAATCAAATCTCTTTGTAAACTTAATTTTTGTCTCTTTAATCACACATTTTGTGACATTTCAAAGAAAAACAATAGATAAAACAAAACATAATTTCTAGAGGCTGAAATGTCACATGCAACATAATGTTAATTTTGCTACTCATGCAGGCACAATAATAACATGAGCAGCACTCTGTACCTTTTTTTTCCATTTTTAAAACAGGAACAAGCCTTCCAAATATCACTCTCGAAAGGCATTGAAAGACGCCATTGAAAGACAATAAAGTATCAAATTGAATTATCGCCTAACCCTTATTCCATGTTTGAAAAGCGATTTAGATATACATTTATATTTTCTGTATGCAAGAGGAAGGTCAGGGGGTCAACAAGAAGTCTTCTTCATTTAAGAGATACTTGTTTGTCCTGTAGCATGTTAACCTAACTGGGATTGGATTGCATGCTTTCTAGTTTATGAGGTGAACTATTTCCTCTGGTTTTGCCATAAAGTCTGTGCTTCCCTGGTGAGCAATGCTCCCATTGGGCTTCAGGCACCATGGTAACTGGCAGGCTGCTGTCCTGTAGCAGAAGTTTCAAGTGATGCCACAGCACTGTTGACCTGAGTGATCCTCCTTTCACACCCGTCTAATGACCCAGAAAATATGTGGGTCAGCTGTCAGCATGAAGGCAGTGACCCCTTAAAATCGCTCAGGTCAAGATCAGGGTGGAGAATCGGGTCAAAGTTAGTGTGAAAGTTCCAGAGCTGTTTACCTGCACGGATACACTACACTGACCTGTATATGTCAGCAGGAGAACAGACCCTCCCATGACGGCTCAGTCTTTGTCCTGTTCTTACTTGTTTCTTCGGCCGAGCCACAAGCAGCTGCCGCTTAATAAGCACTCTGAGTAACAGCCCTCCGCTATTGTCACTGGCCCTGATTAATGCCTTTGGGTCGTCTTCTATACTATATGATTTAGTCTATAGACTTAAATAAACATGCAGCTGTTTTGGAGCCGAATGGAAATGGAAGGGAATATGTTTGTTTTATGTCTAGCTCTTAGCTGAAGTGTCATGAATGATGACTTCCTTTTCCACTGAATTTCCAATTGTTTCCATCTCAATTTTCTTTCAAGCTCTTTGTTATCATGCTAGGTGTGCTTCCAAATGATCAGGGTATTGGAGATACAAGAAGGTATATGAGAACTAAAGTGTGTTCCCATTATATGCTCTTATATTCTGTATGTGTTTGGACTAGTTTTTCCAGCAAAATCCTTCCTTGTTGCTGCTTGGATGCTTAAAGAGTATAACAATCCAATCTGCTATATATGGTGAACTCCTTGTATTATTTATGTGTAATTGCAAGGAATAAAGGTAATTGCAAGGAATAAAGGTGTTTTATCAAATTATTGAATTCAATTGCTTCCCCTGTTGACATATGTGTTGTTTTCTTCTGTTTTCATCATCATCATCATCCTCATCATCATCATTCATCTCCTCAATATCTTTTCCACCTCGGCCAAGGCTTTTATAATTTCCAGAGTTTCATTTAAAATGTTCTTATGGCTTTAATTTAGTGTAGAGAAGCTAAGGTACTTTTCTACTTTTTGCTCTGCGCTCACTCGCTCACATCCACTGCACCTCACTCTTTTTCCCTTAAATTGTCATCTTCATGCCCATCTTTCCCTCTCTCTCCCTCATACTGCCATCGCCCACTCCTATTTCCCTCTTTAAGCGTCTCATTCCCACTGCCCCCTGCTGCTATATTGTGCCCACCACGGCCCCGCTGCCTCTCTGCCACCAGACCCCACACTGCCTGTGGCGTGTAATTGACTTTCTCCCTGCACTGGAAAAGCGGGCAGCCCGCACCAGGCTGGAGGTGACCCATTTCCCTGGGGCATTCAGCAACCTCCTAATCAACCATTCTCTGGGGCCGCCTCATTCACTCTGCAATTAGAGCAACTCCCCCTTTGAGAACTCCATCAATAGGCTGCCAGGCAGGCGGGCTGGATCGTCAGAGGAGCAAAGACGGAGTTTCACTCAAACACTTTGCTTTGGCTCTTGGCTCCGACTTTGTACCTCCCCCTCTGCTTTTTACCTCCTCTGCTCCTTGTCTCCCTTATGGTAGGTTTCATCATCCAACAGCAAGCGGGGGTTTTGTCTAACGATGAGCAGCAGACAGAGGAGGCAGGTAGACAGGCACACAGGAAGGCAGACAGGAGGATAGGCGAGAAGAGACGCACGTAGGCAAGCAGACAAAGGCAACGAGACAGTCAGACAGACAGTCAGATGGGAGGTACTCAAGGGAGAGATTAAAAGAGAAATTTGAAAGAAGCTCAAAGCGGGAGGGATTGAGCAAAAGGATCGGGACATCGTCAAAGCATCTCTTGCTTTAAGGAAATACATGAGTATTCCCTGTTGTCTTGCAAGGGAGTATACTTGTGTTTTACCTGGTCTTGATGACATGCAAGCCCTCACATTGTCTCAATAGGAAGGTGTGTTCACTGCTTGTTTTTAGCCAGATACCATCTTTGTTTGCAAGCCAAGAGCACACGACTGAAGATTAGAATGGTCTCTATCCAAGAACAAAAACAAAATAAGAACGTAACCAGATGTTTTCATGAACTGCGCTGAACCCACAAGAAGACGCATGAGATGAGATGATGGTGTGTGGTGATTAAATAACAGGCCGACATCGCTCCCCTGGCGTTGGCCTGATTTGCTATGCAGGAGAGGCAGTGCTCTGGTCAGAGGATAACCATGTAATCAATGGAATGAAAAAGCTGCTCTGGCTGTGAAGGTTAAGAGGGGTACTGGAAGCTTTCAACCCACTCAGTGCGCCACACATGCATTCACAACGCACACCAGACAGTCTGAATGTTACATATCCCCTCCCTTTTCTTCTCGTCTTACCTGTTCCCCTTCCCTTCTTTCTTTCTTTGACATGCCTTTATCTCTCTTTCTCTCAGCTCGCTCCCTCTTACCTCCGCCTCTTTTCTCCTTTCTGATTGCCCCCCCCCTGTATTATTTTCTTCCTCTGCATTTCCTCTGTATATCCTCTGTCTCCCACTATATTTGTGCTCTCTCTCTTTCCTTCATTTACTTTCCTCTCTTCCCTCCCTTCCTACATCCTCTTTTCCCTTCTTCCATCCCTCCTACCTTTCCCCAGTGTCAGCTGCTGTCACTGTGACCAATCAGAGCTTACTTTACAGCACCAGCTTCTCCCTCCCTCCCTTATTTCTTCTGTTCCTTCTCTTCATCCTCCTCCTCCTTTCCCTCCTCCTCTTCCTTGTCCTCTTTGCCTCTCTTCCCCACAACCTTTATCAGCTCACTTCCTGGAGACGAAATGTGATGCATTATGGGAGACAGACGGCTGTCTAACTGGGTTAGTTGTGCAGCGTGGCTTATCATCAGAGACACTGCTAATCGTGTGTGTGTGTGTGTGTGTGTGTGTGTGTGTGTGTGTGTGTGTGTGTGTGTGTGTGTCATGTGAGCTGATGAACTCACATGCACACACACAAATAAACAACCACACATGCTTACTCTTTTCTGAGAAGGAGGCAGACGAGACATGTTTGTTTGTCAGTCTCTGCCAAGAGAATACTATTTGCATGATATAAGCATATTTTACTCTACTGTATACTATTCTGCACTGTAACCACTTTACGAGCTGCCTCTGTATTGGTTTTTTTAGCTGAGTTCAAAAGCACAATTCCCATGTTTTCTCCCCTTCACAATTACGTGTAAAATAGGAGCTGAAGGGCTAAAAGGGACTATATAATGCCTCCTCTGCTGTATTATTCCTTATTTATACCTGTGTATGTCTGTCTGTTCCTTCCTCTCAGGTGCTGATATGTGTACACGATGAGTGGATTGGGGGAGAACTCCATGGAGCCTCTGAGCTCAGAAAACCGGAAACGCAAGCTCTCCATTTGCGACACGCCTGGTCTGGGGTGAGTGTGTCTGATCAGCATGAGAAAGAGAAACTGGGCTACTAGGTCAGTTGCTTCTTGAGGCCGGGCCATGTCGCTCCTTTGTGTGCTGTGATGAGTAAGAACCTAGATGTGTGCAAAAATATGAGAAGATTTTGTGCGTAGACTGAACTTGATTGACATGATTTAAAAAATGTTTAAATTAAGTTTAAAATCTTCTCTCACCATAAATTTGGGATATAAAATACACCTACACATTAACTCCAAAACACACATTTCTAGAACATGTCAGGCACCATAAAAAGACCAAGACAATTCTTATACTACACAAAAGAGCATATACATAATCTATAGTCATAAAACAAAGTGAGACATTGAAAATACGCTTTTGTGCCAAGAGTTGGATGAGAAGATTGATACTGCTCTTATGTCTGTACAATAGAGCCAACAGCTGGTTAGCTTAGCTTAGTATAAAGATTGCAAACTGTTCTGTCCAAATTTTAAAAATCAGCCTACCAGCATTTCTATAGCTCAGTAATTAACACGTTATAATTTCTTTTAATTTGTACGAAACACAGTTGAAAAATATAATATAATATATATTATATAATAAAACATCTGCTGGAATTGTTTTGCTGGATAAACTCTTAAAAGGCATTGTGCCCAAAAGGCAAACCACTGCTATACTTCTCAAACAAACTACTATTGCATCCATTCTGCATTGTTTTTAAATATATGAACAAAACTGACAATTTTAATGAAGCAGAGTAGCATTAGCTAAGCTTTAATATTTGCACATTGCCATTTGCAGGTGTGACAGGAAGCGACGGGAGCAGGAGAGCAAATACATAGAGGAGCTGGCGGAGCTGATCTCCGCCAACCTCAGCGACATCGACAGCTTCAACGTCAAACCAGACAAATGTGCCATCCTCAAAGAGACGGTGCGCCAGATCCGCCAGATCAAAGAGCAGGGTGAGTGGACACAGTTGTCTCAAATCCTGACGGCTGCTAGAGCCAGGCAGGTCAGATGGACTGATGAGAAGTGTGTGTTGGAAACATTGGAAAAAGGTGATGAGGAGGAAGAGACAGCTGGACACACACACGTGTGTCTCCTCAGAGCCCAGGTGCGAATCAGTCATTCATCTCCAGCAAATTTCACAGCCTCAACTGTTTATGTATGGGAGGAAATATTGGCAATGGTGCGAGTGTGTGTATGTGTGGTGGGCATGACCAGCTGTCTGCTGCCCTCGCCAGGGGCTGTTTAATTGGACGTTTGCAGGTAATCACATGCCCATCCATTCTGCTGAACTGCCAAATTATTAGTTCTGTTACAGCTGCCATTTTCATACTTCTGTCTCCTTTATGCAGCGGTCATTTCCACAGCGAACAATTTAAAAAGCTCCAGGCTGAGATTCTTGCTTTGCAGATGCACCGTCAGTACAGAATGGACATATTTTTACTCTTGCATTCAGACATGTGTGTCAGTATACATTTTTCTCCATTGAAGGTGTATTTCACGAGATCAGGGGAGAATTTTGTTCTTGTGTCTCTGCTTGGCTCAGTCAGCGTCTGCCACCTCGACAGGAAGGGGAAGAGGCTACAGCTGGCCCTGACTGGCTGCTGACAGGTTGCCATAGTTACAGGAAGTGAAGACAGAAATGACACGGGCGTTTAGACTTGTCTCTCTCTTTCTACCTGTTCTTCACTTTCAGTTGCTCTTTCTGCCAGTCTTCATATTTGCTCTTTTCTCCAACAATCATTCCTGTTTTTCATCTCACTAGGATTTAATGTACTCTGCTCTTGCATCTTCCTCCTCTTCCGCTCCCCCCCTCTCATCTGTATTGCAGCACAATAAGTTGCAACATTTCCAGGTTTGCTTCAAGCATCTTAAGATATTAAGTGAACTGATGGAGTGTAGCCTCTCTCTTTCTGTCTCACGCTCACTCTGTTTATGTCCATTCTCTTTCCTCTTCCTATTTCTTTCAGTCTTTCTCTACCTAACTTCACAGTGCCTGGATGTAGGCAGCAATGACTTTTTTTTCTTTGTGTGGGTATCTGTGCCCCTTGGGAGCTAATCAGATAGAATGATTCCTGTAGCCGAGCAGCCCCCACCTCTTTCTCAGACCAAGCTCTGCATTAATACAACAACCCAAGCGCCAGCCGTTTTCTGTCAACATTGTCTTCGTCCCTCTAGTTCAGCTCCGGTCCTTCCTGTGTGTGTGTCTCTCTCTCTTTCCCTCTCTCAGCCTCAGCCCCTCCATTAATTCAGGTGCCTCAGCTCCTGCCCCTGCACCATTACAGCTTCCAGAGCCGTTCTAGCTCTCTCCTGCGCTCTCTCTCTCTCTCGCTCTCAGCCCCAGCCTACCAGACAGTCCCTCTGAGTCTGACACTGAATATAAAGCAAGAGGACGGCTGCTACCTGCTCCACATGCTCCCAGCCCTCTACTCCTCCTGACGGGCTCCTCAGAGAAACCTGCCTCCGTCCTTCTCCCTCCTCACCTGTAGTTTCAAATTAAAATTTATATATATATATAAATATAAATATTTCAAAGTGAAGATTGTGAAACGCTGCCCCCTGCTGGTGCAGCTAGAGTAGTAAATAACTGGCTATTTCCTTTAGGTTCAGGTATTGTTACTCTCTCCTTGTGCTTTTCCTTTGCCCTTTTTATGCTTCTTTGTAGGTAGCTGGGCTTGAAAGGGCTATTTGTTGTGTTTTTTTTTTGTAATGCATTTTGTCTCTTTCCCCTCCCTTTCCTCTCCTGCAGGAAAAGCTTTATCCAACGACGACGACGTCCAGAAGTCAGATGTGTCCTCGACAGGTCAGGGGGTCATTGACAAGGACCACCTGGGGCCGCTCCTGCTGCAGGTTAGTCCAGCGTTCCACCCCGGTCGATCGGAGAATTAAAGGTTCGATCAGCCAACTGTGCGGGTAGTGACTTCCTGTCGCTGTGCTCTCAGGCTCTGGACGGCTTCCTGTTTGTGGTGAACCGGGAGGGCAGCATCGTGTTTGTGTCTGACAACGTGACGCAGTACCTTCAGTACAAACAGGAGGAACTCATCAACACCAGTGTGTACAATATTCTCCATGAGGACGACAGGGAGGAGTTTCACAAGAATCTGCCCAAGACCAACAGTGAGAAACACACACACACACACACACACACACGCACACACACACACACACACACGCACACCCTCACAGGGAAACTGCACATCTACTCAGAAGTAAACCCTGCTTGACATCTTCCCCAGGGCCAAGGTCTAAAACAAAGTTTGAGAGGTTAAAACTCTGCGCGCACACGTCAATGTAAACACACTCACTTATTTATTCATGCTCCTGCATTCTTAACTCCTTCTCTCGCTATAATGAGGAACTCTTGGGAAGCCTGTTCATGTGCAGGAGAGCTTTTCAGAAAGACACACACAAACCTGACAAAACCCACATGTGCACGGGAGCACCCACCCACTCGATGCTAAACAGGCAGAGCATAGCACAGCTGTCAGTCACACTCAGTGGTCCAGACAGTGTAAAACAGGCCCAAGCTCTATTCAGATCCCATGGCAGCCATCTGGAAACTACTTACTGCTGAATAATGCATCTCCACTCTTTCCTTACTCTACTACTACTCTACTCTACTTTCCTCCACTAATTCAATTTGTGTATGCATGTGTATTATTGTGGATTTTTACATGCCTATGTCAGCAATAGGATTGCGTGTGTGTGTGTGTGTGTGTGTGTGTGTGTGTGTGTGTGTGTGTGTGTGTGTGTGTGTGCGTGTGCGTGTGCGTGTGCGTGTGTGTGTGAGAGAATGTGTGTGGCACCATTTATAAAGCTGATTAATTATGGATATGTGTGCTCGACTGAACCTGCTACTCGATTAACTCTGCAGCAATGTTCCTAAGCAGTGGCTGCTCTGACATATCATTGACACATTCTCTCACTTATTCCTCCCGTTCCCCTGCACACTCCTTTATTCATTCACTCTCTTTATATTTTAAGACTCATCTTTATCTACTTTTCTTCCAAGCGTCCCTCGTGCCTCTCTCAACTCACTCTTTGTCAGGCTCATTCATTCTCGATGCGGCTGCTTACTAAGACGAATATTGTGGTTGTCTGTTTCTCAGCCTGTTTCTGCTTCTGCTCACCCACCCCTCATTGTGTCTCGCTCTGCTGCCCTGCCCCTCCATTATCTTTTGGGCCCATGAATGAAATACTCTCGCTGCACATTCCTATGGGATGACCGCTGACCACACCAGTCACAGTTCAATACACACACACACACACACACACACACACTCGTAAATACACTAACAAAAACAGACACACACTTGTGCACAAAACATGGAGTGAGCTTTTGTTGTTTGCCTGTGTGTTTTTTGACCCCTCTGCCTTGCCTCTCTGTTGTCTTATGGGAGATGTCGGCCCCAGTGACTGTGTCCCGAGCCTTGTTGAATCACTTCTCACTATCAGTTGCCCTTCCCCACCCCCCCTCCCCCTACAGAACTCACTGTCCTGGGTCTTCTCTTGTATCCTTCCTGCACCTGCCAGACAGAAACCTCCGGCCAACTCAAGGCCCCTGATAAGGCTTCACACAGACCTTGGAGGACAGTCGAATGTCTCTCTGAAGTTTTCCTCCCCTTTCTCTCTCTTCCTCCCTCTCCCCTGTGAAGGTGACCCCGTCTGTGTGTGTGTGTGTGTGTGTGTGTGTGTGTGTGTGTGTGTGTGTGTGTGTGTGTGTGTGTGTGTGTGTGTGTGTGTGTGTGTGTGTGTGTGTGTGTGTGTGTGTGTGTGTGTGTGTGCGCGCCGTGATGAGAAGTCAGGGCTTAAATGAGGATAGATGGCTGAGTGTCCCTGGCCTCTGCCCGCTGCAAAGCAGACTGAGAAAGAGAGATATTGGAAATCGACACCTTGGCTACATTAATCCCATGGTCCATTTAGCCAGGCATCCGCACAGCAGGAGAGGCTTCTGCTTCTCAATTTAAGAGGAAAAAAATACATGTTGCAGTGTGGTTTGTTTGTGTATGTGTGGATCCGCAGCAGGAAAAGGGTGTGAGCTGTTGTGGCATCTGATTACAGGCAATCCATTCATAGCTACATTTGGTTTTCAGTCCCATGAGTGACATGCTCATTCCATTTATACTCATAAGTGTAAATGTCTTTTTGTTCATGTTTTCTTTTTCTTTTTTAGTAAATGGAGTGTCGTGGGGAAGCGAGGCAGCCCGACAGAAGAGTCACACCTTCACTTGCCGGATGCTGGTCAAGTTTGGCCACGCCCACGGCCCCATGGAGGATGGGCCAGGAGGGCCACGCTATGAGACCATGCAGTGTTTTGCTCTTACCCAGCCCAAGGCCATGATTGAGGAGGGGGAAGGTACGCTAGCGCAGTCCGAAATTGTTACACTTTTAGTTTATTATAAGGAGTCATTATTTAGGACTTTACTGTGTTGAAAAAAATACATTCATCTGTGCTTATCTGCAGCCCCCCTCCACTCACATGTGTTTTACTTGTTGTTATTTGTAGTTAATTTTCACATTTATCTGCTAAAGGAGGAAAGTTCCTTTGTGGTCACCTTAAATCTATAAATATAATATAAATCACAACTAGTGTGAAATAGAGTATTTTAAAACGTATCTGAAGGTGCTCTTTAAAAGAAAGTCTAAAAATCTCATTTAAAAAACAAAACTCTGGTTGAAAGTCTGATTTAAAAATACAAGTTTCGAAGCAGCGACTTTGTAGTTTAACATTTTCTTTGTTGCTTCTCACTTGGAGGGACTTGGGTACATTATTCTCATTTACTCATTTAAATGTTTCTCTTTTTTATGTGATTCTCAGAGACAAACTGTTTCCTTCTGTGTGTAGGAAATTTTGGACATGAGAGAGAAATACTAGAAGAGACGAAGATGAAAAAAGAATCAATTATTCTGTTCTTTCTGTTATGTCACCATCACCACCACAAGTTGTTCTATGATATGGGAACATTCATCTTGTTTACACACACCTGATACATTTTCTTGAAAATCTTTCAAGAGTACAAATCCCTTCACATTTGTTTGTCTTACTTTGAAAATCTGCAGGAGAGAGCTAGAGAAGCATTTTCAGTCAAAACAAAAACAATTATTCTGTCAAATACTGACTCTCTTCTTTTCGCCTGCAGACCTTCAGTCATGTATGATCTGTGTGGCCCGTCGGGTGACAGCCATGGAGAGAACGGAGAGTTTTAATACCCGGCATGAGCTCACAGGTGAGGAGCTGCATACCCTAAATGCTCATTGAACTAACAGAAGATCAAACAGGCCAAGGTGGTAATTGTTTATTCATGAACAGGTTTGACTCGTCTCTTCATGCTTCTCCTTGTTACCTTTCCTCCACCTCATCCTCCCTCTGTCCTCCCTGACAGGTAAACTGATCCAGATTGACCAGAACTCTCTGCGAGCGTCAATGCGTCCAGGCTGGGAGGATTTGTTGAGGCGTTGCATTCAGATGTTCCTTCAGCACAGTGACGGCCAGCCCTGGTCGCACAAACGGCACTACCATGAGGGTGGGTCACACACACAAACACGTACTTGGAATCAACTGCTGAGCTACTTCAAACTTCATCCTTTAAGAACTTGTTAAATCCACAATGATAGAGCTGGAGGCAAAATCATCAGTCTGTCGCTGTGTTTAGTTAACTGTTTGCCAAGTTGTGTATTCAGTCTTCTCTCTTACAATGCATCGTTTTAATCAAAACTGTCTCTTTAATTTGTTTTTGCTACCTATCTTGGTCTGGCCTTGCTTCAGAAAGACAATCTGAATCTCAATAAGACCTATTAGTTGAATATATAAACACATACCGGTACACACCTCATGCATCAGTTTATCCATATTGATCTCATGAATACAAATGTCTAAAAGCTACAACATTGATCTTCACTGTAATCACGGAGTTGGTTTTCATATAAAGGTAGTGATCGATGACCTCTGTCATCAGATGAGTGTTCCAGGGTGTTAATTTGTCGTTTTGTCTATCCATGCAGCCTTCCTGCAGGGTCACGCTGAGACACCCTTGTACCGCTTCTCCCTGTCCGACGGCACTCCAGTCACAGCCCAGACCAAGAGCAAACTGTACCGTCACCCTATGAGCAATGAGCCGCAAGGCTTCATCTCCACTCACCTACTACAGAGGTCAGAAACTGAAAATGCAAGCACTCAGTTCAGACACAGCCAAGGATGTTTCATTTACTGTCTTGAAAAAAGCACTTCTAGCATGTGTATGTGAGACAGCCAAGGCATTCATATCACACAAATAGCTGAAGTAGCAGTTGAAGTACCTTTTATAGACTGATGTCCTGTGAATAGTGAGAAGACAACTGGAACTGGTATTTTAATTGCATTTATAGAGTCTCTAAAGCCTGAAAGCAGTTATTGTGAGGATGCAGCACTTTCAAGGTTTTAGCATTTAATCAAACCTTGTTTTTGTTTTCTGTCTCCTTCCACACAGAGAACCAAATGGCTATCGCTCAGCTCAGGGTGGGAGCATGATGCCAAACACTATGAGACAACCTGGAATGGGAGGCCCCAATCCAAATGCCCAAATAAACATGAACACCAGTGGGGGGATGGGCATGGGAGGCATGGGCAACATGAACAGAGGCTACGGCATGAACGAGCAGGGCCACATGGGTCACATGGGACCAATGGGAGGCGCGTCTATGTACGGAGGGAGCGGTGGAGGAGGAAGTGGAGGTGGAGGCATGGGCAACCGCATGATGCCGATGAATCAGATGGGGCAAATGAATCAGGTGGGGCACATGAATCAGATGAATCAGATGGGTCCCATGAATCACCCAGGCCAAGGCATGCAGCAGCACCCACAGCAGCCCCCGTTTCAGAGCAGCGGAGGGTTTGGGCTGAGTGGCATTAACAGTCCTTCAGGAAGCCCGAGAATGGGCTGCCCCCAGCAGGGGCTCCTGATGTCACCTCGTAACAGAGGGAGCCCAAAGATGGGTGCCAACCAGTTCTCCCCTGGAGGTAAGTCGAGCAATGTCTGATAATTAAGCATCAGTTGCTTTGAAATTGATTGGCTTGTTAGTGTGATTTGAGTTATGTTTTCCTTTCCAGGTATACACTCTCCCTTGAGTGGCATTGTCAGTGGTGGAGGAAGTGGAGGAAGTACCACCACCTTCTCCAGCAGCTCCCTAAATGCCCTACAAGCGATCAGTGAAGGAGTAGGAAGCTCCCTCCCCTCAACCCTGACGTCGCCCACGCCAGCCCACAAACCAGACAGCTCTCCCAGTGTCCACTCCTCCTCCTCTTCTACTCAACCCAGTCAGCAGACCAAACCTGGCCAAGATGGCTCCAAAAGCCCAGCAGGAAGCTTAGGGCCTGGGCCAAGCGACCATCATCACCCCATGCACCATCACCACCATCATCAGCATCCTCAAGCAGAGAGTTCTGGAGACCGACCAGACAGCCAGGCAGCTTCAGTGACTAAAGAGTCTGGAGAGGGAACTAATGAGGCAGGGGTGGCCAGCTCTGAACCGACTCGGAGGGTGCCAGACAGTAAGGGGCATAAGAAGTTGCTGCAGTTGCTGACATCCCCAACTGAGGAGCTGGGAATAGGTGGCAGCGGGTCAAAAGGGCCCCCTGTACCACCCCCATTGACCAGCAGCAGCATTCCTGCATGCTCAGACGGTAAGGACCCCACTGGAGGCATGACTAGCCCCTCATCTACTGGGGTGTCCTCTTCTTCTTCTTCATCCAATCCAGGCCAGACCACTGGGCCAGGGGGCTTGTCTACATCACTATCGCCCGCCCACTACACAGGCTCGCTGCAAGAAAAGCACAAGATCCTCCACAAGCTTCTTCAAAATGGAAATACCCCAGATGAAGTAGCTAAGATCACAGCTGAGGCTACTGGAAAGGTGACACTGGGGGGCCAGGAGGGCGGTGAGGCTGGGACAGGAGGATCGGGAGCCGGGGTCACAGAGCCTAAGCAGGAGCAGCATAGCCCCAAGAAGGAGAAGACCCACGCCCTCCTTCACTATCTCCTCAACAAGGATGATTCCAAAGAGCCGGTGGATGTCAAGCCTAAACTTGAAGAGCTAGATGGAAAGGGAGCCCCGGGGGCCACTGGCGGCTCTGCACGGGGTGGCCTTGGATCTGGGCCTGGCCCTGCCCCTGAACATCCTGAGAGCAAGATCAAGTCAGAGCCACCTGATGACGTAAGATTGTTTCTTTGTTAAAACATGATGAAATAACTGCAACTATAATATTTTTATTGACATTTAGCTAGCCATTCAGAATGTGTCTAGACATGTTACACCCACTGCACTTTTTTGCCTTTGATCTTGTTGAATGTGAATCTTTGTAGCCTTTTACGTAATAACTAATTTGGCCTATTTTGATGTTCAGTTGCACAACCTGGAGTCTATCCTTGGAGATTTGAGGGGTTCAAGCTCTGACTTTTACCCGGATCAAACTGGAGGTGGAGGGGCTAACGACACAGGAAACAAACCCCAGGGTTGCCTTGACGACAGCCTGCAGGGTAAGTTGCAGGACCACCATAGACGACTATAGAAAGTGGCAGTCACATGCAGGGCTCGTGTATACGAATATATGTCATCATCACATGATGACTGTTTCTTTTACTTTTTTTATACATTCATGCTTATATGGTTATTATAAATGGTCCATGAATCCATCAATTACTCACAGCATAATGAAAAGTGAAAAATCCAAATATCAATATTTTCCAAATCCCAGAGGGTAATGAGGTAGTGAGATATCCCCGATCACCCACCCTGATCTCATGCAACACAGACAGTATTCTCCCTAATTTTGAGGAAGATAGTTTGACCAAGGATTTTATACTTTATGTGTACAGGGAGTCCAGGAATGGCTCCAGGGCCTCGGGGGCCCTTCCAGAGGGCCATGTCCATGGAAGGGAAGCCTCTTGTTGGGCCTGTAGGAACAGGTAGACGCCCTATGCTTATCAAGCAAGAGAACATGATGGGCAGCCCAGACGGCTACCCAGGAAACATGGGTGAGACAGTCATTTTCAGCACATTGTCTCTCATCTCTCATCTCTCAGCCTCCCCCTCTCACTATTATTAAAGTATGTGTTACCAAGTTCAGGACCCTGACTACTTTTAATTTGTTTCCTATTATCGGAAAACCTTTAAAATTTATATTTAAGATGACAAATGTTGAGGACCAAGACTTTATGATACTGACACATGTACATCTGGGGTTTATGTTTTACCAGGACCAATAAATAGGGGAATGGTTCCTCAGAGGTCTCCCATGGGGGGGTCAGGGGACTGGGGCATTGCCCGCTCCAGTGCTAGCCCAGTGGGCTCAGCAGGACACCCATCCATGATGCGCTCAGGCATGGAGTATAACAATAGCAAAGGCATGATGTCAGGAGCTATGGTCGGCCGCTCCAACAGCGTACCAGGCACCAGGTCTATGCTGCAGCAACAGCTCATGGATATGGGTACGTCTGTCATACTGTTTCCAGGTGTTGATGGTGTTGGAAAAATTATCATTGACACAGTTATGAGAATCAAAAAGCTGGGAGGAATGTAAAAATATAGTACAGTTAAAGTTCACTTCACTTCACTTTGTTTTTATTCCGTTTATGGAAACAGACACGTTTTATAATCAAACCCTAAATTATTTGTTATATCACATTACCTTATTACCACATTATCAGAAAGGTGAAAAATCTTATTTTACCCGCTCCTTTCTCAAATGATACAACAAACAGAAATAGATAGACTGTCGGTCAGTTAACAGTTAATTTTAGAAAAGAGAGGGAAGACCAAAAAAGAAAATTAAAAAACATAGTAATTATTATTAATAATAATAATGATAATAATAATAATAATAATAATAATAATAATAATATAGAAAACCATTTATATGGCAACTTCATATTGTGTGATTTTTTCTTTTCCTTATACATTTTTGTCATCTTAAAGAGGAAGAAGGAATTTGGTCATAAATCAAATAAGAAGTTTGACCTGAGCACCAGATAAAAAGTGAAAGAAGTGCCAAAGTTACGACATTCCATCCTGAAGAAAACACAAATGTCTGTACTAAATTTTAAAGGCAATCCATGTAATAGTTGTTGGGATATTTCAGTCTGGACCTACATTGCATTGCTTTGAGTTAGGCTGTAAGCTGGCCAAAAATGTTTGGAGACTCATCCAAATTACCATGATGACGAGTCATTCTGTAGGTGTATTAATTGAATATCTTTGTCATTTAGGAGGCTCTGCTGAAATGGGCATAGGTATGAGTCCCTTTAGCCAGCAGGGCCAGCCTAATCAGTCTCCCTCCTGGCCGGACACTATAATGGGCATGGAGGGGAACAGGTCAGTGCAACATCCTGCAACATCTGTATTCATTCCTGATTAGCCGCAATGACATCAGGAGGGAATTTATACTAAACCTCATTTTGTTTGTTTGTTTGATTTTGTGTGTGTGTGTGTGTGTGTGTGTGTGTAGACGCCAGTTTGGGAACACCTTAGATGATCTTCTGGTGCCTCCCACCACCAGTGAGGGTCAGAGCGACGAGCGGGCGCTTCTGGACCAGCTGGACTCTCTGCTGAATAACACAGACGGCATCGCTCTGGAAGAGATAGACCGAGCCCTGGGCATCCCAGACCTCGTCAGCCAGGTAGGTCATCAGAAAAGAGATAAAGTAACAACACTCTCAGCTCGGTGCTTTTCTAGATCCCTCTAGGAGTAAAGTGAAAAGAGAAATGACCAGTATGCATGTCATGACTCTTCTGACTCTCATCTTTGCATTAGATATTTCAGTCATGACTCACCATGTTCAGACTGTTTTATCACAGGAGGGATAGATAGAAGGGAGATAGATGAGCCCAGAGGGATCTGACTCTGCTGCTTAGAAAAAGACAATTACAGAGCCAACCAATTGGAAATGAATCAATTAGATGGAGAGGTTTGACAAAGTTCTCTTTTTGTCCTCTTATCCTCTCTGCTCCAGAACCAGGGAAGTGAGCAGCACCTGGAGCCTTTTCCAGGGCAGGACCCATCCATGGTGCTGGACCAGAAGCCTCTTTATGGACAGGGCTATCCTGGACCCCCCGCCATGCCTATGCAGTCTGGCTTTGGAGGGAACCCCATGCAAGGACAGGCCCAGCAGGGTGGGTTTGGGCCCATGCTCTCTCAGATGGGCCAAGGTGGCAGCTTCCCTGGTATGGGTGGAATGGGCGGCATGGGGCACCCTCGTGCCAGCATGATGAGACCCAGGATGATGACAGCCAACAAGCCCATGAGGCTTCAGCTGCAACAGAGGCTGCAGGGACAGCAGGTATGTTAACTGGAAGCTCACTGATTTATCAGCTTACATGCAAACAGTTTTTCCAGTTGACCCAATACTAGATACTAATTCTAATCTAACCATGTTAGTATTTTGTGTTCTAACACTGGATGATTACAAATGTATGTGTACATAAATGCCATAAATGCCAATATGCAGATAGGATCTTGGAAACACATAGTTTACCTGCTATTGATGGCTTTTTTAAGTTTGCTTAAGTGGCGTCTGATGTATTATTTTCTGTTATTACATTACTTCCTGCATCTAAAAAATTACTTAAAATACTACTTTTGTTTTATAAAGCACTAAATGGTTTAGGGCCAAAATACATTTCTGTCTGATCTGCTGCTACATAATTAACCATCCAGAACATTCAGGTCGTCAGGGACAGGTCTGCCTTCTATCCCCAGAGTCAGAACTAAACATGGAGAAGCAGTGGTCTGTTTTCATGAACAGCATACTGTATATGGAACAAACTCCTAGAAAACTGCAGGTCTGCTGCAACTCAGATTTTTGATTCTTTTATTTCAAGGCTGAACACATTTCTTTTTGATGCTGCCTTTTTTCTTAAATTCTTTCTTAGAAAAAAACACAAACTTTTACTCATGTGTTTTTTGACTGTCTTGTTCTATTTTAGCTGTTTTTATAGTCTCTTTAATTTATGATTTTTTTAAACTGCTATTTATTGTTTCAATTAAAGCACTTTGAATTGCCTTGTTGCTGAAATATATAAACAAATCTGCTTTGGCCTGCCTTCCAAAAATGTTACAGTCATAAAACAGACTTATTGTTTTAGAACAACATTTGCTCCTCCATCTTATGTTGCATGCTTATTTTTCATTTCTCAGTTCATGAATCAGACACGGCAGGGCATGGGCATGAAGATGGAGAACCAAGGAGGCAACCCTGGCATGAGGCCCGGCATGCAGCCTGGCATGGGAGGACAGGTAGATGACAAAAACCCTTTGGTTTTATCTTACAGATGAATCTGTGTAATACTGATTTTGTGATATATGACTTTAAAAGTATTGATCCTTTCAGCAGACCTAATTGTCCGTCGTAGTCCATTCTTGTCCTGTTTGGTAGCCAATTTAAACCAGACACTGATGGACGTACAGAGAATGGACTGCTTAGAATCAAGACTTAACAGATCCTGTGACAGGTTGAACCTCATCAGCTAGTGCAGGAAGTTCCTGCTGAGCCCAGATTTTTGTCCAGGAGAGTAATAGACCTTATCACCCAACCATTATTGTTTGTTAACAATACATACTGTATATTTAATAACCTATATTTATTATTAAAGCTTGAATATATATTTCTACCAAAGGTCAACCCTCCTCAACCTCTCTGGTTATGTTTGTTTCATGCAGCCGGGCTTCCTCAATGCTCAGATGATGGCTCAGCGCAGCAGGGAGATGGTCACCATGCAGATGAGGAGGCAGCGCATGATGATGCTGATGCAGCAGCAGCAGCAGCAGCATGCGGCAGCAGCCGCTGCTGCAGCCGCTGGAGGATTCAGTCCCCCTCCAAACGTTACAGCTCCTGGTGGCATGGAGAACCCTATGGGAGGGCCAAACATGGGCCAGCCGGGCCCCCAGCAGTTTGGCTATAGTGGGAACTATGGTGAGTTTCCTGAGACTAGCGCCTAACAGAATACTGCTGCTCCCTGGTGGTTAGTCTGTGCAGTGCAAGGTTCTGGTCTTAACATTTGTCACATTAAAGGTGCTCTAAGAGGTGTTGGTGACGGCACTTGTTGTTGACATTCAAAGTATTTTCCAACAAAACTAGGCTAACTTGCCCCTCCGTTCTCCTTATCATCTCCTTTCCGTGCTTCCGCGCACTAACTCCCCAACCCCCACCCTCAAATCCTTCTTGTCGGTTATTGGAACGCTGGCACACTGTTTGTGTATGCTTCATGGTGCAAGTTGGCACAGTTTGTTTTTGTTGCCGTTACTTGTTAAGTGCAGGAATAAAATTGATTGCATTGTCTACAGTTTTTTTTTCACAGTGTGTTCTGGGGACAGGCAGCTCGCGGATAGTGAGGAGATGTTTAAAAAATGCGTGATATCGCTTAGAGCACCTTTAAATAGAAGATTGGCAGGAATTGTTAGAAGGCTGTCCATGTACATCTCCCTTGTCTTTGTTTTAGTCAGACCAAATATTGTTATTGAAGGGATAACAAGTATCTGAACACACTCCCATGCAACAGGATAATCATCTAATAATCCAAACAAGTTCATAGCCTACTATTTAAATTTATAAGTGATCTTTTTTCTTATATGGCAGAGTCAGCAGTCAAAACTGTTGAGGTGTGACAAAAAAACTTTAAGCCTGTTGTATAAGAAAAAAGATCACTTATAAATGATAATCATCTTTAACGTATATTATCTATCTTCACCATGTATATTATCTATTTCCTGTGGCGAGAGGAGTGAGCTGAGGCCGGATGATTTTTCTCCACAGGGATGGGCCAGCAGGGAGACCCCTCGTTCGGCCCATCAGGCGGCAGCCCTTCTAACGCCATGATGCCCGGCCGCCTGGGGCCTCAAAACCCCATGATGCAGCAGCACCCGCAGGGCGGTCCCATGTACCAGGGGGCAGATATGAAAGGCTGGCCACAGGGAGGCATGGGACGCAACAGGTATGAAATCAAACACATTTATGACAGTTACTGCAACACTATGCTGTCAGGTAAGGGATAAAGTTAGGATTCAGTTTATCTTTTCTTGAATGCATACAGCTAAACCCATCAATCCTTCCTGTCGCTCTCCTTCTCTAGTTCGTACCCTCAGCAGCAATTTGGCCAGCAGGGACCTCCAGGGCAGCAGCAGTTTGGGCAACAGGCGAATCCAGGCCAGTATGGGGGCATGATGATGAACGGGGGCATGCCAGCCAGCGGAGGAGGAGGTCACATGGGCCAGATGGGAGGGCAGATGGGTATGAACCCAATGGTGATGGGACGCATGCCGATGGGGCCTGATCAGGTAGGTGCAGAGGGGAGGAGAGTCTGAATGCAGGTTCATAATACAGACAGCATCTTGTTGCGTCCTCTTCTTCTACAATGGTTTAAGGGCACCCAACTGGAGAATTAGTGTTTATTAACTACTCATATTTGCTTAATGGTAGTGGATCAAAAACCTGCATTAATTTGAATTTTCTTTTGCCGATTTTCTGGAAGTTCACCTAAAAGTTGAGGCTACATTTGGATGGAAACATGTTGTCTGTGGAAACACAAAGAGGGAATTTTGTAGTAAAAAGACTTTAACTTTGTAATATACCCATTTTATTTTCCAACCCAGACTGTTGAAGTTTTATATTAACTTCAGCTGAGGACTGAGGATTTACTCCTCTTGCTCAAATTTAAATTACTAAAAGAAGACATTTCTTTGCGTCCAGTATGGACAGATGTAATAATTACATCACCAATAACCATTTCAATGTACACATGGGCAATTTGGACAAATGTGTGAACCTATCCTGTCTGATTCTGGTAGCTGTTTAGAGGAGAGACAAAGTTTTTGTTCAGTTACACTTCCATTGTGCACTTCCTCACTTTTTGTCTCTTTTCCTCCCCTCAATCCAGAAATACTGCTGAGCATCGTGACAGAAGCATTTGTCTCACTGTGATCTCTGTTCAGAGATAGGACACGGCTGCAGCACTGGAGTGTGTCTGGAAGACCAGGCGGTGTGTGTCTGTGTGTAGTGCTGCACTCCCACCAGATGGTGGCGTGAACTTCCTTTGGACTCACGGCCAGTAGTGGCAGTCTGGCACCCTGGGGAAAACAGACAGGCTGTCACAAACAGACATGATAACATGCAGTGTTCATAAAAATCAGAAACACTGTGACACACACATACATCCTAAGACAGTCAGATAGATGTGATTCCTCTCATAGACTGTAGTTTAATATTCCTTTCTTAATGAGCGCGTGTGTGTGTGTGTGTGTGTGTGTGTGTGTGTGTGTGTGTGTGTGTGTGTGTGTGTGTGTGTGTGTGTGTGTGTGTGTGTGTGTGTGTGTGTGTGTGTGTGTGTGTGTGTGTGTGTGTGTGTGTACGCATTAGTAAACACACGCCGCTCACTGGACCAAACAGTGAAGGTGGACAGACACTTGAGTAGATCACGGACATGGACGTACGTGTTAAGACATCCTCTTCTCTGTCAAATGTACAACAAAACTGTTCAGATTTAAAATGTAGGATTCCTCTCTTGTTTCTGAACTTTGTGGGATTTTATTTTTTTTTTACCTGCCGTCTCTCTGCTGCTCCTGGAGGATCTCTCCGTGCGTAAAGTAAACGCGGCTCTAGATGATGAGCCATCAAATTTTGACACTCAGATGAATGTCATAAAGCAGTAGCACATTGTTTCGTCCTCCAGGATGCTGCTGGGCTAGTACGAGCGGATTACTTGTTGGCTTATTGCACTTTAAGTAAAGGCTAACAACAAAAAGATTGTTGCAATGTAGAGGCCTTTACCCAAGAATGAATTCATAGCACCAGTTGTTTATTTTAATGTGTGTGTATGTGTGTACGTGCGTGCGTGCGTGCATGTGTGTGTGCGTGCGTGTGCGTGTGCGCATGCGCAAGCGCGTGTGTGTTCCAACTTTTCCTCTCTGGGTAATGGGGGCTGATTGGAAATAGGTAACCTTGATGATCTTTGTTCTAAAGTGAGAACCAGTAGAAAGGCAGTAAGCACAGATTTTATCCAACGCTGTCATCTTCAGTGGTACCGATGTATTACAACCAGAGAAATTAACAGTTTTTAAGTCATTTTAAAATCAGTCTTGAAACAAACGGACAATTAATGTTCAAAACACCACTTATATTTATACAGATTCCTTACCATGATTATTTAAGCATTCAAGAGGTAATTTTTAAATCCAATTGTTGCAGATATTTTGGTTACCTGGCACCAATTTACAGTGTTACTTCTTAAGTGCAGAAATACAATTGATTGCCAATTATGAAATTATGTCTATATTAGCTCCCACTGTAAGAGAAAAGTGTATGTTAGATTTCTAGCAATAATCCTTCCTCCTGGTTTTCCTCTGTGGGAAAAGCTGAAGTATCATTAACTCAAAGCGACGGCACTGCAGTATTAGACATGATGTCTAGTTTGGAGACTTTTTTTTGTTTTTTCTGTGAATATGAATTGTAAATAAGCTTCAAATGTACTATATATAAATATATATAAGCTTTTGTAGGTCACATACTGTTTTTGCACAGATTGTAAGGCTCGATATTTAAAAGTGTAATTTTCTTAATCCATCATAGGTCAGCTTTTATTTTCAATACTTTAACCATCGGTTGGAAAGGAAGGACCTCCTTTTTTGTGAGCAGCACGTGTAGATTTTCTTTCATACTGCCACTTTCTTTCTCTCAGAAAGCACTCTTTATTTTCTGAGGGCATAATCTTAGCTAAAGAGGTGCTAGTGTGTAATTTTTTTCTAAATAAATTATTTTTCTTTTGACAAATAAAAGACAAAACACAAAATATGCCTATACAAACAGAGTTGACACATGATTGTGTTAGGCTTCTTGGGGCCCAGATGTCTTACCAGTATGTGGGGTTGATGTTTTCTAAACCAAACCTCATGCTTCCACGTGTGACTTAAAGTTTCACGCCTGAGATTTCTGTGCTTTGACTTTTGCAGATATGATACGATCAGATACAAGACTTTAGAGATCAGCCCCACTGTATAACTGTCCATAAGTCCTTTTGGTTCACTTACAGATGTTTAATCGTGATGGAAGCAACACATGAAGTGGTTGGAATCCCTGAATTACCTGTCAATCTTATGACAAGTGACATTTAAGTTTGCCTTTATTTTTATTGGATTTTCCTGTGATGCTTTTGTTGAGAAATCTACCTTTGAACACATGCTCAATCCAAAGATTTTTGTTTGTCATTCTGCAGTGCTTAGAAACAGTTCCTGACGTAGATTGTGCAAGTACTCATGTGTGCTTTTACTGTCCTACATAACCTATAATATACATTGAACTAAATATGTTTAATTGCATATATGATATCCCCCATCTGTATGACATAGAGTAGAGCCGAGTCTGGTTCTGCTGAGGTGGTTTGACTTTTTGTTTGTGATTGTTTCTTTCTTTCTGTAGAATTTATGGCCAGTTGAATTGTGGTGCTGCGAACGGTTATTTCACAAGAGAATGTTGAGATTTTCTAAGCTGAAAAGTTTTCATGTTGATGTCATTATGTATCAAAATAATACTTTGGAGATGTTTTTTAAACCCCAGTCTCAATGAAGAATATGAAATCTACATATATAAACAAAAGCAAAGAGTCTGTGTTTTGCTTTAAAGGAAAGAAACTCCTCTCAGTGCATCGTTAAAGCTAAAGAAAAGCGAAACATGTGGGATACGTAGTCATTATTACAGGATGTAAAATACAATTGCATTTCTTTTTCTTACCTTGTTTCTTGATGTTAATATCGATGTAAATACAAATTTATATTTAAACATTACAAAGTCTCTGTTGTCTTTTTGCACATACATTTGTACATGACTCGATGATCCTGCAGCCACAGTTCAGTCTGTCAGCAGGCAGCAAGCAATACAGGAGATTTAAGTGGAAGTTAACGGGACCTCTCAAGTTGCATGTACTGTTGAGCGTGTGTGTGTGTGTGTGTGTGTGTGTGTGTGTGTGTGTGTGTGTGTGTGTGTGTGTGTGTGTGTGTGTGTGTGTGTGTGTGTGTGTGTGTGTGTGTGTGTGTGTGCGTGTCGTGTCGTTCGTGCGTGCGTGCGTGCGTAGAGGTGACGGAAGTTTAAAGTGTGAAGGACATCTGTGTGGCAGACTGGCTGTTGTCTGCAGACTGGCTTTTATCTGCTGTTTGTTCCCTGCAACTGGTCACCTTCCCTGTGAGAGCTCTTGTCATCAATCATCCCCCATTTCTTCCCCTTCTTTTAATGATTTTGCTCCCCATGGAAAGAGCTCACATCTCCAGGCTGTCCAAACCTTGCTCCTGTGACTGTAACCAAACCTATAGAACCCTGTCAACCCATTCAGTCTATCTTCAAATAACTTCTCCTTTTTAGTGTCAGTTGTAAAATTGCAGTGTTTGATTTTTGAATAAATTAAAATGGTTTGATCTTCATTCATTTAAGCCTAATCAGCGGCAACAATTACTGGATGTGTTGACATACAATTTGGTACAGACAGTCATATTCCCCTCAGGATGACTTGAAACCCATTAGGTGATCTCTGACTTCTCATAACTTAGATTTCAATTTGTCCCAATACTTTTGTTTTGCAGGTATTTGGTCATAAAACAATGTTATTCCCACCAACCTCAGCTGTGCTTTGTGTTTAGCACTAATTAGCAAATGCTGCTAGTGTAGCTGTAGACTCAGTATTGTTACATACTGACAATGGCGACATTTTACACAATGTAGCTGACTGTCTTCTGAAGTTGTGACTAATCTGTTCCTCTGTCTGTTTGCTCTCCACAATTTTTGAAAGTTAAAGATTGGACAAAAATAAAAACAACCCTTTTGTTAATGAATAGATTATATTATTATATAACCTTCAGAATATTTTGTTTTAAATGAAGAGTCACCCATGTGTAGCTGTGCTCTGCCAGACTCATGATCTGGCAGATACCCCTCTGGTAAAGATTTTACTGTTCGCCTACATAAAATCATAAAGCTTGAGGCATAGACCTCTAATTTTAACCAGTGATATTGAGTCCCGGAAATTTTCAATTTATTTTATTTTATTTCTCTCAGCTGTTTTGATCCTGGCCTTCACTGCCTTTTCCCAGCTACAGTCGAGACAGTTTCTCCACAAAACATTATATATTTAATCTCTTATGTCTCAAATTTTTGCAATATTATTATTTGGGACATGCTCTTCACTACTGTAGATATAAAACTGTTTCTACATTTTATTGGCAGAAGTGTTTCAGTCGCTATGTGGGGGTTTCCTGTGTGTGTGTGTGTGTGTGGGGGAGGAGGAGCAGGAGGCGGGATTAGATAGAAAAGACGCACCGCTAGTCTATTGGACCAGACGCGAGGTTGGCGCATGCAAGAGCGCCTACCGAGGCAAGACTTTGCTTTTTTTCTCCGAGACAGGCGACATGAGGTTCCAAGACACCTGTCCGGAGGACTACGCATCCAAAAGCTGTGTGCGAACTGGAGGCTGCGTCTTTAACCGTTAACCATGGGCGCGCTGTTATCGTTATTAAAGCCTCTCGGTGACCAAGGAGCGTAAAGTTATTCTGCCGCTTTCTTGGTTTTCTTTGTGTTATTCCATCTTTATTTCCTCAAACCGCATGAATTCACCGCTGTTTTTAGGCCAGCTGGTCGGGGTTCCGTTAGAAATAATGCACCCTACCATGGAGAAAGACACGACTTACACTAAGATCTTTGTCGGCGGGTTGCCGTATCATACCAACGACGCTTCACTTCGGAAATATTTCGAGACTTTCGGGGACATCGACGAGGCGGTGGTTATCACAGACAAACAGACGGGCAAGTCCAGAGGATATGGCTTTGTGAGTTCATTTATGTTGCTGTGTTCTGGTAGAATAAATGAAGAGTTGAACAAATGTAGAGTGAAATATGCGGGTTAAGTTAAGGTTTTATCAGCCACTAGATCAGAGATCTTCAACAGGGGGTCCGGGACCCCTAGGGGGTCATCAGAGTTGCCGCAGGGGGGGCCACCAAATTACTGACCGATGGTGTAAAAAGAAAATATGTCTGAAAATATACATTAACATGAATCCAACATATTATTAGTAAAGATACTTTTTTTTTAATGTACACAACATTGATGATAGGCTTACTGACCTGTAGCTAAGGTAGGCTCCATCCACAGATATAGTTAAGCACAAGGATTCACTGTGCCACTATTCAGCATTAAAACATCATATAAATATATGAACATGCCACATTTTTATTTTTAAAAGCTTGGTATTGTATGCACCATAAAAATGTATCTGTACAGGCGTTAGTCCGCCCTACACGGAATTGTAGTTTAATATGCAACACAATTTTATACAATGTATGTAGTTGGGGGTCCCTGCTCCATCCCTTTTTCAGCTAGGGGTCCTTCGCCTAAAAACGTTGAAGACCCCTGCACTAGATTATGTCTGCAGCAACCAAATGAGTTTGAAGCGACTTTATCTTTATGGTTAATTGTATTAGGCCATATTTTCCATATTGCCTTGGAGGCTGCACACACTGCCACTTTGTTGCAGCAGCAGCCATGTGCAGTGTGTCTGGTGGTGGCAGTCACATGCTTGAAGCATGAGTAGCAGATTATTTCTTAAGTGTGTCATCAATTATTTCTGCGGTCCCAATGTTAGCAACAAATGAGCACGCAGACAGACGCACAGTACATATACATACAGACAATAGGACTCTTACTAAGTGTGAAAGAGAGGAAGGGGGGTCCCTGGCCACAGAGGTGTGACATGTCAGTTGGCTCTGCAAGATAAGGCTGCAGGAGTTTCATTTTGACTTCCTCCCATGCAGCCCTTCCCCCCTCTACCAGGATGTGTTTGGTTGTTTCTACGAGTGTCTGTGAGTTTGTGTGTGAAAGACAAAAAGATAAGGAGCCAATATTAATGTGTGATTGGACCAACATAAAGCAGTTCAAATTATCTCTGCCTCTATAGCCAGAGAGCCAGTCTGCTAAGGTGACCAGAGTTATGTTGAGTTGTTTTAGGACAGCATACTCATTTAATCCCTGACTTCCCCTTTAGCTGTCTTGATTCCCTTCAGCAGCTTCTTGAACCCCGGCAATCCTAAACCATCCGCTGCCTCTGTTTGCATAAGAGTCCAGAGTCTGATGCTGCAAAACGAAAGGAAGCCAGACTGGTTTTACTTTTAGTGTCCCATTTATTGGTAGTGGAGCTGTAGTTTACATTAAGGGTAACTGCTGTGTGTGTGTGTGTGTGTGTGTGTGTGTGTGTGTGTGTGTGTGTGTGTGTGTGTGTGTGTGTGTGTGTGTGTGTGTGTGTAACCTTTACCATCCCACATCTGCCCACTCCTCAACTCACTCCCTCAAGGTAAATTCCAGTATTTGATCCTTGGCAGCCCAGTCTGAAAAAAACAAATCTGCCTCCTACATAAGCTCCACTGGAAGCATTGAAACACACTGATGGCTGTCTTCATGTGGTAAAGTCAGTGTCTCCACACACATTTAGCAAAAAGATTGAATCATTTGAGGAGAGACAAGGACAGCAGCTACCGCAGGGCCACCCCTCCCTGCTCTGGCTCTGGTGCTTCATTCTGTTGGAATCCCTACTTCAACACTGGATAGAGAAGATTTGACATGCAATTATGTAGCTTAAAGAGTGATTATTAATCGGTAATGGCATGGCACCGTCAACAGGTGACCATGGTGGACAGGGGAGCAGCAGAGTGGGCGTGCAAAGACGCAAACCCCATCATCGACGGCAGGAAGGCCAACGTGAACCTGGCGTACCTGGGAGCAAAGCCTCGCAGCTTGCAGACAAGTAAGTGTGTTAAATTACTGCTACACACAGGATGTAAAGGATCATGTCAGTAGTTTTTTTCTGGACCTCTTTCTGTTTTAGCCGAATACCTACAAATCATGTAAAAGCTGTTGATATTCGACTTTTTTATTGTAAACAAACCCCAAAGAATAGTCCTTCTCTGAATACTTTCTGGCTTCCCTACCTTGTGGCACATGCACTGAGACCCAAACCTCTTTGGTTCCTACTGGAAATCTGGAAAAAAAAATAATATTTTTTTATAGGGCTGGTGAATTGACATTCACGTAGCCAATGGCTTGCTGAGACTTGAAGCTCCCTCAAGAGCCATAGTCTACTGTCTAGTTTCTGTATTTTCTAGGTTAAAGATACTGTTAAATGGTAAAGCATTCACAAACTACTGCATGGTCTAGGGAGACTAATCTGGACAACAACCTGGAACAGCTCGGATGTTTTTGGATGAATGTTATAGATTGCTGCATTAAAAAGGTTTGCTGTTCAGAAGCTGGCTCTCAAATCTCAAATATCGCATCAGGATAACACAAGGAAGGTAATCAAAATATTCCTTTAATTGCAAAGACATTAGTGAAGGATGATAGTTTAACTTGAAAAAAATAAAGGAAGCCAAATGGTCAGTGTCGAGTCTCTTCAAGTCTCGGTTGATGGTGGTTTTCATGCAGCATTAAAATGAATGGAAACCGCTGTCTGGAAGATCAATCAATCTAAAAACGGATAAATGTGTGTACACATTTGAGGTTAGTGTGATTAAACATGCAAACCCACTGGTATGCTTCTTTCAGCCAACTGTCTCTGCTCATTCCCACCATACAGTCACTCTTTGTGTACTTGATTTTATGCACAGCTTTCATGCCGCCGGGCTTTTTTAGTGTTAACCACCAGCACACACGCTTTGTGCTTCCCCTCCGACATCTCACTGCACACCAGACCTTGACAGCAGCTCTCCCTCACTGCTTCATTTAAAGCTTGCTGGCTAAAATATCGTTGAGTGTAGGTGTGATTGACAAACACTGGCGCCAACAACAACTGACCTTGTGTCCTTATTCTGGGGCCAGAGTTGCGATGCAAGTCCCCAAGCATGCAGCTGATGGGAGATGGCAGTGCTTGGTATTTTGTTATTGTGTGTGAGAGAGAATAGGAGAGGGAGAGAATAAGAAGAGCAGGAGGGGATGGGACTGTCAAGAGCAATATATAACAGTACTACTGTCTCCTCTTTGTGCTGGTGAAGGACAAAAATGCACATTTAAATATATACATATGTTTGAACAAAAAGAAGCGTGCTGATGGAGTCATGGCTGTACAGTAAGATGAGGAATAACAGAGGAATGAATATCTGGAGAAATGTTGACAGAGCCGGGGTAGAGAGGAGGAGGATACGTTTTTCCTTTCTTACTCAGCCTCAGCTGATTCCTGTTGAACTTTGGAGGCAGGGAGGTCACAGATGTTTGTGTTCAATAGAGTGCATTATTATTGTGTGTGTTTTGAGTGTGTCAAGCATGTGTGTATGCCAAGGGAAGAACAGATACCTCTGTATACATGGGAGACAAACAAGCAGAGGAGCAGAGGCTGAGAGAATCGGCTCTGTCCTTATCTGCCCGTCTCTCTCATTGTCTGTGCAGCCAGTAGCTAAAATATACCTCTTCACTGCTGTCTCTCTTTTTCTTTGTCTGCAGGTCTCTCTGTTGGAGTTCAGCAAGTCCATCCTGCGTGGGCTCAGAGGCAATATGGGTAAGACGGAGAAGAATCAATACCTCTATTTCCACCTCTCTTTCTCTCACCTGCCTCCTCCTCAACACAATACCTCTCACTCCTCCATCCGTGACATTTGTGAGCACTCGCTCCTGTTCTCCACTCAGGATGTGGTATTATGTGTAGTTTATGCCAGTCTGCAATGTGAAAGAAAGAAAACAAGGTTCAAAGATGTGTTATCTTTACCTTTTGATTTGTCTTCTGTTCTCTCTCTTTCTGGGCCATTAAACACGAGAAGCTCAATTCAGAATTTCTCTCACACATGACTTGGGCTTTACTGAGGCAACAAGCTATTTAGTTAAACTTCCCTGCATGCCTTCCCATCCCCCTTTACACACACACACACACACTCACTGCTGCCATTATCTCTCATCTCTTTTCAGAGACATTATATCATATCTTCATAGTTCATAGTCCTGTGTTAAGGGGTTACAGATGCAGGCCTAATAACCCTAACTACAGCCAGGGATAAATCTGCCACTGAGATACAGTACGATACAGAGACCACAAGAACTGTGATTGGTCACATCTTGGTTTCTCCTGATGCCCATGAAGAATGCTGATTGGAAGAAACTGTTAAGGAAGACTCAGTTGTCCTCTCATTTACATTAACACACAACTAGGAAAGACATTTCACTACAAACCTTCTTAATGTATGTAAGATGAGAAGCATTTTCAGATGTATTTGTAATCTAGACCTGCAATGATTAGTCCGTCAATCAGGCAACTATACTTTGATAATCAATTAATTATTTTAGTTATATTTAATTATTTAAGCAAAAAATATCAAACACTTGTTGGTTCCACCTTCTCATATGTAATGATTTGATCACAGTAAACTGAACATCTTTGGGGTTTAGACTGTTTGCCGGACAAAATAAGCAATTTGAATACATGACCTTGACTTTGTCAGGTATTTAATTTGTCAAAGAACAGACATTCTTGCCTGGTCATTTCATTCAAAAACAGTCTCTCAATTGATTTCAATTGATTTATATCAGTATGGCAATGGCAGTATAACATTGCAGACGGGTTTGCAGCTGACTGTTGCAGCGTTCCCCCAGTGGTGCTGAAATAGTGCGGAGCCCATCATTGTAAATTATCAATAGTTTAGTTTCATTCAGACACTTTTCTTTCATTGCTTTGTTTATTAATTTAAGTTGAGGGGAGCTCAGACAGCTGATAAATATATACTGCGCTATTCAATTAAGAAGCGTAATTTCTGTCCGAGAAGGGTGAGGCTCATTCCAAAGCAAAACAGTTTTAATCAAAGGAGTAGGCTTAGGTTGGATTATTTGTATGTTGAGCTGGCTGTTCATGGAGCTGAAAGTGCACAGAATAACAAAAATATACCATTGATACAAACCAACTAAAATCCTCGCTTTTTCCTGCTCTTTTATGTGGGTAGGGCCCCATATTAATCTTTGAAACGGGCCCTGAGCTTTGTAAGGCTGCCACTACATTACAGTCACCATGATAGAGGATATTTTCCTCCTAATGTTCTGAAGAGCCAAACAGTGGCATCATTGGAGGTGTTGGTGACTTGCCCAGAATCCTACTGAAATCCACATGTGACCGGCGTTCTGCCTCCTCATCCAGTTTTTCTTAATTTTTAGTGTGACCTCAAAAGGAAGCCTTAATGACGCAGTTGCTGAGTGAAACATGGAGGATGATTCATTCCCAGAGATGTACTAACAGCAGAGAAATACCTGCAGGTTGAACCCTACAATGCCTACTGAGGCCTGACTCAGATATTCCGTGTATGAGTGTTGTTTATGTGATTTAAGACGAGGATATTGTCCACCAGTATCATAGCTATCCGTTGTTCTGTGTATGTGGGTGTGTTGTCTTTCACAATGAAATATATGCTATTTGGGGGAAAAAGTGCAAAACATGTTTTGGTCTAAACATTTTCCAGCCTGGATCTTCTGTATTATAGAGGTGTTTTTAAGGAATATGCATGAGGTGGCGCTATAAAAAAGAGCTCTGTACACTGACTTTCTGCAGGATGACAAGTTCTCATCCTGCGGTTACAGAGAAGTCCATTAAAAACCTCAACTGTTCTGAGTGCTATTAATATTGCAGTCCTCAATTTCTGAATGAGTGATGAGGGAATTGAGGCCGACCCAGATGAGACCATAAATGAGCGATGATAGGTTGATTGATAGTCTCATGCAGTGACATTGGATGTTCGAAGCAAAGGGAGTTTTTAGGGAGCCCATTTCTTTATCTTACCCCCTCCCCTTACCCCTAGCCCTTGGCCCTCAAAACCGAGTGGTAAGGGCTAGGGGTGAAAACATACCCCTATGAAATGGGAGTGCAAGTGTGTCTATGTCGATTGTTTGGGTTTTGACAACAGTGTCATATGCATTTATATATTTTATAGTTATTCTATGTTCACTTTGGTGGTGCAGGTGGTGACCTCATGACCCTTATGACCTCATAAGGGGCAAGATTCCAGATCGACCCATCTGAGCTTTCATTTTCTTAAAGGGAGAGCGGGATACCCAGTGCTGGGTTTACACCTATTGCCATTTCTAGCCATATTCAGGCTGGGGGAACTCATATTTATGTTAAAAAAAACTCATAAAGTGAATTTTTATGCCTTGGGACCTTAAACACACACACAAAGACAGATCCAGTGTCGTTTTTGTTGTGTTGTTGGAACCAGGTTTTCAGATTTTGACCTATACTAGGGAACTAAAAGTCAAGATATCTCTGCTTCTGCTGTTCTGATTTCAACCCTTTTCTGTTATCTCTCACATGTCCAACAACTCTGTGGCATTATGATAATAAATGCATGGAGTTCCCCTTTAATCAACTAATCATTTAATTAGCTTTTCCTTTCAACACAGCACACTCTGAAGGCGAAATCTGTGGATGATGTAGCTTGTAAACCTGAGTCAGTTTGTTTCATGGTTTGGGTATTTGGGTGGAAATCTAGAAGAAGAAGAAGCGATACCAGTTTTGGCAACTACTGGAACCTCAGGAGATCTCAGTACTGCACAGCTGCAAGATGTGTTATGCCTTTAGTGAATGGAAGACTACTTTTTCTCAACAGGAAACTCTCTACATGTTAAATTACTGTCACTGTTGTTATTTTTCTCTCCACCTACATGTACATTGAAAAAACAACTTATCAATATCGTTTCTTTGTCTAAAGGAGACCTGAGGCATTATTAATTATTTAAATTAATTGGCACCCCACTGTGGTTTAATTCCTCTAGATTACAAAGAAGACACAAATTACATGTTTATGGGATAAATAAACCTTACAGCCTGTCAAATCTTTCTTCTTTTAGTGCATGCTAGCTCAAATCTCTCTGCTCTGAGGCTAGATGTGTCTTTGACATGATCAGTATGACTGCAGTCAGATTCAAACATGTCTTGGCAAAGTGAAGGACATTTATTTTAGGAAGCTATAGGTCTTAGGTTTTAAACAGGCTTGTGCAGCTGGTAAAGAACAGGAGCCAGGGATGTACCGATCCAGCTTTTTCTCTCACCATACAGATTACCGATTATTTGAAACCGGTGCTATCTTTTTCCTAATTTAAAATGTTCATACTACACTTACATTTTTAAAAAAGGTGACAAGACACCATCGATTGCTGTTGTGTGTGTGTTTTGTTTACATTCATTCACAAATAAAAACATTCTAAATATTATTAACATATGTTGTTGGTTTTAATTGTGAAATAAACATATTCAAGACAGAGCAAAAACATTTCAAGGACAAACTGAAACACAGAATTAAAAACAAACTATATGCTATAATATGGATTTGTCACATCTGGCTGATATTCGCTTAATAAGGTCACGATCTGTCCTGATACCAATCCGGCAGATTGGATTGGTGCATCCTGAGAATTCACCCTTAATCTCACTACATGTGGTTTTAAATGAGTCTTCATATTTTTATCCCAATTTTTCCAACAATTACAGAAATTTGTCAAGTGTGTTTTGGGGTTGAAAAAGCACATGATAATCAGTTATTCATGTGCCTTTTACCACTCACATACTATACCAAACTGATGTAGAATAAATGGTAAGATCCCACTCTGTCATAACAAAATCCTCCTCATCACACCTATACAGCTCCCTAAATAAATAATGTTTAATGTGTGTATACATAACATGTTAATTAGCAAGGTATAGAGGAGCTGGTAGTTGGATTTTGCCTTTGGACACAGCCAGGCTAACTGTTTCCGCCTGTTTCCAGTTGTTTTGCTAAGCTAAGCTAACCGGCTTCATGTTTAACAGACCGACATGTGAGTGGTGTCGATCTTCACATCTATTTAGTAGAAAGGAAAGCGATTAAGAATATTTACCAAAATGTCAAACTATTCCTTTAAGTATCTATATTAGATCTATCTACATATCTAAATGATCTGCGGGTCTTTTGTTACTGCTGTTTCCTCTTCGTCTTAACGGCTGTGGGGATCCCAGGGGGCTTCAGGGTCTGACACTCACACAGTAAAAAACAAATAAACTCAACAAAGCACAGCCCTGTCTCCTGCTTTGGCATATTTGCTTTACGTTTTAAGAGGACAGAGGATGGGCTGATGCCAGACTAACAGCACACCTGTGGCCGGGTGTAGTTATGGCTGGGTGCAGTGAAGACATAGGGCTGGTGGTACATGTGGCGCTGGAGTTCATTTCTGTGTGTGAAATAGATTTATGTTTGAGTAAAAAATGTTCCTCAGTGAAACATAAAACAACACCGACAAGTCAACCCCTTTCTCTCTATGTTCCTCTGTTTCCGCTTTGGCTGCCTTCATCTCCCTCTAAATGATCTTTATGTCTCAGCCTGTAGTTATCACTCCTCTCTGTCTGGGGGGCTTAAGGTAGACGGTGAATCCTCAAGTGTATATTTCTCTTAACCAGGGACCCAATTAGGACAGGCACTTGTGTTGCATGAAAAGCCTAATTTGTTGCTTTTCATTGCACAGAAAGCTCCCATTTTGTTCAGTTGTCTGTTAAAAGATTACACATTTTAATTTGCATTTGGATTCTTTTTCAAGTTTACCTTTTGTTCTTTGTGTGATGTGAATTTTGAGTCGAAAGTCAGCTCCTGCTCCCAGATTTTAGTGCTTTGTTGTATAAAAATATACTAATCTAGATTACAAACTGTGACTTCAGGCTAACTCAACACTTCATGTACACATCACCTGCCTGCAGGTGCTTCACAGTAAAAACCTCTTAACTGCCAGTAATGAGTAAGCATTAATACACCGCCATAAATCATGTATTCACACATCACAATGTAGTTGTAAGCAGATATGATGATGTTTATTATTGAATTTGTCAACAACCAGAACTTCTGTATTAACAGTTGATCAATGATTGATGATGAACACAGTATAATATTGCTGCAATCATAACGCCAATATATTATCTAATAATCGTTTACAGACAAGGTTTACACACAAATTACGGATGCTTTATCAGGAGAAGTTTGACAATTACGATACATTAATACATACCCTTATAAGAGATTACAACTGCATTATAGTGCATTATAAACCATTCCATTTTTTACGTACTGCTTACGAATTCTAAAAAAAGATGTTAAAATAAAGTGTTATATGTGTTATGACCTTTACTCCAAAGCAGCTACAGACACTTGATGTTTAACAAACTCATAACTTTCATAAAATTATCTAAATCTAAAATCGGATCTTGTCTTGTTAGTTTCTAGTTGATGAATTAGAACTGGATGTTGTTAAATGCTTGTTGATGTGCAACTGGTGAAAGTGAGATTATTTAGATTAGAGTATACAAACACAAATCTCTTTGTTTGTAGGGTTTAAATCACATATACCTGTACAAAGTATCATGTCTTACACTACAATGATACTGTAATATTCAGTAAACAAATGACTTATTGCACATGTCCTTCTTGCTTGCTGATATGAGAGCTTAGTGTCCAGTGCTGATGTTGGCCTTTCTATCGCTCACCCTCCCTCAAGCCGTGTGTGTGTGTGTGTGTGTGTGTGTGTGTGTGTGTGTGTTTATCAAAAGAGGAAGAAAGGACGGAGGGTCATGAGTGTGTGTTTGTCTCTTTGACTGACTCACCCTCCTCACATCCCTGATCTGAACTATTAAAAGCATGGCTGTCCTAAGGCATGAGGGATATGATGGCAGATCCTTCACCCCTTAGCATCTCTCCCTCTTCTTCTCTCCCTCCCGCTCAGTCCTCGCCCACGGAGTCCCGACCTCGACCCTCTATTGATTCAGTACATTTATCTCTATCTCTTTTATCCCGCCGCCTGGTTTTGAGGAAGGACAGTGAGGGGGAGTGCAGAGGAAGCTGGCTGTGAGGGAGTAAACCCAGAGAGGGGAGGGAGAGTCGGTGGGGGTTATTCTGCTCTTATGGGTCTGTTAGTGAGCGTATACACTCATGTAGCTGTGCCAATTAGCCCAGCTATGTCTGAACCCCCCATCCATCACACACACACACGCACATGCACATGCAATCATCCACATCCTCTTCTAAGCTGCTTAACTGAACACACACAGCCTTTTGAATGTGTAATATATCTTTTCTTTCAGACTTGCATATTCACTTTTTCTGCATGTGTGCTTTGTAATTGATGTGTTTGCGTGCATGTGTGTCTATGTGTGTGTGTGTGTGTGTGTGTGTGTACTGTATATAAATATGTGTTTGACAGCCAGCAATGATGCCAGGCATGGGGAGGAGAAAGGCGAGAGCAGCATCCTCTCATACAATGCTGCTGTCACATTGAATCAGTCAGGCCAGTGCACAAGCAGGCAGCGGCACACAGCCGTGGGAATGACACTGCACTTCTGCTCTGGGAGAGACTGACGGAGCTCAAGTGGGAGGAGATGGGATGCAGAGGGGTCAAGGGGGGGGCGATATTATATTTGCTTATATATGCTATGTTTTGACTTAATGTGTTGTTGTATGTTATTAGTCTACAGGTTTTCCCTTTCGTCATGGTGTTGCATTCTTGGCCAGGCTTCATTTACCAGGCCTGAAAACCTATTTTCTCCACATAAAGAATATTTGGTTATTTCAGACAATATATTTCTGAATTACTTGACTTACTCAATTACTACTGCTTCAATGACAATAAGCAGATTCAGAAAACTTCTCCAACTCCAAATTTAACAGGAATTTGTGGGATTTGTGGTTCCTCAGTTAGACACAGTAGAGGTTAAATACGCTCACAGAAGAGTCAAGGAAGGTTAACACTAACAAATATATGTGTACATTTTACCTGTGTGTGTTGTGTATACGCAGGGTGGGTGTGAACAGACCCACTGCCACTATTTGCTGTGTAAGCACACTTGATCCCTGTTCTGGCTCTGTTTAGGGGTAAGCAGCAGCAACAGGCCCCCTCCTGCTGCTCTGATCACCTCTTTAGACTCGATGACAAGATTACAGTCAGGTCAATGGGTTTGACTGTAGGCGTTGGGAGTGTAAGTGTTAAACACTGTCATGTTCTGTTGTTTTTACTTATGCAGCATAACCCAGTTCCTCTGATATGATCGCTGTTGCTGTTGCCAGATGTAACTGAGGCAGTTCAGGTTAAGTGGGCAGCCTTAGGCAAGGGCATGAGTGAATACAGGAGGACAGTAGAGCACTTTTTCTCTCATTATGGCTGTGAGTATCAACAGTCATACACTGCATCTGTAGTAGAGTGCAAAGGCATTCAATTGAAAGATCACATTTTAAATTATTCATTTTAGAAATAACTGTGATTACATTTCTTGTTATTTAGGGTTTTTGTTTTTGAATGGGTGATATTTTAATTGGAACAAAGCAGGTTTCTTAGGAAGTGTGCTAATTAAACTTAAACACAGGGGAGAAAGTCTATTTTAAGGCGACTGTGCTGATAATTGCTCTTAAGGGAGGGGGAGGAGGACACATTTATAGGACTCAGATTTGAATGTTTTAATTGGGTATAAAGAAAAGAAGCGGTTATTGGACAAACTGCAGTCTGTTGCAGTTGCATGTCTCTGAGTGTGTGTGTGCCTGTCCCTGGTTACTGTTGTTTAAATGACACATAATTATCAGATTAGTGACAGATACATATGGACGTGGTCAAGTCTTTGTGTGTAATTTTCTACTATTTTTATAATTCACTCTCTCACACTTCTGTTATTATTAGGTCTTAACTTAGCATAAGAGTTGCACAAGTTGTTTGCACATATACTATAACTGTACTAACAGCATCAATTAAAAAAAGATCAAAACAATCATCAACTGGCTGACAATGATCAAACTTAAAAAATAAAATATTCAGGAGAGCCTTATTGTCATCAAATCAACATGAAATAAATTGCCATTTAGAGATATAAAAATAAAAGGAATAAAATACATAAGACTGAAATTATGAATCTATTATCAAAATTGTTGCTGATGAATTGTCTCTTTTCAATTCATTAGTTGACTGATTATTTAATCTCTAACCCCTGGTCCTCTGTCTGTCCAGATTTGCCCAGCAGTATGTCTACCCCCAGACATTCCTCCAGCCCAGCCTGTTGCTGCAGTCCCAGCTCAGCCCCACAGCTGCAGCACTCGCCTCCCCTTACCTGGACTACAGCTCCGCCTACAGCCACTACGCCCCCACAGGACTGGAGCAGTATCCCTACACACCTTCCCCGTCGCCTTCTGCTGGCTACCTCAGCTACAGCTTCTCCCCCAGCACGCCAGTATCCGCTCTCACCGCATCCCCAACCCCTCCGGCCGCCATCCAACCTCCTCTGGCTGCACTCACCACTATGTCTGCCGCCCCACAGGCTTTCCTCCACTATCCTCTGCACCAGCCAGATCGCATGCAGTGAGCAGCTCTTAGTGTAGCTGCATCTGCTGAACTAATGATTCAAAACAATGTGACTGTTGACATCATCAGGATAAGACTGGATAAACAGGGAGAGAGTGTGATGTAATCAAAAGGGCTTTTAGAAAGCACTCACATTCCTGTTTATATATATATATATATATATATATATATATATATATATATATATATATATATATATATATATATATATATATATGTATATGTAAAAATTAATGAAAAATGTCCTATTGCTGCTGTCATCAGCATACAGTCTGAATGTTTTTCACAAGTGGTAGATGTCCGAGACTGGAATTAGACCACTGGTAATCTTCTGGACCTTTTTGTCTTACCGCTGACCCCAGTGCTGAGGTTGGTGGCGGGGCCGACTGCTGGAGAGAGGACAGGTAAAGACGTTGAGAAATATGTCTGCTTGACAAGATGCTGTGGCTGCTGTTTCTCTAAAGGTACTGTGCTGAATGCTGGATATTAGCCAAGCTGAGAGACAGTTCCTCTTTCAGAAACGAAGGTCCAATTTCCTCCTCTTCAAGGTTACCTTTCTGTCTATGGCCTTAGAGATCTCTCTCTCTCTCTCTCTTTCTGGACCTGGTTCAGTTTGTTTTTTTATTAGACTCATCTCAAATGAACAAAATGTGTATTGTGCTCCCTTTTGTTTCTTTTATCAACCGCTGGCAAGTCATAACACGTTGATCATCACAGTTTAACAGAATATGCAATTATGATGATGAAGGATAAGCATGGATGAGGTAGACAACACTGGTATTTTGTTCTTGTATTGCTACTGCTAAAACATTACTGAGCAAAAGACTTTGTTAACACATAAAACACAGTAGCCATCACATGAAATACCTGCAGTGGCTTATTAGCCCATTTTTGACCCATAACTTTTGGAGCGTCTGGATTTGGTCTTTGGGGACTGTTTGGTTTTATGATCCCTAAATTACAAAGTTGTCAATACATATCAAGTAAATGTGTTTGGATGTAGGTGATGATGTTACTGAATGTGTGTGAGTGTATAGGTGTCTGATTCTCTGTGTGTGTATGAGAAATAGAGTGACGCAGTATACACTAGTGTCAGGACTGAGCTCCATTTCCAGTCCATTGTACTGGTCAGAGTTGTTTCTTTGTTTGTTTTTTGTTTGTTTTTTCCAGCTGTAGAATACAGGCAAATGCTTTAGCGATGATACTGAAAGCTCACAGTGCTGTGGCACCACCTTAGTAAATTCATAAACCAAGCCATACATCACATTTTAAACAAATATGCAAAATAAAATGAATATTTCTAAATAAGATGTTTTTTCAGTGTGGTCAAATTACAGTAATTCTGTGGGAAACAGATGCTGCATGAAACTACCAGGTGCCTGGAGAGTCACACGAGTCATATTAGACATTTCGTTGGCATCATTGAGATACTTTAAACAGAAGGACTGGTAAACCTCCAGGAAAAGTTGCTGTGCACAGCTAATGTGGATTCTATAATAAACTGTTGTAGTGAAACAAACAAGATATAACTTGTTGATAAGGGATCTTTAGAGATGATGGTAAGATGATTTTGTTACTATGAAAAGAGCCAGGCTAGCTTCTCCCCTGTTTCCAGTTTTGTGTTAAACTAAAGCTAACAAGCTACCAGCTGCTGCTTCCTATTTACTGTATGGTTAATAATACTGTTATCAATCTTCTCATCTAATTCTCAGCAAGAATGAAAATAAGTGCACTTCCCATGTTAAACTATTCTATTGAATACATAAACCATCTGCTCCAAAGTCAAAGTCCAATAGACTTTTACTTTTTCTAAGTCATATACTTATAGTATACACTATACTACATTACAGGTTTTACATTCAGTTTATCGCACCGTTGTGACGAAAAGGGAGCTGAGCCAGAAGGCAAAGCTCTCATTCTACCGGTCAGTTTTTGTTCCTACCCTCACCTACGGTCATGAAGGCTGGGTCATGACCGAAAGAACAAGATCCAGGGTACAAGCGGCTGAAATGGGTTTCCTCAGGACGGTGGGTGGCGTCTCCCTTAGTGATAGGGTGAGAAGCTCAGTCATCTGAGAGGAGCTCGGAGTAGAGCCGCTGCTCCTTCGCGTCGAAAGGAGCCAGTTGAGGTGGTTCGGGCATCTGGTAAGGATGCTTCCTGGGCGCCTCCCCTAGGGAGGTGTTCCAGACCCAGGACTAGGTGGAGAGATTATATCTCCAACCTGGCCTGGGAAAGCCTCGAGATTACCAAGCTGGTTGATGTGGCTCGTGAAAGAGAAGTTTGGGGTTCCCTGCTGGAGCTGCTCCCCCTGCGACCCGATACAGGATAAGCGGATGAAGATGGATGGATGGATGGACATTATGCTATTATACTGCATTATGCCAAAGTGACTGCTTTCCCACCTGCCATGAAACTTAAAGGATGAGGTTAAATTTTTGGTATTGTCCACAAATATCATGAAAAGTACAAAACCAAAAATGCGTTATTCTTTCTCTTAATATTTTTCGACTTCACCTACCCATCTGTGGCTCTCAGCTCATTCTTACTAAAGATGTAAATCTTTTAAGGAGCCTATTGTTGAGTTTAAAAAAGTTAAAATGTCTGAAAGAACCAGGTTTAGGAAAAATGCATTATCTCTGTCCCTCACCTCCCCCCTCATTACCACTGACAGGAAAGGAACACCTTGCCACGCAACAAAAGGTGGCCTACTGTCTCCAGCCCCCTGGGGTCTTAGTCTAGGCTAAGACAACACAATGTTGATTCATCTGTATTGATGATAGAATTTCACATTTAGACGACAGAACCTTTTGTTCTGTCACCACAAACGACCCCAAAGTGACAGAGTCTACCAGCATTTTAACTCTCATTGGACAGCAAAGGTGCGCTCGGCATGATGTCATGACAACAACGGACCAATGAGAAGGGATTTGAATGCACCAGGTGAATGCATAAATGAGTGCGATTCATGGATATTCGGGACTGCATTCACGTGACTCCGTTGGATCAGTCCGCTGTCAGCTGCAGTGTTATTATGTTTCATGTTGTCTTTGTTATTGTCTATGTCTTTGTCTTAACATCCTCATCCTCATCATTCTGTTGCATTAAACCTTTTTCTTAAATTCTCAATTCGACCCTCGAGCCTCCTTCCTCAGAGATCCAACAGAACACGACGTTAGTCTCAAAAAATTCTAACACTATTATACCCATTTTTAGGTTCATAATTATTTATTTTATTTATTTATAGTTTGTATGTAACACTTTTTGTGTTTCTTATACTGCCCATGGCTGCTGCACCTGTATTCACCCTCTGTCTGAGATGCTTTGTTGGAGCACCTGTCTCTTTAAGCCCCTCTCCAGAGAGACCACACTATTACCCCAAATTAGTTGACTTTACTAGAAATTTGCATGGAAACCGCTGCCTTAAACCGTCTTACAAACAAGTTTTTACACAAGGTGAAACTTAACAGGTCAAGTTGTATTAACACAGAGCATTAACAGTCATTAATAAGAAACATATAATAATAGGCATGAAAGCTGAAGTGCATAACATTTTTATATTAATTGTTGTCCGTTACGTTCCATTGCAAAATGAGGTGATAAAAGCTAATTAAAACTATATGTTCAGAAACTGGTGTCATCTGACGACTTTTGGGCACAGAAAATCAAGTGAAAATTATTACCTCAATTATCCATCATGTTTTTTAATCCTCCGTGTCCTCCTTGGCCAATTTCACAACAAAAATACTATTTCCCAATTTTAGCACATCTCACTGCCCAGACTACATCAGCTCCCACCTGGGTCTCAGTCATGGTGCAACAAAAAATGTGGCTAAACATGAACACTAAATCAACCATACAAAACATAAATCCAGATGACAGAAATGCACACCCACACCACAGCACAGCACATTATTAAAACACAATTCAACTAGGACAGAAACCGTTTAAATGACCCCGCCCCTCCCATACAGAAACAATAGTCTTTACAACAATTGTTGTCTTGATGTTTTCATGCGATTTGTTCACCATAAGAAAAATTTAGAATTGTACTGTCTTTATTGTGTAGGTGGAGTCGTGATGTAGTTTATCAGCTGTGATGCACAATAACAGAAGACAGTGGAAGATAAATGAATGTATTTCTTATCAAACATAAGCAATAGTGAGCCTTTGGGTGAACCCTGTCTTACCAAAACAACCCCTCCCCTTTACCACATCTCCCTACATACCGCAAACTAATATCGTTTATTCTGGATTATTTTCTTGAACCACACTAACCACTGTGAACTATCTCATTTTAAGATTGAATTTTGTCCAAAAAAATCATTCCGGTGCCCTCAATTACCGAAATTAAAATTTTAAATTGACAGTCTGACATGGTCGCTTTTCGCCCTCTTCTGGACAAAATTATTTATTGCAGCTCACATATTCCTCCATGCCCAGCAACCATACTATATTTTGTAGAAGGCAACTCACAACATGTATAATGTAAACAAACAAAAATGACCCAAACCTTGTATCACGTTTATTGCCATTGAAATGTTTATTGAAACGCCTTGTGCTCCCAGTAAGGATCAAATAATAAAAGGAGACTCAATGTAAAGCTTGCACAGCTGATCTGCAGTGAACAGATCTACTATCAAAATCTGGGATACAACATTTCCTTTGGATTGCGCAGGTTCAGAACAAAAAAGCAGATGGTTTATGTAAAAATGAATATCATAGCAAATACCACAGTGAGGGGAGGAGAAATGATCATGTCTTAAAAATTGATGACAAAATGAACACAGTTAATGGTACGAAACAGATGAGCGGTAAAGACAATAAATAAAACAAAATCAAAGTAGGCCTACTGTATTTGCAAACTTGATCACATACACACATATACACACTCACTTGCAAACACACTCATACACACACAGGCAGGAGCACACACATGCACACGCTCACTCTCTCTCACACACACACATACACACACACACACACACACACACTTGCTGAAGAGGTATTCACACACACACAAACCCACAGATAAAATGTAGTGATTGAAAATAGTGAAACCCTGGTAAAATCTAATGGTATCATACATCCTCGTCTTGTGTCTGAAGTGCAGAAAACAAAATGAACCTAAAAAAAAACTAAAATGGAGATAAATTCAGATGAATAATGAAAAGCATGCCCATCTTCACTGGCCTAACCCAACTTGAAACGACCACAAACCCAGAGTGTTGCCCTCTTTACCCAAACCCTACTCCATCACCTGCCCCATGCTCTATTACCCTTCTCATATCCTACCTACACCCCCGCCTCACCCTTAACCCGCCCTTGGTCTCCCTTTCCCACCCTTTCCAACACCTGCCTCCTAAACATCTTTGCTCAGTTTCAAGGTTTCCATGCTCCTCTGATGAGATGAGATGAAGGCCTGGCAGAGAAGAGAAAGCAGGTGAGCTGAGGGAGACTATAGGCGGCTGATGGTTCAGGCTCTGGTCACCATTTATCAAAAACACAATGTCCAGTTCAGAATACAGAGTTAGGACTCGGGGGTAGAGGAGTCTTGTTGTGTGTTGAGGTTGAAGGTTGTGAACCTGTTTGTGTGTGTGTGTGTGTGTTTGTGTGTGTGTGTGTGTGTGTGTGTGTGTGTGTGTGTGTGTGTGTGTGTGTGTGCGCTTGTGTGCACGCTTGTGTGTGTCAGTTTTTACAGTTGCACTGGAAAAAATCATATTGTGTGTGAAATGTGTTAGTCTAGATGTGAGTATTTGGGTTAGTCTTGTGCGATGTTGTGTGACGGCATAGGGGAGTATTAGAGGTGGGGTTGGCGTAGATCAGGGCCTTTGTCCCTCATCCCTCAGCCCCAATCGGAGAAGGGGGCAGGTTTATAGAGCTTGCGTCTTGATCTCAATGGCCTCCCCACGGGGTTCCTGCTGGGTCTCGCTCTCTGGGGGCCGGCTGCCCTTCAGTGTGGCCAGGCGCTCGGACAGACCTCTCATGCGTGGGAACAGCATGAAATCGTACAGGAGCGCGCCCATTGCACCTCCTATCATAGGCCCAACCCAGTACACCTGCCAGCAGCAAACATCAGTTAACAAAGTGTTCAGTCATTTATGATTCCTGCTCAGATTGATATATTCAGAGTGACTGCAGGCCTTACCCAGTGGTTGATGAAGTTCCTGAAGAGCACAGCAGGGGCAAAGGACCTGGCAGGGTTCATTCCAGCACCGGTGTAGTACATCTACAACACAAGACACTTATTACTGTATTGTGATTTAAAACATTGAATTGTTGTTTGAAATCTATGCGCCATGTGCCTTACCCCCATGAGATGTCCGATGGTGACAGAGAAGCCAATGGATAGGGCAGCAGATCCCAGACGTCCGTTTCTCCTCTCGTCAGTCACGGCAAAGATGCACACCACAAGCTGCATAGTGAGGAAAACCTCCACAGTGGTGGCCATTCCCAGACTAATGCCTGGCTGCAGCTGGAGATACACAGATGGACAAAAGAAATCTTTGCATGAGTAAATCTCAGAGATGTACTGAGCATATACTACTGAATTTGTCTTTTATTTCAGAAAGATTACTAACTGCTGGAAATAATTATACTATTTGTTTTGGTTTCAAAAGATTGCTTTACTGAACTGAGCCTCATATGATTACAAAATCATAGGGAACTTTCAAATGCATGCCATGTATCCAATGGATGAAATCACATACCCAAATAACATTTTTGTACTTGTTCTCTGATACATCCATGTCGGGTCCTTACCGTGTTCAGTGCCATGTTGCCTCTCATGTTGCCAGGTGTGACTCCATACAGCACAGCAGCCCCAGCTACAGCACCCAGGCACTGTGCGGCTATGTAGAAAATGGCCCGGAAAAGAGACATCTGCGAGCCAATAAGGTAGGCAAAGGTGACGGCAGGGTTAATGTGGCCACCGCTGATGTGGCCGATCGACTGGATGAGAGTGGCAGCTGCCAGCCCAAAGCACAGGGCCACATGAAGGACATGATGAGGCCCGGTGGTCCAGCGCAAGGCAGCACCCATGCCGAAAAATACAAAGAACATGGTCCCAAAGAACTCAGCAAAGACCGCCCGCCAGAAATTCATGGACCGGAACTCCCACATGGTGACTGTTCACTTGAAGCTCTCCACCAGATGAAGAAGATTCTTTAAAAATAAATCAGGGTGAAGAAAAGGTAATGGTTTACCTTTTCAGTCCTCTTCGAATGCCAAAAAATAATAAAAAAAATGATCTCCCTTTTGTAGTCAAGTCGGCTGACCAAAACTCTCAGAGAGTCAGTTCAAAGACAAAACAGGATTTCAGAACGTCAACAGACAAATCCACTCAACGGACCAAGCCGTGAACTGAGTTGGTAAAGTCAACTCAGCTGCGTTTGCTTGCCACCTCTCTCCACCTGTCGCAAAGACATAGGTGTGATACAATGTGGGAGTGTGGGTGGAGATCTCAGGTGGGATGGGATGTCAAGAGGAGGTGGGCATCAATGCTAAAGGGGTGTTTCTAAAGTAGAGACTGGGATAGACAGAGTGTCCGCTGGACCGTTTAGCCTCTCTGACGGAGGGGAGAGGGCCATACAGGGGCTTTATAATACCCCCCAGGGGCCCCAGGTGACGGCATAATCCCTCTGGGGGGGGGCAATGCTGGACATCCTAAATCAACCAAACTTAACCCTTCCATCGCCCCCATAACAGAATAAGGTCAAAAGAGACGCAGTGTGTCCGAGAAGAGAAACAGATAGAGAGAAAATGAGTGGAACTAGGAAGACATTTAGTGGGAGGTAGAGAGATTTAGGATAAAGAGACTTCAGGAAGTATTTTATATTCAGGTGGAAGTGGGAAACAACGCGGAATAACCACGGTGAAAAGCAGCTGGATCTGAGAGTATAATGTTTTCTTTGGGGTGTATGTCATCTATTGACATATCATCACTGTCATAATCAGGGGATGCAAATGCTGATGGACAAGGCTAGAAAACACAAACATGTATGCACAAAGACACACACATGCCCGCACACACACATAGACATACACACATGCAGATAATACAGTTGGGGCCCCGGACGGAAGTGTCCAAAGCTAACAGCGCTGAACTGACCCATACACTGAAATGCCTGACCCTGTGAATCCATTGTCTGTAACCAGCATGTGGGCTATGTATGGACAAAAATACATATTAAACCAAAGCACAGACATAACAGCTAACTAAGCATTGGCTTGATTTCGCAATGCTAATGTTTGTGATTACATTTCTTGCTTTTGTTTAAATGTTCAGGAGACAACTACACCATCAAGCATGGCTGATGATCACCAGTCATCTTGGCAGCAGTCAGTGCAGAAGTCCTGAACTTGACATTGCCTCAGAGCTCAGCGCCATCACTGGCACCGCTTCACAGCCAACGGCAACATAACATCATAAGGGGAACAAAAAGCCAACAAAAGTGTGGAAAAAAACACAGATCCACAAGCAACAACCAACAATAACAACCAGCAGATTGTGTCTTCTGTTGTGACCGGGGCTTCTAGGAGGTGCTCGACAGAGGTTTGCATTGTGTGTGTGTGTGTGTGTGTGTGTGTGTGTGTGTGTGTGTGTGTGTGTGTGTGTGGGGCTGGAGTAAAGGGAGAGGTGGTGCAGTAGGGCAGCAGGGATGTGTCTGTGTGTGTGTGTGTGTGTGTGTGTGTGTGTGTGTGTGTGTGTGTGTGTGTGTGTGGGGGCAGTAGGGTTACTAAGCAGCACCGGGGTTTCGCGCTGACCAGTGGAGAGCAATCACTGTTGCTGGGGCGATGAGGGGGGTGAGAGAGGGGAATGGGTGATGAAAGCAGAATGCTGAGCTCGCCGTTTTGACTCCCTTTTATACATGTTAGAAAGAACACACACAATGCAAAATGCTGGCAGCACTGTGGCAGTTATAGCTATTGTGAACGTTGTGTGTGTGTGTGTGTGTGTGTGTGTAAATCGTGTATGTATGTGTGTGTATTCAAATTACCCTGCTATAGTGATACTGATTGCTAATATGGTTTTATTTTAGACTTGCTGTCAAATCCAGATAATACAGTGTACAGTTTGTTTAACATTAATTATGAATATTAATACATTATACATTTATTTTATTATATTCATTTTGATTGAGCTGTTCATCCAAATTACAAAAAAAATATTTTCTCATTTACCACTATGGATAAAGAGACAAATATCAACAAACCTAGACAAATTAAACCTAATCTAGAACATAATGTGTCAGAAAATGTGTTTCTTTTTTATAATTTGAGGGAACTGACCCTTTAAATTACAAGTGTGTTATGCAAAACATATAAGACATAGACAAACATCATCCAACCAAAACACACACACAGTATCCAATTCATAATTTCTTTTCCATTGAAGGTGTTCTTTCTTTAGAGCCCAAAGTATGAAAAGAGGAGACAGCCACTAACAGGCAGACATGAGACACACATTGGACTAATTGAGAGCATCATTGAATCTACAATGCAATGCAAGGACCTCTTTAGCATTTCAAAGCATTCACAGATTGGCCCTGAAACTGAAAGCGGCAAACATAAGAGTGTTTTTCAGCAGGCTTTCAATGAGTCTCCATTATACATTTTAATGATGTGCAATTTTGAAATTAATAATATTGAATCTCACAGGATTGGCTACACCTTTACATGCATTACATAATGACATGGAAATGCAGCTTTCTATCCACATTTTCAACACAAAGCAACAGGGACAGACTAAGACCCCATTTCCACCTGGTATTAAAATCCGATCTGAGTGATCGGATCACTAATTAGACAGCTCTACGTAAAGGTGGGCGCACAAATTCTTCAATTGACTTGTAAAATAGGGCTGTTTTGGGGTAGAATGATGAAACAACTAGACAATTAATCAACAGAAAATGTATCTGCAACTATTTGTATAATTCAACAATTGTGTGAGTTGTTTTTCAAGCAGCAAATACCAAATATTAAAGCTGAAGTTTTTAGTTTTAGGAAACACATTGGAATACCTTAAGCTTTGGGAAATTATAATGGCCATTTCATCATTTTCATTTATATTTAATCTTTTTTTTTATAGAAAAAAGTTTTTGAGTCAATAAACGTCAGATTTATTATTGTGGGACACATTTCAGGGTTCAGTGTCTTGCACAAGGACACTGTAAAAGAATGAAACTTATAATCAATCTTACAATTAATAAACAATTCTTAAATGTATCTCTTGTGGTGTTGCTGTAAGTAAAGGATTTTAATACTTCTTCATTTTATTTATAAAGTGCTTCAGAACTTGAAATAGTAATATTTAATGTAGGATAAATCCCGCCGTCAAGCCAGAGCTGCACAATTGATACACTATGCATCTTTATAAATGTCACTGTAATATTGTGTTTGTTTATGCATGTGTCCTCAGTTGTTTTCTTGTTTGTTGGCTTGCTTGACTCTCATGGCGTTCGGTGTGACTGTGGACAGAGATGATCCCGTCATGCTGGTCGTCTCCACAATCTCTATGTCCTTACAGGTCAGACAAGCCACCAGCTTCTGGCGAGAGGCGCTTCGTGCAAAGAAGAACTCATGGGACACTCCAGCCAGTATAGCACCGATCACTGGTCCAATCAAATAAACCTGAAGGGGGGCAAAAAAGAGAAAAAGGTTATAATGAGATTTAAGAGATGTGTATTGATGAATATTTTCACTTTATCTGGAAAACAAATAGATGGCTTATTATCACCTTAATATCAGCTGAGCCTAACAACTGGGGCAATGTTAAAACAGTGTTGGCACAATATATGAATGTACTCCATTATAAGTAGAAGTAGAAGTAAAATTCAAGTTCAAGACCTTTATTTGTCCCCGAGGGGCTATTACTTTTGCTGCAGTAGCAAAGAAGTTGACATACAGTACATGACAACAAAGACAACAACATCAATTAAAATTCAGGATCAGACCAAATGGGGAAATAAATACCACAACATTAAAAGTTTTAAGTATCAAGTATTTCAAGTATGCCTTATGTGCTGACGTTACCTATTCTGCCAAATAGGTGCCGAAGTATAAGCAGCTATGTGCACTTAAAGTATCAAAAGTAAAAAAATTGCACCTGTAACTAATTATTATGACATTATTAAATACTGATTCATCTGTGTGTAGGCAGCATTTAATTGTTGTAGCTGCTCAAGGTGAAGCTATTTTTAACCTCTTTGTATAGAGTTCAGTCCCGTGGTTCCTCTATATTCTTGACCTTCCACTTCCGGGACTGCTCCGTTGCCGTCAGTAAGTCCATCAGATTTCACTATTGTAGGCCGGATATCCGTTGCCTAGGGCTTCCTTTGTGTTGGCATTTTAAACTCTGGTTGATCTATGAGGACTATGGTTAGCCATTTCTCAGATCTCTGCAAGGTAAATCCAGACAGCCAGCTAGACACATGTTCCACCAAAACAAGTTCCTTCAGAGCCTTTTTTGCAGCCGCACCACAGCTTCTCTCCAGTGCTTAGCACCGCCCAAGATGATTGTGATTGGTTTAAAGAAATGTCATTAAACCAGAACATGTTTTCCTCCTTCCCAGAATGCTATGTGGAGTAGCCAGACCCTCCTCCAGAACGCTTTGGAGGAGGGTGAGACTTAACAACAGGTGTCGTGATGATTACTGGGAGAGAAAACAAGACTATAACAATTTCGGTTTCACATATTTCTATGCAGTTTTTAGACTTTTCCTTAATTGAAAATACATTTTATTTTTTAATATTGCATGATTTGATCTCTTTGGGCCTTGGAAATTTACAAAAACAACTCATAGCTACTGAAATGTGTCAAGGAGCCCCAACTTGACACCATCATATTTTATGGGGCTCCCTCTCCTCTCTGGTTTACCTCACAAGCTTCTCCATAAACTCCAACTGGTCCAGGACTCCAGGAGTATAAAGTACAATATTTCTCTCTGAAATGTAGCAGAGTAGAAGACTCAAGTAAAGTACTAGTACCTCAAATTTGTACTTAAGTAAGTACTTAAGACATTCCACCACTGTCCTCACCACACCTCCTGCCCTCTTAGCAACCAAGGGGTGGAGAGCCTTCAGCTGTACAGCCATAAATTTGATTACTCAATAAATGTTATTGCTTTGATTATTATTATTATTATTATTATTATTATTATTATTATTATTATTATTATTATCATATAAACAATGAATTTAACTGGCCAACAATTATATATATATATATATATACAATTAGACAAGTGTTTCCATGGAGACCATTTGATTTTGAGGGTCTCTCTCACCCAGTGGTTTTCCCAGAATCCAGTGATGATGGCTGGACCCAGAGAACGTGCGGGGTTCATACTAGCACCAGAGAACCGCCCCTGACAGAAAAATAAGATACTTTTAATAATACACTTTTATTTACATTTATATGGACTCATCATGTTTCATGTAAACAATCCACTTTTCCAAATTCCTTTAAAAAAAATATTTCTTTAAACTCTCAGCAGGGAGGTCAATTTTACATTCCATTGTTGCAGGGTATCTTTCTCCTTATACCCTCCTTAACGTTACATCATTTAAATTGTACTTAGATATCCGTTTGTAGTGTGTTTGCTTGTTGCTGAAATTAAATAAACCTGCCTTGCAACTCCAGAAAATTACAGAGCCAACATGGTTGCTTGTCTCGTACACGTTTTGTATCATTCTTCATCCATTTATGTTCTATGTACAGCATTGTACCATTTTTCATGTGGCTTACTAATTCAATTATTTTGTTAAACTTTCGTAGGACATACTGGTGGAAAGGAATCAGATGTCATGGCCATTGGATGTGGTTATTATATCATGGCTATGAACCAATCACATTGCCTGATTTGAGCTACCCGTTTTAAAAACATTGTTAATACTTAGAAAGATATCATCAGCGTTTAAGCATTTCAGTTTCTCTTCTTGTCTTTTGCTACAATAAAGTGGTCCAGATAACCTTACCTGTTTGTGATTCATTACAAAGTGAGAATGTTCTATTCACTTTTTGTTACGTTTTGTAGTTGAGGAACCATTTCAGAACATATTTGAGAAAATGTGCAATCATTCTGAATAAAAGCTCCTCTTACCCCTATTAGCACTCCAGCAGTGTGTGCTAATCCAATGGCAAGGTTTCCTGGTTCTGGGCTTTCCCTTCGCCGCTGATCCTCTACTGAGAACACAGTGAAGACCATCTGGAAGGTGCACAAAACCTCCATGCCCAGAGCCTGGGCTGCATTTAACTCTATAGGAACCTGAGTAAGGCAAATCAGGAGTATATGAGAGAAAGAGGAGCAAGAAAAGTAGGACTATTTTGAAAATATGTAATGTCTTTAAAGCTTCAAAAGGTAACCCACAATTTAACTAATAAGCTGAGGACTGACCCTGTTGACGAAGTGGTCTGCAGTGGTTTTGACTGGCAGGGCCAAATAGAGGGCCCCGGCTCCTAAACAGGCCCCCAAACACTGTGCAACTATGTAAACAACGGCTCTGACAACTTCCAGCTTCCGAGTGGCCAACAGAGCCAGAGTCACTGCAGGGTTCACCTGATCAGAGAGCACAAACACACACAATGTTACAAATATTGAAAAACAATGAAATAACATAGAAGCTGCCATGAAACATATGCTATTTTAAGATACTTTTATGACATTGTGATAAAGCACAATGTAAATTTAGATAAAAATCAAATAATTAGAACCATAAATGGAGTTTACAATTTAAAGAAATACAGAATAATATCAACACTATATTAGCACACAACAGAGAGAACAGGAGACAAACTAGAAAATGCATTTCCTGCAGAAAATGCGTGGGAATGCTGAATAGCTGAAATGCTAAAGCTAACCTGGTTGAATAGCTTAAATCAGTAAGAAGAAACTTAAGTAGTAAAAATAATTGAAAAAGTAGGAATGGTTTTGATTAAGTTAAATAACACCACTAATGTAAAAAAAGATGTGGAAACATTTTTTAAATTTGAAATGCTAAAGGTAAACTGGATAAATAGCTTAAATCAGTAAGAAGACGAAGTAGTAAGAATAGTTGAAAAAGTAGAAATGGTTTTAATTAAGTTAAATAACAACACTAATGTAAAAATTGAATTGCTAAAGCTAACCTGGTTGAATAGCTTAAATTAGTAAGAAGAAGCTTAAGTAGTAAAAATAGTAGGAAAGTTTTTAATTAAGTTGAATAAGCAGAGGTTTCACTGTGGGAATCAAACCCAGGTCTCCCACTTGAAGGGTATGTGTCATAACCACTGCGCCACCCCCAAATATCTGTTTAGTGTGCTATACATTGTAATATATAATGAGACAGACAGACATACAGAGTATTGCAGTGTCTGGGAAACGGTCGCCATGGCTACATATGATCAGTGGCCGTGTTTGTAAACACAGCTAGGAAGCCTAAGATCTCTGTGATGTCATCTCTTTGATCTGTTAACGATGCAGCTGCTATAACTGTCAGCTGTGGGAAACAGCAGCTCCTCAGACACTAAACCAGCTCTCAAACAAATGGTCATATGGGCAAAAAGAAAAGTTATTTTAGTCAAATAATTGATATAAAATTCATGTTGATAAACTTAAAAATGTGGGCGTATCAGCAATTTAAAAAAGAGCTTCGCTCTGTGTTTTGCTCAGAAATGTGGACGATGTTTAACATGGCAGTGAATGGAGAAAGATCCTGAACTCTTGTCTTTTGAAAGCTCGTTGAGCAAAAAGTATAATTCATATCGCATAAATGACACATTGGCTGAAACTAGTCAAGAATACCTACGTTTTGCTGTATAAACTGTCCATGACAAGGTAAAATTGTTGCCGTGGGAGCAAGTTATAGAGAACGGAGTAAGATAATTTTTTCGGAGCGCTTCACTCTAGTGACATCACTCCTCACTCTACTACACGCAATACATACTCATTATAAATGCAGAAAAATCATGAAAATGTTCACTATACTTAAACTGCTTTTTCACAAAAACTGTAAAATATATCAATCTGAAAAGCACAAGCCGGATAGCTGAATATTTTGTGAACGTTTTAAAGTTCAAAGCACGTCTGTAGGTGAAAGTATGAAGGCGCTGAAAATTTTAGGAGCAGAAGAAGATTGGAAGGATTTGAAGCATGCTCTCATTGACTTTAATGTTAAAATAAAATGTTTAAAAGCTTAATATTTAAAAAAGTATAAATAGTAGAAAAATGGTTGAAGAAGTCCCATCATCTGCTGAAAGAGTGGAAGATTGTAAAAGTTGAACGGTTTAAATAGCTGAAAGTATGCAGAAGTTAGAGAGAGCCAAAAAACGTACGGAATAATAATAAGAAAGCAGAATAATAAAGAACAGAACAACAATAGTTGGAATGCTGTGGAACAGCATTCCCACAATTATATGTAAAGCTGAAATGGGAAAAAGAACTTACAGAAGATGAATGGTTGCATATTTAGAGAACAAGACACTTTGCCTCATTAATCCTCTCACAGCCCCTCAGATTTATCTTGTGATCCTTTGGAGGGGCCTGACCCCTCGGGTTTGGAGTCACTGGACTAAACTTCCTGACTGTATAAAGTAGTTTAACTAACAGTAAAATGCTGCTTACACAGTGATGCATCAGTATTAACAATCTAATAATGTTGCATATGATAATATATCTCTCAAAGGGGCCATTTCTAGTGCTTTTATTTGTGATAATTTAAGTACATTAAGCTAATAATACTAACTGTTCTTACTTAATTACTTAATTAGTATTTTAAATGCAGAGTTTGACTTGAAATTGAGTATTTGTACATTGTGGTAAGGATCTGAGTACTTCAACTCCCATGTTACCACCAGCAAAGAGTTTCAAAGAGTTGATCAGAGAAAGAAAAATACAACTTTAAAAGGACATTCCAGCCCATCCTCACCCAGAAAACATTTGCATGGGTCGACTATGCAAGCAGCTCATAACAACAAACACTGAACTTTTTACTCAGGAGCCAGGATATTGTGTCCTGTGTGAAATCAAATGTCAACTGTTATGTTAAGTTTTAGTCCTTGACGCAATGACATATATGACCTCACATTAAGTCCTTATTTTAGCAGTTTTATGTGACCCATTTTAAGCCAATCCCCGATGTTTTACTTACTCTTCCTATTTTTGTTATCTAAACTAATCTGACTAATCTTGTTCCGTTTCACAACGTATGGCTACGTGTATAAATAGAACTGTCATATGTGCCGTTTTGGGAATCTTCGGAAATCTTCCTATAATGATGTTTAGGTATGAAGTTGTGTTGGACATTCACCTGTGCCCCGCTTATTTCTCCAAAACAGTGTCCCAGTGCAACAATCGTCACACCCACTGCCACTGCTGGGTACAGGGGTCCCGTGGGGGCCTCTCCAGGGCCTGGCACAGATGCACCCAGCACGGCGCTCACTAAAACCAGGGTGGCGAGCAGCTCTGCGAGAATGGCACGCCAGAACTGCTTACTACGTAGCTCCTCGTAGAAAGGGGACATAAACAAAGGTGGCCTATATTTAGTTTACCAAACATCTTGTTTTCTGGAATCTTGCTCAAACCCCAACTAGTGTTGGGATCCATGATCAAAAAACACCATGAGCTTATTGATTTAGCCACATGTACAGTTCAGAATAATAGCAGTGTGTTTAAACAAGTGAATAATACTCAAAATCCTTAGAATAGCTTTTAATTCCATAATATCAATGCATTGGGAACACTGCACATTAACTTCCAAATCAAAACATGACCAAAATTTATCAAGTTTGTGTTATACCTTTACAGAAAGTGAAGAAAAAGTAATTAGGTAAGTAAATAGGCTGTTAAAAAAAACAGCAGTATTTGCATTTTTCTTTAAAAACTCAAACATTTACTGTATAAACTAAAAATTGTCTCAAGGGTTTGCTTTACTTTGAATCACTGCACTAATATTTAGTTAACTAACTATTAACTAACTGATAACTATTATTTCTGAGAACTGCTTCACATCTGTGTTGCATTGAGTCGACCAACTTCAGGCACCTGTAAACAGGTATTCCAGCCCAGGATGATTGAACTACATTCCACAATTCCTCTGCATTAGTGGGTTTTGCCTCAGAAAAAGCATTTATGATGTCACCCCACAAGTGTTCTATGGGATTGAGGTCCGGGGATTGGGCTGGCCGCTCCAAAACATCAATCTTCTGAATCTGGAACCAAGACTTTGCTTGCTTACTGGTGTGTTTTGGGTCATGTTGAAAGACCCATTTCAAAGGCATTTCCTCTTACACACATAAGGCAACATGACCTCTTCAAGTATTTTGATGTATTGAAACTGGTCCATTATCCCTGGTATGCGATAAATAGGCCCAATACCACAGTATGAAAAACATCCCTATAACATGATTTTTGCACCACCATGCTTTACTGTCTTCACAGTGTACTGTGGCTTGAATTCAGAGCATGTGGGTCATCGGACAAACTGTCTGCGGCCCCTAGACCCAAAAAGAAAAAGTTAGCTTTCTTTAGTTGCTCTCATCAGTCCACAGAATGTTGCGCCATTTCTCCTTTAGCCAGTCAATGTGTCCTTTGGCAAATGTCAACTTATTCAGTACATGTCTTTTTTTCAGCAATGGGACTTTGCGAGGGCTTCTAGTTGATAGCTTTGCTTCACATAGCCTTCTTCTTATTGTAACAGTACTCACAGGTAATTTTAAGTCTTCTTTGATTTTCCTGGAGCTGATCATTGGTTGAGCCTTTGCCATTTTGGCTCGTCTATCTATTCTTCTATCTGCTTTTCCCATGTCGTTCAGGCTTTGGATGCCATTTCAAGGCATTCGAAATAATTTTGGCTGAGCAGCCTATAATTTTCTGCACTTCTTAATGTGTTTTCCCCTATCCAATCAACTTTTTAATCAAAGTCCTCTGTTCCTCTGAGCAATGTCTGGAATGACCCATTTTGCTAACTATTTCAGTGTGAAATGCACTATAACCAGCATGCACAACATTTGCTTCCTTCCTTCCTTAAATATGGGCCATAATTGACACCTGTTTCTTCACAGAATCAATCACCTCACTAATTGAACACAACACTGCTATTATTTTGAACATTCCCCTTTCAATTACAAATTCAATTACATAAAATGAGCAGCATGCATGTCATGACTGTTGGGTCTGTTGGTTTTCTATGACTCTACTATTAGTAAATTATTTGCCATGTAGAAATATCACTTCTACCAAAAAAATGTGATTTATGAGGTTAGTGATGTTGGACTGCTATTACTTTGAACACAACTGGATATTATATGACTGACAGTTATATTGCTATCAAAAGCTGTAAGAAATGTCAGCGATGACACAAGTGGTGGTAAAACACTGAGACATCACTATATTTTACACAAACAAGTCAACCTCATGTCAGTAACCTGACAAAACCCAACACTGTAACACACTCTTTAAATAAAAATGTATTTTAAAAAATGCATAATTTGTCCCAAACACTTCATAACCATCTGGCCTATAACAAAGTGCTGCTTTTGCTGGAACACTTAAAACTGCCATGAAATACACAAGCACTGCTTTGCGAAAGCAATGTTGGTTAAATTATCTGTTTGTGTTTCAAATTTTGAAGGATTTAAACACAAAGGAAATTGAATAAGATGCTTACCTCACGCCACGTCATTTTTCCTACTGTATGTCAGTCTGTCTCTCTGACTGTTCGTCTGTCTGTCTGTGTGTAGCTGTCGGGGGTCTTAGGGTTTCAGGGTCTCTGCTACATTGGTCATTAACTTGTAGAGTCTGAGAGGTCCTTTGATGAGAGCAGCCTGCCCCCTTCCAGTCTCTCTACCCACCCTCTCCTTACCCTACACCTCAGGCCCTATCAAGTCTTCCTGTGCACAGTCAGTGCAAGCCATGGAATCAATGTCTTTCCAAGGTTGCACATATACACACATATAACACTCTTACCCTCTCAATTTTCACTCAACTCATTCTACCGACCTTGAGCAATTTTATACATCTTCAGGGAACTACAAAGATCCTTTCATTTATCTTCAAATTGAAGTGATTGTGGCCACTACAGAGGGTGCAACAATGACATAGATGATATAACCATGACTGAGATCACAATTATCAACAATGCTGCAAAAGTGGGTCATTTAAAATTGAGGTTGAATGGCAGTTAATTGTATTTGTCAACTTCAAATGTTGCCACTTAGTATTTTAATACAAAAAAAATCAAGGCTCACTAAAGACTGAAGTTTAAAAAAAATGTAATTTACAGAAACATCAAATGGAATAGCCTGAAGGAGCAATGTGCCCAAACTCCAACCTAGTTTAAAGTGTTTACATTATTCTGTCTACCTATATTTATCTTCAGTGCTGCCAGCTACACCCCACAGTATGTTAAGTCTAGTTATATTTTCTATGTTTCTTCTTGTCAACAAATCGCCTAAAAAGACCAAAAAGATATTTGGATACTTTTGTATAATAATCCTCTTTGTCATATACCTCCATTGTTGTCCGAAAACTCTTTAAAAACAAAATTACTGAGCCACATTGTTGCACTGGCTCACATGTTCCTTCCATGAACCTACATGGGCACTGTAGTTTATTTTGAGCCACATATACACCGTCCTGCTGCTGTAAACAGAGCTACACATGTACAAATCCAAATATCTCCAACATATGACTTACTCCTTTTTGAGTAGTGTTTGCTAAAAACTACACTGCCCAGCTTTATAACTGACTATTTGCAAAATGACATTCAAATCAGCCTCAGCTGTACTTTGCAAACATTATGCAAACATGCTAAAAATCAACATGTTAGCATTGTCATTGTGTGAGCATGTTAGCATGCTAACATTAGCATTTAGCTCAAAGCACCGCTGTGACTAAGTGCAGCCTCACATAGCTAGCATGGCTGTGGAGCCTTAATCTGATTCAATATGTTCCTTCTTCAGTAGGAATGAACAAAATCAACGTGTTTGAGGGTTGTAGACAGGGTGGTCAAACCAAGATGTATTGAGAGACAGACTCATATGTTGTTAATTTTGGTCTTTTCATTGAATTTGTTGACAATAAGAAAACTAAACTACATACAAGAGTACAACATACTAAAAGGTGTTTGCGGCATGTTCTGAGCACCTGGCACCCATTACTAATGCTCAGCCTGATTTTCATATCAATTATAGGAGAAAGGGACCATTAGTGAGCAGAGAGGACCAGAGCAACAAAAAACAGACCACATCCTCTGATCTATTGGGTCATAATCTACATTGATGCATTTCAGCATCTGATAAATATGACATTTAAAGTCAATATAACTGTTATGTTATGTTAAGACTAAACCCAAAGACCTCAAATATAATTTCCTCCCACCCACCTTTTTTTCTCCCTTCTACAAATTACTTACTCTCTGATCACCATGGGGACAAACTCTTTCATGATGCTGTTGCCATAGAGCCTATTGTGTTGCAGCATCTGTGCAGGCTTTTCATTTTCACTCTTTGATATCAAACAAACACACACCACAGAATTCCTCTGATTAACTAAAACGTGAGAATATTGCCTCTGTGATGTTGGTGATGACACGGCTGCTTTGCAACATGTGAATATTGACGTGTTAAATGTGTTATTTTTTCATTTACTACAATGTGTATGTTTCAGCAGCAGAATAGAGACAGCTCCCATGATGTGGAGAGGTTTAGAGTCCAATCTGATTCTCCTGACCCTTCACGCATCATGGGCCATCAATCTGGCAGACAGAGTCCAGAATGAACTGGTTGGTTGGTAGAGGTGGGGTTGGGGGCACTGCTGGCATGCCCCATTATAAGTGGATTACCCCCTCTTCTCCACGGCAACTGTTAAACTGTTATCCCCCCTTTTGTGAGGCTAAGCCTAACTGTGTGGAGCGGGACGGGTGGGGGGCACAGTGGAACCCGCTGGCGTGGGGAGTTTTCAGCCCCCTCCTCCCAGAGTGCTGACATTGACACAATTTCACATACACAAATATACACAGTCACACAAAGTGCCAGCTCAGGGATTTGAGAGAGCGATATAGGCAAATACGGAGGGAGAGATGCACTAAATGACAGTAGACCTATTTTATATATCCCTCTGTATATCATTGTTTTTTTTACTTTTTTAGGTGTTCTGTAAATGTAAGGTGTTAGAATATAAGTGGCAGTGAATGGGTTGTACTTGAGTCTCTACCTCTGTAGAGCAGCTGGGATTGATGGCAGGACATTCCCAGCAGCATGTGCCTCAGACAGGACTCTCCACAGGACCGCAGAGCCCCGCCCAAACAGCGTATTTCAATCATGGTTGGCCTTTCTTTTTCACTGTTAATGTGACATATTGCTGTGGGCTTGCCTTGATATACAATGAGCCACATTCCTTTCAGGTATGCTGTTGTATTTATTGCAATTACACAAGTAGTACTATTAAAGAACCTTTCAGCACACTACTATAAACTTTAGTCTCCAATGTTTTACAAATACAAGAGTCTCAGGGATTTGCATTACTGAATATTATTTTCTTGATTGTTTAATCTGCAAAAGGTCCCAAGAAAAGGCACTAGATCTGCTCCTGTTGGTTTATTAGCCACGTGCAGTATATCCATCTATTTCAGGAGCCGGGAGGTGCTAAAGCCTATCCCAGTATGCACTGGGCCCAAACACTTCGCCAGTCTTTCATACACACAAAGATTGAGAAACATCTAGTTATGGGTATTGACCTAGCCAGCATGTCGTAGGACTGTGGGGAGGAAATGAGAACACATGACAGAAACCCTCAATTTTAAGAGAAACATGGAGAACACGCAGAAAAGATTCAGAAAGGACAGAGAAAAAACAAAAAAACTACTAGATACTCTACTAGATGTGGTTTTTATTCAACTCACAGTACATTCTACAGATGCACACGTGTTACATCACCTTAATACAACAGAGTCTTGTAATACCTCCTCTTAAAAATGACGAATTGGTCCTAAAAATATAAAGGAACAAATTTAAAGTCACCAAAACTGTACATTATTAAAAATTCACTCAACACCACATTTGGTTTTCATGTTTTTTTTGTTTTGTTTTTTTTTTGTTGAAAAAAAAAAAAAAAACGTCATCTCTTTAAGTGTAATAAGGGACAACAAAGTTTATTTTCCTATCAACGGATGAGTTCAGTGTAAGAAACACGTTTAAATAAAAACCAGACTGAAGTCATCCTGTCGCCTTCATAGCACACCAACCATCCCAAGCAACATCATACATTGGCCCTTGTAAAGAAAAAGAAAAATATTAAAAAGGAATGTTAAGACCAGGCAGGTATGTGTCCAATACCTCATCAAAGCTCCTTTACAATTCTAGTCTTTAAAATGGGATGAGAGTTTTAGCCTTGTAGGTAACTACTTTTTGTTTTCGCATGGTCAGACAAGTTACAGACAAACGGACGTACATTTTCAACACAAATCAGTTGCAGTTTTAAAGCTGCAAACACTACCTTGTCTTGTCTGTGAGCCACATGCTGCAGTAGCATTCTTGCCGTTGTCTACAGCCTGTGACACAGTTCAGGTGCAACTAGCTGATAATTTACTCTTAACAAGACGGAGAGTGAAATATAAGACTGACTGACCAACACTAAAAAAGTCCCCCAATTTCAGAAACCAGTGTATTTCCCACAGCAGCAGGAGGTGGGTATTTTGTGTGTGAAATCGGGTGCATGTTTATGTGTGTGTTGGTAAAAAGGGTGTATGTGTGGCGTGTGAGACTTTAAGTGGAGGTTATACAATGTCTACTTGTGACAGTCCCAGAACCGATTCCTTTTAGTTTAACTGGCCTTTTCAGAAATCGTCTAGACATCTCTATAAGGTAATCTGTACACATTAACTACAAGCTATTGCTATTAAATAATCCCAGCTATTGTAATCTTTATATATATTTATATATAGAATATATAATAAAAATATAGAGCAAAAAAATTACTTCTAGGCATAAGACCACATTACATTTCCATTGAACAAGTAAGAAATGGGCCGAGCTCAGTGAAGAGGTTTGATCCATTTTGTCGTCAAGCGGTGCTAAGCAGGTCCAGTATGTAGCCATTAGGCTGCAAAAGTGTTTACAGTCCCTGACTTTCAGTAGGAGTCTGAGTGCCAAAATACTCTGACCTGGCCTGAGTCTGTCATCACCCCACAAGCAAGGCTTGACTGAAGGCCTTGCTACGACATAGGGCTTGTGAAAGGACGTGACAGGAGAACGCAAACAGGAGATGGGGTGCTGAGGTAAAAATGAGGAGACACCAAAAGTAGGAAGTAAAAGTGAAGAGAGACATGTTCTCACTCTCTGTAATAGGGAATGGGTACAAGTCCAAGCCAGTTCAGCTGTGGGCCTGAAAAAGATGTGGCCAGTAGAGGAAAACATAACAGACAAACGGCCAAAATCTATACATATATACCTATACATGAGAGAATACACATAGCTGGAAGAACCTCCAGACAGTCTTAGCAGTAATGGAGAAAGTGTGACTGGGACGGTAACAGCATCAACAGTCTATAGCCCCACCATCAGGGGGAACGTTGTAAGCATCTATTTGTCCTTGTTTGAGTAGAACTCCGCCCAGCGGCTCTCAAAGAAACGCCTCATGGCGTGTCCAGCCATTCCCACCTCTGACGTGTCCTCGTTGAACTGCTCACAGTTGTTGAAGACGAGCTCTGCGTCTGCTGCAAACTCCTCGCAACTGCAGTACCTGAGACAAGGAAACAGAGTAGGGAATAGACTGATGTTAAAAAAGTACCAGACAGACAAAATATTCCTGGTGAGCCTCCTTTCCCAGACTGGATGATAGAGTTAGGAAAGGATGTCGTATAGGATGTGACAGGACAGAAAAAATTCCCACAAGTGGGGCATGTAAATTTGTTATATAAATGTGTAAGTACAGCACAATCAATTCTTAATATTTTGTTCCTGCAAGTTGTTGTTGTAAGATTGTATTCTGATTGTGTACTTTGTGTCCTATTTATTGGCAATTTTAAAATTAATATTATCTATTAATGGTTTCAGTGTAAAATATTTGACTGTTCCGTACTTTTCATTTTCATGTTTCCTATTTCAACGACAGCTTTATAGTCAATATTAACCTCTTTTCTGTCGACTAATTGTTTGCCAGCTTATTGTTAGTCCGTTTATTTCCTATTAGCCACTGAAATAGTTTTTGAAATTCATTAAGTAAGTTGAGGGGAATGCTCCTCAAACATTTCACTATTGTGCATGTGAGCCAACTAATAAAAGTAGTACTGATGAAACGTGTAGCATGATCCGCTCTTACCCTCCCTGTAGCAGTCGCTCTCTCATGGTGAGGAAATCCATGGGGTTCTTGATGATGCGGCGGTAGCCTGGCACCAGTCGGGGGTTGACGGGTTCAAGGAACGGCCAGGCATCTGCGTGAGCCTCCATCTCCATTAGAATGATCCTGGCAGGAAATAACATAATTAACACAAAGCCACGACAAGATTACTGTCAAAACAAATGTCACCCTGTAGACCCAAATCCTACTGTCTAACATCAATTTGATCTTTCTGCCTGTAAGTAGCTTGACAGCAATAAAGGCGGGACTTACTCGCAGAAGGTGAGATCAGGCTGGTTGCGGGTTGTCATGCGACGGCGTTTAGCCGCGCTTCCTTCTCCAGAGTGACGGGAAGATGAGGGGGGCGTCACGGTCTCCTTGTACCGCGTTGCCATGCTGCCACTTTTGCGTCGTGTTGTCATCTCATCTTCAGAGCTGTCGTCTTCATATCTTCGCTTTTTCACCCTAGTTCTCTTTTTGGACGAGCGTGGTGAATCGCAGTCCTCCTGAGAGAGTGAATAGGAAGCCGGATGAGCTGATGAGGAACTTTCCAGTTCTTATTAAAGCCCGACCGATATACAGTATATTGGTGGGCCGATTTCAGGCTTTTCCCAATATAGGTATTTATAATGGCCAATTATCAACAAAAACATTTTTCAAATTATTCATTCATCACAATCATTTATAATGACAAATAAATGATTCTGATAAATCAATTGTCAATTTTTCACCAGATGGTGCTCTACAACGTCCCTGTTGGCAACACTGATTTTTTTGTTAATGTGTTTTTGTTCAAAAGGACTTTAAGTTTCATATCTTAAGTTTGTATTTTTATACATTTTATGTATCAGACCTTTAATATGTTTTGATGTTCCTCTTTTGGGCTCTAGTTCTTATTCTAAAAAAAAATTTCATACATTTTCTATATTTTTTCTTCTATATTTTATTAAATTCCCTTTATATTTATGATTCTTTACTTTGGTGGTACTTGTTTCTCAATATGCACCAAAATACCAAGTCAAAGCTTGAATGTGAAAACATACTTGGCCTGGTTCTGGTGTAGCAGAGAAAGAATTACTTTAAAAAAAAAAAAAAAAAAAAAGGAAACAATTACTACAAAATGCTCTAGATTCAACAGATTTTTTTCCTGTGAATTGTGTTTACGTTTTTTTAGTCAAGAATGACAAGAAGGTTACAAACCTTTGCAACGCAGGTGGGACAAAACCAGTCTCCCTCTGGCACCTGCGTGATTTTGGGCCTCAGGCAGTACATGTGACAGCCACGATCACAGCCGTCACACAGCAACAGGCAATCATCATTGTCTCCCTTCCTGCAAACCTGGCAAGTCTGGATGAAAAGCATTCATAACTGATATAATAACAAATTTGAACTAATTACTCAAACAAGCAAGTACACCAGAGTCTAAGAAGTTACTTACCACTTTCGTCACAGATCTCTCCCAAGCAATGGCCTTCTCCAGCTGAAGTAAACACAGACAGACCTGGGGAGCGCTGCGGCAGCGATCCAGAGCCTGCCGCCATGTTCGTAGTCGCGACGTGATCTCACTTTCCAGACTGGAAGGAAGGAAGGAAGGTAGATAGATAGATAGATATATAGATAAATAAATAAATAAATAAATATTAAAAAAAACAACCAGAGAACGCCTCTTCTTCTCACCTGATGGCATCCATGGGATGTTCTTCTCCTGGGGTAGGGGTGAGAGGAGCGAGGCGCATCACTTCAGCTGGGTTCCAGAGCGGCTCCTTAAGGTAGCGTCTTTCAATATTTCGCTCAAGGTTGGCCAACCGCAGCACGGCCAAGTCCAGCGGGTGTGTGGCGATGCGTGGAAGTCCAGACCACTCCTTCTTAGTTCGCACAATCCAGTCATCACGTGGGTCGGCGTCATGTTCATAGTATTGGAGGTCATCACGTGTGGAGTCTGGATCTGGGATTGTGTAGGGCTTAAAATAGAGGCAGAGTCAAGACACGGAGAGTTTAAGTACAAGTGAGGGAGAGAACTAAACAGAAGTATATAGAACTTAATTTTTTGAAAACTAAAGAATTAAGGAATAGTTTTATTATGACTTTTAATGGCTACCTGAAATTCTGCCATTGGTGTCTCTGTGTTGGACTCAGCATCATTCATTGCACTCTGCGGCGCCGCCTTGTAGAAACACAACAAGCAGATATGAGGTTTTACTACTTGTAGTCATAGTGTTGTAAATGGAACACAGATCTCAGCACATGGCCACAGCATAAGCCAAATATGTTAGCATTCGGTGATTTTTTGAAAATGTTATAAAACATTTTATTTAATCATTTTAAATGTATTAGAGATGATGAAAGAAGAGAGATCACAGTAAATAAGAGGAGCAAAATGTTAAATGACAGACTCAAAGCCAGTAGGGTCCCCACAGGGCCCAATATTTTTGTTCTGCACTTATCTCGTAGAATCGTAAAAAAGCCACTCATTTATCATGGTATTGTAGTTGTAAAAAAATCCTCAAACTATTAATTTTACTTTGTTAACTCAACTGGAGTTGTAGCCGTTATTCTGACATAATTTGCTTAATCAGACGATGCAGAATAAAAGACACAAAAAGTGACATGATACCTTGAGATGGAGGTCAGCGGCAATGACCCGCTGCTCCAGGTCCTCCACCCACCGTAGGGCGCTGATGTCAGTCTCCATTGCTTTCTCCTGCACTTGCCAGGGCTGCTGCAGAGCCTCTATCAGCACATCCTTCTCCTCTACCTTTGACTTAAATATAGGGTCTAGCCGGAAAGAACCCAAGAACCGTTGTAAGCAGGGCGATATGCAGAATGACTTTTTGCACGATCAGGTAACAAATGTGATTTCTTTAACAAATTTCACAACACAACTGAGATGATCCAACAATACTCACCGTCGATAGGTTTGGTGCACATCTCAGCTAAGCTCTCCATGTGTTTGGCCAAATGCTTATGGAGCACCCTCTCCCTGATGCCCCTTGGATGGAGGGCCTGTAAGGTGCTATACAGTTCCTCAGGATCCTTGATCCACCACCAGCCACGTACCATTGCTGGAAAAGAAACATGCATGCATTATATTACACATTACAAATAAGACAAATACACTAGTTGTGCTTTCCAAAAGAGAACACTAAATGACCATGATTTATATTTTTTGTACATTTTTGGACAATAAATGTCCTACATCCTTGGATTAGCTCAGTCATATAGTTCAGGAATTGTTGAATGTGGTAGCAGTCAAAAGAACTTCTCAGAAAACAAGACTTTTTTTTAAAGCAGAAACTACTTACATGCTGGTATGGGCTTGACCACCAGTTGTGTGAAGTACTGCTGCTCAAGCTCTTGGAACACAGAGTTGGGAGGGCGGCCACGGCGCTTGGCTGCAGCTCCTCTTGGCCCTCTGCGTGCAGGACTGCTGCCTCTGCTACCTCTCCTCCGCCTGCGACCTGGCCTCGGTGGGGTAGTCGGAGTATGCGTGGCAGGAGGAATGGCAGCTGGAAGAAGCTGAGGAGCAGGTGTTGCTGGGGCACAAACGGGAACAGCAGAGGCAGGTAGCATAGAGGCAATGCCCTGTGGTGTTGCTGGGGTCACAGGATCAGCAAGAGTCAGGTCAGGCAAGAGTGGGTCCGGCTGGAGGGGTAGGGAGAGATTGAGAGTGAGAGAGAGAGAGAGAGAGAGAGAGAGACACACAGACAGACAGACAGACAGACAGACAGACAGACAGACAGACAGATATAACCAAAGTCTCAACGTGAATAGTTATAGCATAATTAAATGTATTTATAGTTATGATTGTGGTGGCAAACCTGCACAAGTGGAGAAGTGAGTGCGGGCAGAGTACTCAGGATCTGAGGGAGGAGTTTAGGGGGTGAGCTGGGTATCTGGGGCTCGGTCAGAGAGTTATCGTCACATGGTTGTTTGGGGAGCAGGTTGAACCACTGTCCCTGTTTCTCTGCAATCTCCTTCACACTCCCCTCTGGTCGATTGCCCTCCGGAGCATCCCCTGCTGCTGAGCATGTGCCATTGGTCACTGCTTCCTGCGATTGGCTGAGCCAACTCTTGAAAGCAGTCTGTGTGAGGTCATGTGTGCCACCATTCTGTGATCCTGGCCCTTCTTCACCCCCCGACCTGGCGCTACTTCGACGCCGGCGGCGAATCTTAGCTGTGCGGAGGTGAAGCTCCACTTCTAGTTTGATTTTGCGGGGGCGTCCTCGTCCTCTTGGCCTGCTCATGAGTGATGCAGTGCCAGGGAGGGGGTCCTCCTCCGGGGACGATGTCTGGGTCTGGGCAGGGGTAGCAGAGGAAAAAGAAGTAGGAAGAGTAGGAGGGGGAGTGGAAGGCATAGCAACCTCCTCAACTTTGGGCTCCTTTTTGAGGAAGATGACGGGAACCTCAGCTACAAGGACTTCTCCAGAAGCTGCATAATAGAAATATAAGTTTAGATAAATATGGACAAGCCAAGGTCTGAAGTCTAAAAATGCGAGCAATAACATTTATTTCAGATTTATTGTCAGACTCACTCAACAGCTCCTCTGGCCCTTCGACCAGAACTCCTCCGAGGTGGGGTAGGGCCAAGTATCTGCGCTGGTAACGGTCCTGGCCCAGCAATATGGCCCGCATGGAATGAGATGACTGTAGCAGCTTTTTACGGAAAAACGCTTGGCGCTGTGGAGATCCAAAAGCAGAGGAATATTCAATATAAAGCAACATAAATGTATAAAGAACTGAATCTGTGTAGCAGCAAGCTTACCTTGGCTAGCTTATCTATCTGCCTTTCAAGCTCTGGAATGCTGGCACTGGAAGGGCTCTCACTCTGTAACAGAACAAATTTAAAATTAAATGTAGGAAAAATCTATTTCTAATACTGAAAGGAAAAAAAAAACAACAGCAGACACATACATCACTGAGTTTGGGCTCTTCTTTGCGTGCACGGCGGTTGCTTCTTTCCGAGACTAGGCCACTCTCCTCCATACTGAGGTTCTCTTCATCGGCCACTCTGGCACTCCGCCTCCTCTCCTCAAAACACAGCTCTTCCTCTGATCGTCCTGTGCGACGCCCTAGTGCCGCCTTCAGTCTGCAAGGGCAAAAACAATCAGGATCAACATGTCCTACGGCTCTGTGCTCCGATTACAAAAAAGATCTGAGTAAACAGTACAGTTTTCTGTATTTGAAGAGAGGAAATCATGATCTTACTTGCGCAACTTCCCCTCAATTATCCACTTGTTCTTCCTGTAAGTTGCCATGTTTTCTAATGTGTTGTCAATGTCACTGAAATATAAATGCACACAATAATAAAGTAACAGAAATGTGGTAGTAACAAAACTTTTAGGTTCAAGAGTATCCTACAGGATAAATGAGATTTTGTTCTGACCTCGTCACAACATTGCTGCTGTTGAGCTCGTCCACCAGGAAACCCAGGATGGCTGCCTTGGTGTCAGGAGGCAGGGCATAAAATGTTTTGGTCCTCAGTGTGTTGCACACGTCTGTGTCATAATCATGGGATTCCAAAAAGACTCGTAGTACTTCTGAGACTGTGCTGCGGGTCAGCTCCGACTCAACCAGCTTTTCCCCAAGGATCTTTACTGACTGAAGGTTGGGATGAGGTAGAAATACAGAGCAAAATGTTTATCACTCAGGGATGGCATTAATGGGGAAAATGCTCAAACTGTATCACCTACCTGATAAAAAGATGGCAGGCCTGGATCATGGAGTGCAGCCTCCACCAGCTTTATCAGTAGGTTCTGAACCTCTACTTGGCTGTCACCCAGGCCTAGGAGGCCCTCCTGCAGGGTAGCAAGGCTGGGGACATCCTTGGGTATATTGAGACCAATCATCTTTCCATAGCCATGTAAGAACTCAACCACAGTCAGGCAGTGTGCAAAGGCTTTGCCAGAAAGAACCACACCAGGTATATGGGACAGCTCTGGCAGGGGCTGACGGAGACACAGTTAAAAAGGCCATGCAATCAATATTATCTGCAATCACAGTGCTAATAGAGTAAACTAAAGGAATTACAAAACTCACTTTGTGGTCAGTGAGACACATGTCCTCTGTGGGCTTTTTAAGTTCTTCTGCGATCAACTGCTGTCTCTTCCGCTCCTCCAAGCGTCTCTGGGCCTGCACTCTCCTCTCTGCGGCCCTCTTAGCTGCATGAGCAGCCTGAGCTGCTGCCTCTGCCTCTGCCTGGGCTTTAGCCAGAGCCTTGGCTTTACTCCGAGCCCCCAGCACCCTCTTACCCTGGGCTATGCGCTCCTCATCAGTCTGCTGTACTGCTGGGGGAGCCTCAACCTTGACTGACCTCCTGCGGCCAGGCTTTTTAGGCTCTGCAGCAGACCGTGATGCAGCCTTTGTAGCCTGTGGGGCTGTCGGGTCTGCCTTCAGCTCTAGGTCCTTGACTTGCTCAAGCTGAACCGACAAAAAGGGAAAGAAGACTTGGAGGTGAGGAAGAGATGGTTTGGAGGAAAAGCTGATTAATAACTGGGTGTTGAGTGTTTTGTCTGTACCTTGGCTCTCTTTTTTTCCGCTTTCATCTTCTTAATCTTTGTATCCTCCCTTTTCTTCATTCTTGCCTAAATGATAAAAAGTTGCGACAGAATCAGGATGAGATGTCAAAAGCAGCATGTAGTTCAACATTAGGAAATACATGAACTGAACCACAAACCTTTTTCTTCATTTTCTTTTTGATTTTTGCAAGTTTCTCCTTTTCCTCCTCGGTGAGAGCTTCTATACAAAATGGGAATACAAACAATTAGCCACAGTACAAACTTATGTGAAAGTCATCTGGTTTCAAGACTTAGGTAAGTGTTAACTGATAGCTAAACACATCCCTGTACACTCCTCCAGTCTACATACACTCACCCTTGGCTTCAAGTTGCTTCAAAAGCTTGGCATCAACTTTGCTAAGGAGATCAACTATCTTGGGTTTGGGAGGTCTACCAGGGCGACGGGCCTGCCCTCCCTTCAGGCCACGAACCCTGCAAGGTTTCTCTTTATCAGGGTTTGGAGGTCGACCTCGCCGGCCAGTGATGGCCATGATCATAGATGGAACTTCCTCATTAGCCAAGAGGACCCACTGCTTGCCCTGTAACACATGTAGAGATTGATGAGTTCCCAAATCTGTCTTCAACATATTTGTGAAACCATTAGTTTCATCCAAATCCCTTCAATCTGTCAATGATGTTACCTTCTTCTTGCATAGAAAAAAACGATGTAGTACTAAAAAAAAAAAAATACAGACCTCAGGAGTTTCTTTTTCTTCATAAAAATCTCCAACAGGCATGCGTGGGCTGAAGCTGAAGTGTTCTCTGCTGACCACACTGTCTGTATGTCTCTTCAAGTACTGGAAGAAGCAATAGAGAAAGAACATTGACATTATTGCCTTAAAAGACTATGATTTCAATAACTTAAAAGATATTTATGGTTTTGTTTAATAGCCAGGAAATGTACCTTTATTATTTCAGGGAACTGCTTCATCCTTCTCCCACACGGTGTGTAGTACCAAGTTTCGCCCTTCATGCGGTTCTCCATTTTCTTCACACGAATCTCCCTCTTCCAACTTTGGATAAGAGAGTTCATTATTACAACAGGAGCATAGCGCTCAAACTGGAGTTGGAGTTATAATATACAAACACAGCACACATTTGAAAACCTTTTAAAGCTCTTTAGGAATTCACAAATGTACTATTGTTAACATGCATGTTTCTTTCCCACTAGAATCAACTAATAGATGAACATGGACGCATTGAAATGTATCCAGTCACGGGGAAGGATTATCTTGATGATCGGTATAAACTAGGGTTTAGCTGTGACAGTTGACAGACACCAACTAAGTCATAAATCATGCTTGCTGGGCATGTTTTGGTTAATGGTTCTGGATTTATTTCATATTTTAAGAAAGAAAAAAATACTAAACTGTATAGGCAAAGATTTTGGTTCATGACAGTCTTCTGACAACCCGGCTTGTTATTAAAAAAATGTTTTTACATTCGCGAGCAGTGATTTTCCTCTAAAGTGTAGTCTCTCCTTGACGTTAGACTTCCGGGATTGCGCCGGTGCCACAGGAAATTCCACTGGATGCATTTTTGGTAAACAAACGATTGTAACAACAACAATAATAATAATAATAATAATAATAATAATAATAATAATAATAATAATGATGAAAACTCCACAAGGGAACATTACCCATGTCGCATTGGGACCTGAACCTGCTCCTCAGTTGCAACCCTCCTCTGCCTGTTAGATTCACCTGTTCAAAAAAAAAAAGCACACAATTGGAATAAGCATTGGATTTAGTCAAATTGTGATATCATGTCTCAACAAAATGCCATTACATGATGTAGAACCCCATCACAAAAATCAAACAATTAACCTTCATTACCTGCAGTGGAGCTGTCATCATCATTTTCATCATCAGCAGCAGCAGCAGTTTCACCATCTTGTTTATATGTTTTTGCCACGTTTGCTCCTTGGTCTTGTTTCTTGACCCTTTTAGCCTTTTGGGGTTTCTCGACTGCTGCGTTATTGGCTGAAACGTTGGCCAGAACAGCTTCAATTGTGGCTGTGATGGAATCAACCACTCCTGTGGGAGGCCCAGCCTCTCCACATGAACCTGATGTGTCTTTAACCTCCACCTTGAGAGACTTCTTCCTCTTTCTGCCCTTGGCCACCTCCTCTTTATTGCCTCCCTCTTCATCAGTCTTCATCTTATCCACTTTAGGGGTTCTAACCAGAGGCTTCCGCTGGGCCTTTTCAGGAACTTAGAATAAAAAGGAGAAAAAAAAGCGTTTTAAATCAAATCTTATATTTTAATATTTACATTTAACATTTTGTTGAAATAAGAATGTTGAATACCTGGGGTTTTAATCCATATTGCCTTTGGATCTCGAGGTTTGCGTGGTTTCCCTGGGGTTTTCTGATGCCCTCCTGCAGCTGTCACTATCGGATCAGTTACTGGTTGGAGTGGGTGTACAGCAGGGCCCTCTGCTGGGGTACTGAAGGCGATGAAGTTCTCATCTCTCATCTTGAAACTCGGGGGAGTCATTGTCTCATTAACTGTGGTCTTAATGCTAATGCGTCCAGCCGAGTCTGGTGTATCATGTCCTCTGGGGCCCCACTCTACTTTAGGTCCTGAGATGAAACAACAACAACCACATTAAATTGCGTTTGCAGAATTCAGAAAAACAGGATAATGACAGTAATCTGTATTGTCTCTATTCAGTGATAATGAAAGCAATTTCTAATGGACTTGATTACTTTTTAATGGGAGGGAAAGAAATAATAGTTTCCGTTAGCTATTTAGAATGTACCTTGACAACCTGGCTGAGATGACACAAATGAGTGTGAGTTGGACAAGTCACTTGAGTGGACAGAAGGATCTTCCATCTGAGAGGTGTTGTTCAGGGAAGACTCTAGCATGGATTCCCCTGTGATTTGACAGCTGTCCTTGGTCTCTTCTGCCTCCGACGTTTCCCCTTCCCTGGAGGAGTCCAAAGTGTCATCTCTGGAGTCTTCCACAAAATAGCTGCTATCTCTAGTGGTATCAAATGCAGTAGATAGTTCGTCATCTGCATGGGAAGTGCTGTCAAACTGAGACGTGTCCTTTCTCAGGTGAAAGCTGCTGTCAAAGTGAGTGGAGTTGTCTACGCATGAGCTATCAGCGTCTAGAAGAGAGGTCTTTTCAAAGACAGAGCTGACGTCAATTCTAGAGGGGCTGTTAAACGTTGAATTGCCATCAAAGTGAGAAGCTGCATGTGAAGAGTTATCAAAACCTTCGTCAGTCAGATGTTCTATCCTTGTGCTGTGGAAATGTGAAGACTTTCTGAGTAGAGTCTGCTCCACCAAGGAGTCCTCTGCCTCACAGATACTGTTTTGCATGTGGTGCTTTTCAGAAGCCGTCAGTTTATTCTTAGACTTTTGATCAGGGGCGACTGTGGTCTGCACGGATTTCCCAGGAAGATCTGTAAGAGATTTGGCTGAGCAAATTTCAGATGTATTAGTCTCAGTAGCTCCCACCTTCTGTGATGTCCTTATCGTGCCCTTATCAAGCTGAGAGATGTGTTCCTCTGGTTTTCCATTTCTCTTGTTAGCCAACGTTTGTCTATCCTCATTATGACTATGGTGCTCTGCCCTGGGAGACAGCTGCTTCAGCGCATGAGGAGTGGTGTTAGGAAGATGCAGCCCAGAGTCACAACTTTGGACAACTCCAGAAGAAGTACCCATTGCAGAGGGGACAGACACCAAGGCAGGAGGGGCAGACACTGGTGCAGTCCTGGAGGCTTGAGTGGTTAGAAGAGGTAGGGTAGACAGAGGTCGGACTGTAACACTTTCATGGGCTGCTGAAGAGGGTAAGTTCACCGCTCCTGGTGGTGGTGATGCTGCAGACGCAGTGGAAAGACCAGAGTCAGCAGCTGGAGAAGTGCTTGTCTGATGCTGGGGTTTGGGCGCTGGGTCACAAGGTTTACAGCCAACTGAAGGAGTCTTTGACAGAGACATGGGAGATGCAGGTGTTGATAAACAAGAGCCAGGTGGTGCTGAGGTTGAAGATCCTGATAATGACATTAGTGGTGGAGCCACAGCAGCAGATGAGGATTTTGCACCCACTGATGAAGCAGCGGGTATTAATTTTGGGGGTCCAGATTTTCCAACAGACTCTGATGAAGAAGAAGAGACTGGAGGGGCTGAAGAAACTGCTGCAGGTCTAGACACACTACCAATCGAAGCAAGAGGTGTAGACAACCGTTTAGGTGATGCAGGCAGGGGGGAGGAAGAGGGCCCCACTGACAGATGCTTACATACAGCATGGGATGTCTCAGTCACAGCAAAAATGGGAGGCCTGAGGCCTTGCTTCATTAGAGGAGGTGAGGAAAGTCTGGGAGGAGCAGCTGAAGATGGAGCAGAGGACACATTTGGGGGCATTGAGATTTGTGGTGGAGTAGATTCTACGTCAGGGGATGACACTATAGGGGGCCCAGGGGCAGTTGTGGGAGACTCAGAGACAGCCGGAGCCGTAGAGACCCGAGGAGGTGTTGAGGCCTTGGTAGATTCAGAGAGCTGAGATGACACAGACAGGGGAGGCGTATTAACAGCGGTCTCTCTGACTGAGGAAGCCATTTCTGAACGCTGAGCTGCCGGCTGTTCAGAATGCTGACGGTAATCAGGTCCCTCATGAGCCGCACTTTTGGGTAGTCTATAGGCAACAGGTGCCCTTTCCATGCCATTATAGCTTGTGTCTACCTCCTTGATAGCTTCTCTTGTATGCCCTAAAAAGAATAAACAAAACAGTCAAAAAAAATAATAATGTCAGTAAGTGTTTTTCAATGATGAATTCACAGTGAGTGTATTATGTATTGAAGCATGTGATGGTCACTGTTTTACATAATCAAACAGTGGCATCTGCTGGTTGAATTTTGGCACTATCCCACAGCTGAGCACTAGCAGTGAGAGTGACCCAATACCAGACATTCATGTGCAAAAAATAACTAGTAGGACTGAAACATCATTTTAATTATCGATAAATTTGTTCGCTTGCTTTGACTAACTAATCATTTGTCTGTAAATATAGTGACAAGTGGCCATCACAATTTCCCAGAGCAGAAAGTGACCCATTCAAGTTTTTCGTCCAACCAAAAAAGCGCAAAATCCAAAGATATTCAGTATCATAAGACTGAGAAGCTGAAACCAGAAATGTTTGGCATTAAAACATGACTAAAACGATTAACCAATAACGAACAATACTATTCTATACAGATGCCACTGAAAACTAAAGTAACCAGTGAGTGCCATGTTTTAATATGATCAGCAGCTAGGATGGCAAAGGCAAGTATGGGCAAAGAGGAAGAATACCACATGACTATACAAGTATCACTCAACTGGTGGCTTTAAAGAAGGAAATGTATAGTAGAGGAGACAGTTTAATTTATGAGGAAATTCAGAGGAAAGGTTTAAGCGATACCAGTAGTGTCAAAATGTAGGACTGACCAATTCCAGGTAAAAATATATTAGTGATAACTTTTAATGGAAAACAAAAAGGACTAATGGGATCAAGTGAGTCAAAAAGTTCCACAAACATCTATAAAAAGGTAAAAATGGTCACCTTGCATGACAGTTGTGATTCCCGCATTGCTAGCATGGGGGCTCCGTTCCCTGCTGTGGCCCTTGGGTGATCCACTATCCTGCGCTGTTGACTGTGACATCATTGGTGTTGAGGACATCCCCATCGGAAGAGGGCTCCCAGTGCCCCCTTTGCCTAAACTGTGGGGCTGTGGGCTGCCACGTGGAGGAGTAAAATTCTGGGCAGCTGTGGGCATCATCTGAGCCTGGCCTTGGGGCTGAGACTGCTGTGATGGCTGTTGCTGGGGAGACGGTAGAGATGGGTGTTGGGGTTGATGCTGGTAGTAGGGCATCCCATTAGGCATCATGCCATAATGTTGTGGTTGCTGGTGCTGTTGGTGGTGGTGGTGGTGGTGTGGGTGACGATGGGAGTGAATGTGCTGCTGCGAAGGTTGATGTGGGGGTGGTTGTAGGGACTGCTGCTGGTGATGTTGTGATGGTGTAATTCCAGGATGTGCCTGACTCTGGTAAGTCCCATACATACTGGGGGTATTGTAACTCATCTGCTGTGGGCCAGGATTACTCCTGCTCCAGTACTGACTCCCAGTAAGAGGCATGTTTGGTGGGCCTGTCACAGGGGGCTGGTGGGAGCTTTCAACACCTCCATTCAGCTGGTACTGCCCATGACCCTGGAAGTGGTGCTGTGACTGAGGCTGCACTATCCCAGGTGTAGGCTGCTTCTGGTGCATCCCGTGCCCAGGAGAGGTGCCCATGGCTGGACCATACTGAGGGTGTCCTCCCCACAAGTAGTCATAGGCCATGTTGCTCTGGTGGTGGGTGCTCATGTGTGGGTAAGGAGCAGTTGGTGGATGGGAACCAGGGACACCAGACCCAAGTACAGTAGTGACGCCATTCACATTCATTTCGCCATTCATATCTGTTAGAAAAAAAAAAACATTGGTCAAGTTTAAAAATGAAAGACAAATCTGGCTCTATAAAAGTACATAAACTGACACCAATTTTGACAAAAAGGCTCATTTTATTTATATTTTCGATACAGGGCATAAGGCTGAAAATACTCACTCTTCCCCTGCTGAGGAAAACTCATGGAGGACCCGTTAGTGTAAAGAGAATCCCCTGAGGAGAGTTTCAGTCCTGAGTTTGGTGAGGAGTGGGTGCCATAGTTGAAATGATTATTTGACTCCATCTAGAAACCAAAAAGCACAGAAAAAATAAATACACAGATTTACACTCTAATATTCCAAGTCCATTGAGTAGAACATATTAAATGTATTAAAGTGGTAGCAATTGCTTAATGGGGCTAAGATGCAAGTGCCCAATATGCATTACCACAAATGAATCATAAATATATTCCTTAATTTCCATGCAGCTTTGAAGACATTACGTAATATGTACAAAATGTCAAATCATAACTGATTTGGCAACTAGCTACTGCTTGTGACAGCACCATTTCGTTCCAACAACAACAACCGTCAAAATGTCGCAGCCAGCAACAGCAGATGCCAGGCCACAAACGATAGAAGCTCATCACTACCGCTGATGAGGCGCTGCTAATGTGAGCACATCCTCCTTAATCTAACGTAACCATGATAAATGTAGCTACGGCCCAGACAGGCATAGCTACACAAACAGTATCCAAGACCTGGTGACCTCGGCTAAGTAACAATGAAGAGATTAGCGATAATATCCAACAGTCACTCTAAGGCCTGAGTCACTCATTCTATGTCCTCGTAATACAAAAGTAGCCCTCTATGGATACTTGATTTCCTAATTCAAAAAGGCCGTTGCAAAAGCAGGCGCCGCGTTTGCTAAGTCGCGCTAGCTACGTTCTCACACGAACAATTTGCTTTAAAGCGCTGCTAGTCAGCTGAGCTAACAACTGATACCGTAAACGTTAGATAAGAGTTCAACTCATTAATATATTGGACATAACGTTACCGTTTACTTTTCCGTGAAACATTGAAGAAAAATTATCCCTCGCTCCAGCTCCAAGGTTATTTAGCTAAATCATCACAATAGAACCGAGCTAACACACGCTAGCAGGATAGCTAGCTGATAGCATCATCAACGTTTACCAAGAGTAAGTACGGCACTTAAGCTGCGATGTTAGCTAATAGCCAGGTAGAGGGTACCGCAACCACGCTGGTGTGGTCCATGGTGCCTATCAGCGATTGAGAGTCCCGCGGATGAAACTAAATATCAACTGGTCTGTTGATAACGACTAACGTTAACTCACTCAGATTCGCTTGTTAACAGATGGGAGGCGTGCTCCCTTTTGTTCACGGGCTAACGTATGCTAGCAGCCAGATAAGTTACATTGTTTACGCTGCACGCACACAGACAATTTTTGCAGAGCATCATCCTCCCACACTACCACCATCAAAACTTTCGCTTATATTTTAGTTAAAGCTATCCAACCTTTTAATCCTTGGATTTTGAAGGCGAAGATGCCTCCAAAACCTTTGGAAAAACAGATATGCGGCTGAAGACGGCACAGCGGTAAATAATAAACAATTATTCCCTAACCTTTGGGTTTTAAATTAGCAAACATGGCTGGTGTAGTCCAGTGCAGCCATGGTCACAGAACAGAGCGAACAGCAGCAGTGTAAACCTCCCAACAAAAAGGACACACATCCGGTAACATTTCTTAACGAAATTTCACAGGAAAAGCCCCAATAATAATAATAATAATAATAATAATAACCAGAATTATGCACTAACGTTAATTTAGTTTTAATAATAGTCCTAACAATAACCAGAATCATGTACTAACGTTATTTTAGTTTTAATAATAGTCCAAATAACAATAACCAGAATTATGTACTAACGTTATTATAGTTGTAATAATGAGAATCTTACATTGCTATTTGATATTAATAATAAAAGTATCCTCAAAGAAAAGTTATTGAAATATCAAGTTACATATTGCCCCAGTGATTTTATTATTATATTATTGCATTATTATTACTGATGTATTAATATGTAACTTTGTAATTAATTAAACTTTATTAAAAACGTCATCATTATGCTTATGTTAATATACGTAACTACCAAATAAAGTAGTGGAGCACAGAATTATCTGAAATGTGGAGGAGTAAAAGTATTTAGTAGCATAAAATTAAAATATTCGAGTAAATTTGCCTACAATACCTTAGTAATATATTTAAAAGAATACTGTACCTTCAAAATGATCATATCAATTACTCACCCTGTGTTAACTTGAATGAAAATGTTTTTTCTCACATGCCCCCACTGTTAACAAATCCCAAAACAGAAGAAATATAAATCTTGTTGTGGTCCCCTATTACTTCAATCATTTTTTTTTGTTCTTCTTTAAGAACTCAAGGTAAGATGGGATTAATATACAAAGCTCATTTTAAGGGTGAAGTATTCCTTAAAGTACTTCAGTAGATATATTTAGTTACTTTTCACCACTGTTAAACAGTAACTAATGTGGTTAATGGCCAATGTTAATACTGAGTTGAGTTTATAGGTAATCAATTAATTTCAAAACTGTATTTGATGTACCTTTTTATATTACCAGTTAGGGATTTGTTTTTCCTTCCCCAAAAAATATTTTATTCTTACCAGGTTTGATTATAGTTATGGAAGCAGGTTTAAATAAAGTAGTGAAAATCCATTCCAGTCATCCTCTTACACCTACCATCAAATCTACGCTTTTATTGAAATGGGTAAAGGAAGGAAACTAGTATTGCAAATTACCGTCACCTTCTCGGAAATGACAGTGAGGAAATCAGGCCTAAAGAGGAAGTATGCTCATATTCTGGGCCGAGGAGCCTGCAGACCTGCAGGTTTCTAGGTCCTAGTACCGAAATACAAGTGTTAAAGTTAAAACACAGATAGCACTCAATCAGAAAAACTGTATTATAAGGATACTACCTCTATTAAATAAAAGTTTAAAATCTACTTTTGATTTAACATAAATAGGGGCAGTAATGTATGAAAACAATTTAATTATCAATATGCAGAAAGGGAAGTTTGAGGTCCACCGACACTGGATAAGCAGACGAAGATGGGTGGATGGAATATGCCATCATACAATCCAGTAATGCTCTAAGGCCCTGGGTAACCAATCTTAAAACAATTCTCAAATATTACAAGAGAACAAGGTTCAAGCTAAAGTGTGAATACAGCTCACTGTAGGCTGCTTCAGGGAACTTGCTCCCACAACTTCCCAAAATTAAATTAAATATTGTCCAAAATTTTCAATTTTCAAAACATGGAACACTTATCTGAAATTAAAACACAAGTCAATTGTTATCTAAAAAAAAAAAAAAAAGGCATTTAAATGATTCTTAAACTGTTTATTAGAAAGATGTAGACAATAAAAAAAAGAATATCCACTGTAATTCAACATTGGTCTCCCCTTACATTTTATTGACAGTGCAAATGTAATTTGGTTATTACACGTCACATATCGTTCAACAAGCCCTCACTGAGAAGGGGGGGGATCATTCTAGAAGAACAAACGCAAATAACCTGGGGAATAGCAACAAACCACATGATGCTAAGGACCAACCAAGCTTCAAGCCACGGTGTCAGTTGCAAAACATTTCACCTTATTTCTGCAGTTTAACATGAGCGTGCATGTTAGGTTATGGAAAGAGGAACTGTAAAGACACTAAATATGTGGAATTCATTCAGATTAACAAAGTAGTTCATAAACTGGGAAGATGCAATGATTTCAGAATATTCCAATTTTATAAACATTAAAACAAATAAAGGGAAACATAGGCTGGAAGGTTAAGCCACAGAAACAAAGACTGGCTCCCTGGATATCTAATTCACGGGACATGGAAGGCTTTAGAGGAACCCAATCAGTAAATGCATCCAATTTGTATGATGTACATAGCGAGTGTCTTTAAATCATGAGAAACTACATTGGTCAACTTACTGAAAACCACAACATTGGGAATGGGTGGGCCTAATCATTTTAAACCACAATTTATTTGAAAACAAATTGTAAACCTGTTAACACATATTGCTCAGTTTAGGACAACTAGACAGCTTTTCCAACAAATAGTGTGCTTACTTGTAATATTTAACAGTAAAACAAGATACCCAAAAAGGTGCAGTACAGCAAATGGAAGTGGAGATAGCTGCTCTGTACAATACCATGCATATCAATCTTCAGTGTACTGATCGGTCAAGAGTTTGGAGCTGAGGCTATGGATTTAAATATGGCTACTGACTCATATGTACATTTGTTGGTCACTGCCTTCAATTTCAAGATATACATTTGTTATGATTCCTCTTGCCCTATGTTCTTCCATTTTCTTTCCAGAGTCTTACAGTCTTCTATTCCAAATCTGGCATTTCTAAAGAGTAAAGTAGAACACAAATAACATTAAATCTTACATCACAACCAACATATTATCAAAAATGGAAGCACTCATTTACAGATGTAGTTGGCTCATAAATACTTACTCTCATCATCGCTATCTGCAGAGTCATCCTAAAAAAAAAAGAGATACGGTTGAAAAATGTGACACACTGTAACTGATTTAATTGTTCACAATAACACGACAGCCTTACTGACACTGATTAACATAGGATTGATGATCAGTTTCTTATGTCTGAATAAGAGATTAATGCTTAGAAATAAAAGGATTCTTACGTCATCTGCGCCATCATCTGCACCATCTAGCTCAGGCAGGTCATCCTCCCCTCCCATGTTGTTCATCATCTGTAATATTTAACCAGAATTAAATATTAAGGAGTTCATTATTAAACAAATGACAAATACTGCAAAAGACATCAATCTGGAAAGTCTTTTGAATCTGTTTAAGTTTGGTTCATAACTGGCACACAGAATGATTTAATTACAGAGATGTGAGCTACATTTTTCTACAGCACTTTAGAAAAACTGCCCCAATCTCACTTTTTCTCTATTACGGTATTTATATTATTGGCCAATCCCCCAATCCTAATAATTATTTTAGGAGCATTTTATGCTTTCAATAGAGGGTGACAAGTTAAAATAAAAAATAAGTAGAAAAGTGGGAATGACACGCAGCCATGTATCAGGAACCACCAATGCTGCCATTTTGTATTTTTTACCTTAAAATCTGTGCTTACCTTTTATACCAATGGTGAATTATTAAGTTGTTATATTAAAAAAAAATACAAACATATTGGGACTTCTGCACATTATTTAAAGCATACATTTTGAAATGCCATGTGTAGTGTTTGTGACTTTGACTGATGGTATTAAAAGCTGAGACAATAATTTAGAAAAAGCTTTTGATTCCTAAAATGTACCTCTTCAGAGCAATTATGAATTACTTCCCCCATACTTAATGCATAGTGCTTACATCTGAGAATTGATCGAAGTTGCCCATCTCCTCATCGGAGTCATCCTCCCAGTCTTTCCAGTTGTTGAAGTCGACACTGAGCCAACTCAGCTGTGAGTCCACAAAACAGTGATTTATTTATGACATTCTAAAGTTATGCATATATTTACTGTATCATACTGTTAACTGTTAGCATTTCAAATAAATGTATGATACAAACAGTCATTTACATTAAATGGCCGCGTTTGTGTTTAACTGACCTTAGCCTTCTCTTTTGTTAGCCTCGGCCATGGTTTCCCTGGCTGTGCTTTTCTTAAATAGCACAACACTGAGCGATCTGTACGTTTATGTTTGGATTCCTGCGTTGAGGGGGAATGGAAATAAAGAAATATTTCAGGAGATTTAGTCTGCAATTTGTACAATGCATTTTGCCAAACGGTTTTAATGTTTGAAAATAATGATCAATGCAACAAGTCATGTAACTTACATTTTCATCAATGGCTTCAAAAAGGTCTATTTCATTCTCATGTTTGACATTGTCTGTTCCTCCAACACAACTGTGGAAAAAAAAAAATATATAAAAAACATATTTTGGGGGAAATAAAATACAACTGCATTACTCACCAAAAATAGAGCAGAACCAACTTAACACCACTTAACAAGAAATGTGTTTAAATACAACTTGGGGGCTTTATTGACAACCAAGAAGAGACAAAAAACGTACCTGAAACCACACTTTGCTTTATCAAAATTGATTTTAAGGTCTTTGCTGTCTGCTACACAGAACTCTATAAAAACGGCGTCCCTCCTATCGTACCACTTGGCAGTTGCTGGATGCCTGTAAAGGAACGGAGGTCATCAAAACATGTGTAAACAGTCTAAATAGTTAGACAAATTGAGTAGCCAGTTGTAATTCACAAAACCCATTCAAAAGTACAGCTTTTAGGATCCGGTTAAAGAACAGAAACAATGCCAATGCCTAACCTTTCCTATTTGTGAAGCAGTAAAGCTTATCAGACCCACAACTTGCATAAAAAATACATAATACAGGGACCAGTGCTGGTGACAGGTGGGAGTTAGTCTTTTAGGCATCAAAAAGACTATGTATCAGGTTGCCACACAGCATCCAGTTACTGTTTGCGCCTGTATCAAGAACCCTCAAAAGTGAAATATCTGTGAATGCTAAAACATAAAAAGCCAAATTCAAATCAACAAGATGTTCTGGGTGGGTTCAGCTCAGGTTTCCCTTTATATGATATAGTGTTGTACGTAGTGTGGTACGTTGTAAAAGTTTTACCTTGTAGCTGCAAACGTTTGAGCAAGCTCAATTAATTAATGAAGTTCTGGGTAAGACTTACAAGAGAAGAACATGGAATAATCCATTCTTTTTACCCAATGGCACAATAAAAAAAAATAAAACGTATTAAATGATGTGGTTAATGAGACTTCCAGCACAGACACATGTCAGTTGTACAACATTAATCAATAACGACTCAGTGACTTATGTTAATTGATAAGTTAATTTTTTTCCCCCGTGAACTACATGAGTGGTTGCAATTTCTTCTTCTACATATTTAACGACACGGTATTGCTCCTGGCATTAAACTGAGCTAAATCCTCTTAGACGTTAACGTGGACCAACCAAGGCAGCGCCTTTTATAGAAAATGTTGATTTAACGTAGCTCACTCCATTCACAACTTTGCAATTCAATTGCAAACGTGCATATCAGCATGCAGATCCTGTTTTCTTTATAATGCTGAAATCATGACTTCTAACACAGACCTGATGCTAATCTATTGAAGTCGTTTAATGAACACTATTAGCTTTGCTAGCCATGCTAACAACGCTGTTAGTTAAGCCATGCGGTGCGACTGCTCCATTCTATGCCGTTAAGCCATAGTAGCGGTTTTCTTCCGCTAATACTGGGACACCGGGTCTGCCACAATAACTGCGATGTAAGATTGTGTTTGTTTTTTTTTAAACTAGATTCAAGCTAAGAAGCGAGTTGCCGTTAGCTTATAGTCCATTGAGGCAAGGCCAACCTCCCGCCGTTGAAAAGCATGTTGTCAGAAAGCTAACGTTAGCTAACTAGCAAAGTAGGTTGTGCTATCGCACTTTCCCTCCGTTGTACACTCATGCTACCTTCCACAACTTACATGTCTGTACGTGAAGAGAGCTTCTTTTTCGTAGGTAAAACAGTCTCTTGAAAAGAAAGGTGATGCCTGCAAAAAATAAGGGATGCCGTCCACAAACAAGCAATGTAAACGTTTCTAGCCTGTGGATTCTACTCCGGATCTTCTTGCGGATCCCACAATGAGAATGACAGTACTGACGCAGTTGGAGCGTACGTACCTACTAGACGTTTCTAGAGTTTTCAGCCACAGCTGCGGGTGATGTGGAGGAGGCACCGTATTCTCCTGATGTAAAACATATTAATTGATTTGCTATGGTGTCCGTACCACCCAGTATGATTGCCTCAAATGACCTAAATCATAAGAGCAATTTTCAGATGAAACTGCTAGTATTTCAGGTTAGAATGTACACATATTTACGACAATAGCTGTGCACGCAATATTTGAAAATAACAATAAAAAGGCTTTATAATTTTTTTTTGTACTTATCAATAGTGCATTTACCAATGCGTGACGAACAATCAGCTTAACATATCTCAAATAATTACACAAAAGGATGAAAATAGACAAGAAAAGATTAGATACGCCTTTGTGGATCCCCTAAGGAGAAGTTTGGCACAGCAGCATGAAGGACATGATTATATTCATTATATATGATTAAGTACAAAATAAATAAGAGTTATATAAAGCTAAAATGAGAAAAGAAATAAAATAGAAACTACACTGGAATAAAAAGTCAAGCAGGACGATGTTGGTCATATAATAATATAAACCAAAAATAATGATTATTACTTTATTATCATTCATCTCCACATTGACACCAAACACCAAATTGACATATTCAAATATCGTGTGTGGTAGAAATTATATATAATTTCTACCACACACGATATTTGAATAGGGTATACCAAGGTGAGATTTGAAATAAGGCAGATAATGTAAATCACTCAAAGTCTTTTAAGTATGTATTCTCTGCGCAAAGAAGGCAGTGGTGTAGTCTAGGTGATACACAGGTATACGCAGTAGGCTATACCCACTAAGAAATCAACAACATAGTTTTATGACAGAACTTTTACTTCAGATATACATTCACAAATACAGGGTTGAGTAATGTGACAGCAAACTAAACTAACACTGCAGAAGACGCAGAGACTTTCCTGATGTGAAAGCGAACCGAGTTACTGCTTTATATTATATTTGATATATTTTGAATGCCATCTGCGTTTTCCTTATCATAGGCTAAAAAAAGGTATTTCCATCATAAATTGGTGTATACAAGTGTATCAGAATGCAAGAAATGAATTCTTTGACACTCAAAATAACCCTGGGGGAGGACACCCAGACCCCACACCACAATATACTTTGATATTTGTTTGATTATATATATATATATATATATATATATATATATATATATATATATATATATATATATATATATATATATATATATATATATATATATATATAATATATATATAATATATTATATATATATATAATATATATATATATATATATATATATATAATATATATATAATATATATATATATATATATAGTACAGCATATCCACTACAACACATTAGACTACACCACTAAAAGGAGTTTCAGTTCATCATGATAGTCTGAGAGAAGAGTCTTGGAAAATCACTTGACAGCAAGAGGGCGGGGGTGAATTAATAGCCCTTCTGACTATCAGTCCATCTGACCTCCAAATCTGGGACCGAAATGGGAGGTAAATAAAAGCCATTGTCTGCACTTTAAATAAACAGAAGAACATAAAATTTGGCTATCAGAGTCCATACATCAAAACAGAAGTAAAGAGTTCACACAGCTAAAATCTAAAATAAAACAAGTAACAAGATATGTTACAAGACAAATTCCTGTTTGTGATTTTCTATTAGTTTTGTCCAACCAACAGTCCTAAAGAGATTAGATTTACCATCATAGTGTGACTTTTGGGGTTACAGATTTGAACTGATAGCCAGTGTTACACACTGGTGGGAGTGGAGGTTAAAAAAATGCCAGAGGCTCTCATAAACAAAAGAATTTTTTTTGCTCATCATAGTAGGGACTAAAAGTCAATGTATCTTGGACCCTGTTGCATCAATGATGGAAACCTCAATCTCTCTAAAAGTGACTCAACATCAGAGGATTGTGAATCAAAATGGCTGTCCACACTCATCCCTTTCTAGCAGTAAGGGAAATGTTGGTAATTATTTGAGTCTTGACAATTTGGAGTTAGTGCAGCCGCCCTCTTTAAACAGAATTAACTTTTGATGAGCTTGTTCACAAAATGTAGTCTACTTAAAAACATGGGCTACTTATACCCAGTGGTGGAGGAAGTATTCTGAGCTATGTGTAACTTTCAGTTTGTGTTGATTCTAGTGGCTGCTTTGGACAAAAGTGGTAGTGTTTTTACCACACCTGCTGTCATAAAGATCTTTACAGTGCTTTCTAATCCACTGTAGACTACTGAGTTAGTGTTACCAGGAGGTTATATAGTCGCAATGAATGTTTTGCTCAGTCAGAAAATCATTAATTTACAATAAGAGAATATGTTACAAATAACTTTTTTTTTAATATATATATAAAATTTATATAGCAATTTTCATGAAACTCAAGGACACTTTACACACTTACAGGGGGAAAAGCAAACACAAACTTCCTAAAAGGAATAAAACATCTGCGCTAAATGGAAGGGGCCGTAAATCAATGTTGGCTACTGACATACAACCACACAATGTATGGCCTTTTATTGTGGCCAGCCTAAGGCACACCTGTGCAATAATCATGCTAATCAGTCTAATCAACATCTTGATGTGCCAAACCTGTGAGGTGGATGATTATCTCGGCAAAGAGCAAAGTGCTCACTAACACAGATTTAGACTGATTTGTGAACAATATTTGAGAGAAATAAGCCTTTTGTATAAGTAGAAAATGTCTTAGCTCTTTGAGTCCAGCTCATGGAAAATGGGGGCAAACACAAAAGGGTTGCGTTTATAATTTTGTTAAATAGCACTCTTTTCACTGTTGGTCTCACTTGCAGTTACAGGTAATTTATGACTAACAGTAGAAAAATAACTGTTTTATTCATATACATATAGCAACTAAGAATTAGTACTAGTAAGTACTACGACCACACTAAAGATTCTCCAATATATGTAAAGTCCTGCATTAAAAATGTTACTTAAGTAAAAGTTTATAAGTATAAGCAGGAAAAGGTACTTACAAGTATGGAATTTAAAAGTATTTAATGCAGAAAAAAAAAAAAAAATCTTTTTCAGTTGTACATGTATAAATTGTTGAGTATTTAATCTACCTCAAAACATATTTTACAAATTCATGTTTTGTGTGCAGAACATTTTTATCTGTAAAGTAACTAAAGCTGTCAAACAATGTGGAGTTTAAATTACAATATTCCCCTTGAGATGTAGTGGAGTATAAGTGTAAAGACACTCCCTCATAAAACATCTGCAACGCCTATTTTTAAAGCAGTTTAAACCCAGCATGTTTTACATCCATGTTTACCAGCTTGCAGTCTTCTTCCCAGTGGAAAAGCGCAGCACCCTTGGTAGGACTTTGAGTCACCCGCATGCATGAGTCCTTGTGTGCGTGCATGAAATAAAACATGAAAACTCATTCATAAAAAGCTCCACAGGCTACAAGGCATCATAAACTCCTCAGGGAACCTTGAAAGAGGTATTCATACTTTGAGTATTTCCATTTGCAGCTACTTTATACATGACTGTACTACATTTTAGAGAGTAGTAGTGCACTTGCTAATCCACTTACTACAGTGTTTTAGCTGGGAGGAGGCCTCGGAAGACCCAGGACTAGGTGGAGAGATTCTATCTCTAACCTGGCCTGGGAACGCCTCGGGATCCCCAGTCGGAGCTAGTTGATGTGGCTCGGGAAAAGGAAGTTTGGGGTCCCCTACTGCTGTCCCCGCAACCCGATACCGGATAAGTGGATGAAGATAGATGGAAGTTGCTTACCAGTCCTTTTTTCTTTCATACTCTTAACCATACCAAGGCCTTTCAGATTTATCTATTTTCTTTAAAAAGGAAAACTGCAGTCCATTACAGATACACCTCACTTTTTTCCAAAATCTGCTCAACTTTGGATGAAGACATGTCTATTCACTGACAAGTGTGTTCATGGTCAAGTTTAGCTCAAGGAAATGACAATCATATAAATTAAGGTGTCAACAGGGTAACATGCGATGGGTCCAGCTCCCTGTGACCCCCTATTTAAAAAAAAAAAAAAAAGGAAATAAGGTACTCAATATTTCTAGTAATTTCAGTCAGCTGAAGGGACACCTGCCCTACCCCATTTCCCAATGAAGTGCAAAAATAAAAAAAATCATTTTATCAAGCCACAACTTTATTTCCATCTTGGGTATAAATTGTATAAACGAGCTTAAATCAGCAACCTTTCTTCAACCCTTTATTGCCAGGGTCCCATTACATTGTCAACTCCTGCAAAAGAACAAAAAAAAAAAAAGGTTTGTTAAGATAGGTTTTAAGGGGTTTTCCCTACAATTTAAAGATTTTTTCTCTTCTCAGGACAGAAATGTTGGCTTCAGTAAATTCAGAAGAACGAAAGTCACTGTATTATTCATCACTGAAGAGTTTTACATACACATCTACAGAGATCTGGCAAACCATTTAAAATGGCCCGTTGAACTCCAAACCAAATTTTAAACAATTTTAACCTTCAATAGTTTTCAGTTTCTAAAATCTTACCATAATAGCATTGACAATGTCGTTGTTGTTGTTTTTCAGCGCACGTACAGCCTTCGCCCGCGACACGTTGGCTTGTGACATGACGAGTTCGATGTCCTTGACCTCAACTCCGGTCTCATCCACCTGTGTAAAATAAAAAAAAAAAAGGTATAAGGGTAGTGTATTTTTATATTGCACATGTTAAAACAAACTGCATATTTGTAAGTGTCCATCTTCACTTGATTAAAACTGCATCTTACCTCTTCTTCTTCGCTCTCCTCCTGTACTGTGGGCGTCTGTGTGTTTTCCTGAATGTTTGATACAGCTTCTCCCTGTACCTTGAATTTTTCTGCGGCAGCCAGCTGGGCTTGCTGGGAAAGATCTTCGATCTAGGAAACAAGAGTAAAATAAGAAAGTAATACATTTGGCAGAACATTTTCACTTGAGTATTGTATTGAGTATTTTGTACCATTTTGATGATTCACATGTTATTACTTGGATCTTTTAATTAGTTGCCTGCTGCCTTATAAGAAGTTAAGACTAGACCGGACAGTAAGACAAGTGTAATTACTAGATTTGACTGGCTACATACCTTAGCTTCACCGAAGACGATATATGTGTCTGATGCAGGGCTTTTGTAGACGTCTGGTTTGGTAATGACAAACAAGATGTTCTTTGACTTGCGAATGGTGACCCTGGTGACCCCCGTTACCTGCCTGAGACCAAGCTTTGACATTGCCTGCAAAGAAAATAAATAAATACAAGTCATTTTACAAATGTGGCCAATTTTGACCTTCAAAGAAAGGAAGTTACCTCTACCTTCACACTGTGAGATCATTACCTTGCGTGCTTTCTTTTCACTGCGGCTCTGTTTGGCTTTGCTGACAGGTTCCTCGTCTATTTCAGCAGCTGCCGCAAGCTGTAAAACACCGAATATTCATCCATATGTTATGTCAACAATAAATGTAGGCTGAGGAATTAGGAGACTTTTAGGTTTTTGTCATTGTGCAAACACTTTCTCTTCTCAGGACAGAAAGATTGGCTTCAGTAGGCTCAGAAGAACGAAAGTCACTGTATAAATCATCACTGAAGAGTAAAGGACAAACATCCTCTCAAAAAGGGTTTAGGTTCAAGAGTTTGTTTCGGTTTAAGTCGATGGTATTCAAGACCAGACTGAACTCTCACCTGAGCTTGCTGTGTCTGTGTCTGTGCAGAGTCCTGTTCCTCCAGCTCAGGGACTGAGTCATCACTGTCTGACTCTGTACCGGATCCTACAGAACCAGAAATCAAAGTTAGTCACAACATGCAAACTATTATATACAGTACATGTGTGCTTGCAAGTCATTATGAAAATATGCTGCATTAATTCTGGGGGAAAAAAAAAGTAGGCAGGTTAAAAGTGATCCCAAATAAAGTATGTTTGTTGTGTCCCAAGATGAACATAAACCCACCGAACATGTTGAAAGTGTAAAACTGCGATAACCATTAACTTGGTTGCAAAAGCGTCAGAACAATTTAACTTCTAATGTTGAAAATACCCTCCTATCCAATGCCATATTGACCATTAAACATTGCACACATGAGACTGCTAACATGACAATGCTGACCATATGCAACAAAACTGTTAAAAAAATTAGGAGCATCGATGTTAACTAGATTGCATCTTAAGAAAGGACTATTTAAAATGAATGTATACCTCACAACCATGGCTTTTTGAGAGAACATATCTAAGCCTCTGAGCAGTTCCCAGTTGCAACGCAGTTGAAAAAACAAATTGCACGAAAGAAAGAAAAAGAAAATACCCTTGTCGTTCTTGATCACAGGATCCACCTTGACTGGGGCTTTAGCAGGTGTGGGGACAGGTTTGGGTGTAGAGACGGATTCAGAAGGAGTTTTACCGATTACCTCAACCTCAGGTTTAACAGGGGCAGGTTTTGCAACTGCCTCAGCAAATGTGAGTTTAAGGGGAGCAGGGGCAGGGGCAGGAACAGCAGGCTCAACTGGAGCAGGCTTTAACGGAGCAGATGAAGGTTCAGCTAGTAGTTTGGAAGGCTTAGCAACCACAGCTGGTGCCGCCTTAACCAATTCTGCCTCAATGACTGGCTTAGCACCCATCATAGGGGTGGGCTTGGTAACCTCAGCAGCAGCTGGTTTAGCTTCTGCAGCTGGCTTAGCAGCTGCCACAGGAACAGGTTTGGCCTGAGCAGCTGGTTCAACCTCAACAGGAGCAGGTTTGGCCTCAGCTGGCTCAGGAGAAGGTTTGCTTGGGGAGGCCTGCTTAACAGCCTCAATTTTAGCTGGGGCTGTTTTAGGAGCTTCGATGGGAGCTGGTTTAGCAACCTCAACAGCTGCAGTTGAGGCTTCAGCAACAACTTTAGCACTTTCAACAGGAGCAGATTTAACCGGCGCTGCTGCGACAACCTTAACAGGCACAGACGTGGGCTCAATGTCCATCTGGGGCTTGGATGTTACTTTCACCTCTACAGTGGGTACGGGTGCTGGCATTTTAATTGGCTTCTCAGGTGGGATAAGTGGAGGGAGATCGTCATCAGCAGCTGCAATAACAGGGGCAGCTTTTGATTGAGCGGTCTTGACTTCAGCTAATGCGGGAGGGCTAGAAGTAAGAGTATTTGAAAATGAAATGGGAGCTGCCACAGCAGGCATTGAGGCAACTTTAAAAGCGGCTGGGGCTGCAACAGGATTTGTAGCAGCTGCTGGGGGTTTATTTGGCTCAACTGGGGCAGATTTTGCTTCAACTACAGTATGCTTAGGGCTAGCCTCTACATGGTTTTCATTTGATGGGGTGACCTTGCACTCCAAAGGGGCAGGAGCAGGCACAAATGCCTCTCCTTTCTTAGCTTTTCCTTGTTTGCCAGCCTTGACAACTTTCGGGGTGAAGGTGTTTGCCTGACTAGTGAGGCCAGGTGAGGTAGCTAAGGGAGATGGCACGGGTGAAAGGGGGGTAGTGGAGGAAGTCGATTTTGGTGAGGTGGGAGAGGAGGAAGAGGCAGACATGGAAGATCGTTTTCTTCTGCCAGGAACAGCCTTTGGGGCAGAGGAACCCTGCACATTCTTGGCATCTTTGCCTTTGGGCTTTGCAGGGCCAGAAGCTGCCTGAGGTTTCTGGGTGGAAGCTGGGGCAGGAGGTGTAGCTGAATAGAAAAATCACTTTTAAATCTTTTGACAGGAGAAGTCTTACTCATGCGGATTAAATGATCACAAACCAAGACGCAATCTCCTTGCTTAAGGTTAAGAAAAAGACACACCTGCCTAGCTTTAGAGTTTGATGCAAAACACTCAAAATGCAGACCATACTACTTACTTCCACACAGAAAACCGTTCTAACATTTTGTGAGAATGCACTTAGGACAAAAAGGGTAAAATCATATAATGATCATCACCACATAATGAAATATCGCCCTTGCACGTTAGCAAGTGCATAAAAGCACCAGCTATCACTAAACTGGTGTTTCAAGGTAGAACTGACCCAACACCTGGCCAAAATAACCTTAATCGAATCCTATGCAATTAAACAAGTACAATAAAGGCATTTCCTCTGAACTATCTCTAAATCAATAAAAGAATGTTACCACCTGCAAATACATATGCCCAACACATTTAAAAAGGTGCATTCAAATGATTGCGAAAAAGTGGGGAGAGGGGAGCGCCTGCTTTTTAGGATAAACAAACCTGACAGGTGGCGAGTTGAAAAAGGTGGGCCTCCACATTTGGAGGACTCCTTTGACTGAATGGCCTTGGAGAGAAGTCTAACAGCTTTCTTGTCAAGTTCTTCATTTTGAGTACCCACGTCAACATTATCACCAGGCAATGCTTCGTCCTGAGCTGCGACCAGGCAAAGACTCTTTAAGTTTTCTACCTCAGTCTTTAGGGCATTAGTGGCCTTCACGTATTCATGAGCAGATGGTTTTGGATCATCCGGAATTTCTTCTAGCACTGCACTGGGCTTGCCTCCAGAGGCCTCTGCTTCAACAGAAATATGCTCAACCTCTTGACGGTCTGATTCCTCAGCAGACCCAGACTCCTGTCTTTGTACCTTCACAGACGAACCAGCTTCATCATGAGTGGGTGGTCCTTCTGAGGAACCAATGGGAGTCTCAGCAGAAGGCACCGACTCTAGAGGAACTGGCATGTCAGCTGAAGCACCGGCTGGGTCAGCAGTCGCCTCTTGCTGTGAGACAGGTGTTGCCGCCAACCCAGTTTCTTTAGTTTGCGTGGTCATTTGACCAGCAGCTACACCATTTGCTTGATCACCAGTTGTCTGAATGCGAGCCTCTTCAGGGGAGACTATCTCTTGAGCCGGAACAGAGGTCTCTGGAGGATTCTCCAGTGGGATTGCCTTGCTCACAGGAATGGCCATCTCAGGAACAGCCATCCCAGTAGGAGCAGAAGAATTCAATACTCCTACATCTGATTAAGGAAGATTAAGCAACAAGAGTAACAAGGGGAAGGGCAATCACAGTAGTTTGGCGAGCAAATCTACTTTGCAAAGTTTAAGAGCTTCATGACTACACTGTGAAGTGAGAAAAAAAAAAGAAAAAAAAAGTGCTCCACACGTGAAAAGAAAATACGAGTTTGTGAGAAGAATGTTGCTTAGCTTGCGTTTTACCAAAATAAAAATAGGAAAATTGTTTGGTGCATTACATTAAAAGAAAAAAATATCCCCATGTTCCAAACTCCATGCAGTGTCCGTATGTGAAAAACACTAGATGATCTGTGCACAACTATGTATGAAAATAAGATATAACTATCAACTAAAACCTTGAATTAGACTGCATAGCACATGTACATTTTTGTACTGCTTTGTGGCAAAAACATATGGATTCACACTGAAATCCATTTCAAGACCTTTTTCAAAATGAGAGCATTTGTCAGCATTAACAGTGTTGTGAGATAATGCCAACACAAACTCAATCCCTATGAAACAACAACCCAACACGTGCCCTTATTATGAGCTGTGTTGGTACTGACTCATCTGCAGTCGACACTGCATCAATCATCAATCACTTGTCATCAAGGAAACATTCATTGAAATGAGACACCTTTTCTTCTCAAGCGTCATCTGAACTGCTCTGCTCTTTTTTGCCATGGAGTTTATTTTTATAAGGATAATGTGATGTTAAGTCCAAAACATGTGCTAACAATTTCCACTGCTGCAACTGATCTATTAGTATCAAAGTCTCTGCCCCACCCCAGATCACCCACATACAGATCCATTTCTGGAAAAAAAATAAACACACTGTTTACATATGCTGGTGAAAAGTGACGCACAAAAGTATAAAATCCTGGAGAATCATGCCGAATAATAGTGATGAGTCACTGTTTCATACAAATTAAATGTTTATGCAACACCCTCACTGACAAACGCAAAACATCCAGGATATGACAATCCGGACTTCATTTTTCAATTTATTAACCAGATATTGTCTCATTTATGGTCAAAAGAGCACCATGTCCATCATGCTAACTGATCAAAATATGTCCATTATCTTTTAACTATATTTACATACCAGTATAATCAAACTTGAGAAAAGGACTTACATGCATCATTACCCTAAAAATATAGCTTCTTTATAAAAAAATAAAATATGGATATTATCCTAAAATAAACATGCAACACAAAATGATCTGTGCCAGATAAATCTATACAAAGTGGGTTTTCAAGGCATTTAGTGTGCACGGGGAAAACCACTCAACACCATGCATTGTGGGTTAAATCCAGTTGTCAGTGCAAGTCATGGCACACACCATTGTGAGTTTGTATAAATAGGGGGGTCCTGGATTACTCTTTTCAAACCAAGGAACGCAACATTACCAATGCAAATCTTGCAATGGGTAAACTATGGTTACAAATGTCCCAACACAAGGCTGGGGACAGTCAAAACAACCTTCACCTGTTACATCAACTCAGTGTCCAGCCAGCTGAGACAATTCCCTGAGCCAAATAATTGTCCGATCATCAATATTGTCCCTTTACTTATATTATCTTCCATAGATGGTCATTTGCTGAACAATTTACCCGTTCTTTGAGTTAGAGCAAGGAAAATGGGAAAATCTTTCTATATTCCTTGAGTTCCAGGACCCCGTTGTTTAATATGTAGTATTGCATGCACATTTATGATCAGGTAAAATATACGAACCGGTCTCCACTTGAGGCTGCTGCATCTCCTGCTCTGTGACTGGGACCGTTTCTGTAGCTTCACCAGGCATGGTTGCTGCTGAGGAAAAGGCAGTTTATTAACTTAAGCCAAGTCTTAAAAACTAATGTTACTAGTAGTGGAAAACAAATTTAGGCAAAACTTGTGTGGCACTTAACGGATCACTGATGTTAGCAGGCACTAGTTAGCCGATTCAGACACTGACTTGCAGTTATAGCTAACGTAAGATGAACAGGTGACGGAGCCCATGCTTTAGCCCAGTCTTTACAGTTACTCTCTTATGAAGCAACATTTAGACAACCTCAACAGGGGAAAGCTAACGACAAGAGTCACACCATCGCTTTTTACTCAAATATAAAAATTGTCACACAGATCAACACCACTAGTCAGCTCACTGCGGCCCTGAAAGGCTGCAAGTATACTGGGAGTCATGTTCCCCCATTTTGAGCAGGTAATCGGTGGTACAACAGTAGATATATCACTGAAGAGAGGGACAAAATAGAACCAATATCTGCATCAGCTTGATTACACTACTTTACTTTAAGGCATGACACGTTTTAAACAGACGGTAATAAGTGAAAAAAGGCTGGATGATGTTGGATTATCAACGGAGACACTCACCGATTTGGGACGTTATATCCAAGATGGCTGTGAGAGAGAAATTCTGACCTCTGATTCACGGTAATATCCTGTTTAGAGCGGTCTTCTTCTTCCGGGTTGTTGAACCTTATACGTACAAATGTCTGTTAACATAACTTTTTCTAGTTTTTTCTAGTAACAGGTGACCTGTTACTAGAAAATAAACTTCATTTTACTCAAGTACAATTTAGGTTATTTTTACGTGCTTATTTTAATGTTATGTTTCTTTACATGTCAATGAAAATAACCGTTAATTCCAAACCAGCTGAGCCAACTCAACAAATGTCTGGCCATAGATTGCTAATTGTAAATATACTGTATAAATGTTACTATCTTATTATCACTCCATTACATATCAGAGGGAAATATTATTTAATCAACATTTATCCGACCGCTATATTTTACTGATACAGATAACTTTACATACACACTGTATATGATCAGCATATTAAATATGATATAGTAAAATGTTTAAATTCAATATTAAAATCTAAAAAAATAGTAATAATCACATTTTATATATATATATATATATATATATATATATATATATATATATATATATATATATATATATATATAGTTTAATTTTGACGTGGAATAACATTTCCCATGGATGTGTAATGGAAGACAAAATAAAAAAAAAACATTTATATACAGAATCTTTACAATTGGTCTTCTATGGCCAGCCATAATTTTTAAAAATTCTGTACAGTAAGACATTTTTTCATAACTTGTGGTTTGAGTGTTGGTATACAATTTGTCAAATATGTATATATGTATTTGCTATTCGAGTTTAAAAAAATCTGTAAAAATTCTTGAAATTGAAATCACATTTATTTTCACAAATAACTGTACAATAGAAAAAGGTTGGCAAAGAGCAGACAAACAAAATACAATCCTACAGTAAGGACATTATTTACTTGAGTTTTGTTTAGAAATGAATTATGGATATTCATAAGGGTTTAATTGTTCATCAGAAAAATTTGATTTTTTTTTTTTAACCACATGAAGCCCTCAAAACAGGACAGTTTGCATCATCACCAACATTAAGTAATAGGGAGCGATGAACAGTTCCACTGCTGTATCACTTTCTGATTGTTGATCCAGTTCAGAAGTCTTTCTGAAGATCTAAAAAAAGAAGGAAAAAAATAGATTAAATGAAAGAACAAACTTCTGTGGCGCCCTAGTAGCTCACCTGGTTGAGTGTGCACCCCATATACTAAGGCCTGGGTTTGAATCCCCCCGGCCCTTTGCTGCATGTTGCCCCCGTCTCTCCCAAATATCCAAATATTTAGCTGTACTATATAAAAAGGCAAAAAGCAAATAAAAAAAAGATATATAAAACCAACTTCTTAACCCTTGAAAATCAATGCTTTTTATTGATGTTCTTAACTTTTTCTTACGTTTTTGTCCCTTTTTTCATCACTTTTGAATCTTTTTTTCAATGTTTGTCACTGAAGTTTAACACTAACTTATTTACTTTAGTTTTATAGTTATTTTTGGAATTTATGTTCATAAAGCTCATTTATAGGAAATTATACCAAATGTTTGAGTTAGAAATGCAAAAATTAGGAATTATTTAGACTTAAATTAAAGGAATGTATGTTGATGGATAATCATAGACTGGAATATGTCAACTTTTACTCAATACTATTTCAAAACCAATTTTTTTTTCAAATGCTATAAGATTGAATAAGAGGCCCCAAATTTAATGAAAGTAGAGATTTGTACTTGTGTGGAATCAATCATGTTATTTTTGGATAGGTAAAATATAAGACAATGAGTCAGTTTGACCCGAGGACAACATGAGGGTTAAAGTCACCTTTATTTCATTTACTAAGAATAAAACTTACCACTTTTTTTGAGAAGTTCTCCTTTCCATGAGCGAGCCATCTTATCCAGAAACTGGTCAAAGTATTTCACATATTTTGCCAGGCTTGTTCTTTTGTAATCTGTCAAAAGTAATCAGTTACTCAGATTATTTAGAATAAACTAAAGCTCTATGGGTTCTCATTGATAGTTAGCATATCTCATGTAAAAAATAATAATCATTATTAATGATCAAAATTACAATAAAACAGAAACAATAATTCAGTGGTTCCTATCCGACAATAGGAGAGGCCCCACATTTCTTCAGTACGTGCTGTATGTTTGAATTTATTTTGATAAATAAATAAAAATAAATTGAGGTTCAACATGTCAAAGCTGATGGACCATATTTGCCTTATTTGAGCCAGGGAAAAAATGCCAGATTAACTTGGCCTGCTTATTAACTATAAAAAAAAAAAAGGTACAGCTCATGTGTGTGATACGATTAGAGCCGTAATGATCTTATTGCCTGATATTAGGCATTTCCTGATGTATCTGCATTTATAATGGTTGATAAAAAAATAATATTCATTCATCAGAATCATTTCTAATGACAAATAAAGGATTCTGATAAGTTATTTAAAAAAATTAAAATAAAAACGGACAGTCAACCATGTTATGAGTGTTGGCGTTGCATAGTTTGTCCACCAGAGGGCACTGTGACAGAAAGGTGTGTTTCGACTAGTGTGGACTTCACCGAAAAACAGGAAATAAACAGAGGTATGTGCACTGGCTGAATTAACACGACTTCTATGCCTTTCTGTCACATCTACTGTAGTCAAATTCGCTGTGTGCACACAGAAGGAATCACTGCACATGGCTAGCCACTTGTAATGACACTTTGAACATGTTTAGAGGCTAAAAACACATTTAAAACTTGCCCTGTTAAAGCCTCCAGTCAACACAAGACGCAGCAGTGAGTGCAGAATGTTTTGACGTGTTCCAGGAGAAAAACCTAAATAGTCAACAGACTAAAGAAGACAGACATCAACAGGTGTTTTGAACCTTGGTTCGAGTAAAGTCGTGAACTTTTTTAAGTCAGTCGACTCACATAGTTGTGTAGACATCCCAGTATTAATCCACATATTAACCAACGTTCCTTCTCGCTTTTGGTGTTCCTGCTTATTTACTAACCAGCTATCGGGGTGCCGGTGAAACCACACCTGTGGTGTTTTCTGTCCTGCGGTTGTCTCCGTCATGCAATGTTAGCTTCTGTTTCGGGAAAAGGGGGCTTGGCATTTTCCTTTACCTTGTTAAGGTAAGCTAGGTTAGCCTCCTTGTGTTTTTCAAATGTAGGCTACTTTCAAATTCATGGGATGTTTCCCTGTAATAAACTGGCCACATATTTTACCACCTTACACCGCAAGGTACTTCCTTCACAGTCATAATCAAATAGGACTCTGCCGCTTTCTTCCGACTTTCGTTACCGCCATGAGGCCAGGCGAGGGGCACGGACTGTGTTCACTTTGACATGGAATGTCAGAATTTCTGAATTCCCAGTCGGGAAGATATAACGTTATTTGCTCTATGAAAGTCATTGACAAAGACAAAAACTAAGGACATTTACTTGATAATTTTAACCAAAGATTTTTTTTGCCACCTATAGCACAAACGCATCACCACAAGCCAGTAAACATTGAAGCCTCAATAAAGAGAAGGGAGAGCATTGCAGCCCTTGGGAGCGCTTTAAAACCTGTTTTATACGGTTTGTTTAAAACTCACAGAAGAAAGTAGTAGCCTTTGTGATGCATTCGGCTTGTAAAATGAAATGAGAACCAAAGTCATTTAAAAATAAATAAATAAATAAATAAAATAAATCGATTAATATTATTATTTTTTTTGTTGATGTTCCTCTGTTCTGTTGCAATAAAAGAAATTATTATATTTGATTGAGAACTCATAAATAACTACAAATAACTAATCTGTTTATGTTTGGTTACACATTTCTAGACTTTAAAAAAATACATATATCGGACGATATATCAGTTTTAAATAACCAAATATTTGTATTGGTCTTAAAAATCCTTTATCGGTCGGGCTCTAGATACGATAAACTTCAAATTCAGATTTCAGGATCTCACCTCTGATCTTTCGTCTCTCTGCTGCGTCCTTCTCGTTTTCCTTCTCCTTGGTGTCCTCTGACTTCTCTTCTTCTTCGCCGGTCATGGGTCGATCAAGCTCCTCACAGATCTGACTACAAAAATTAAGTTATAACATTAGTTCTGTTAAATATCAAAATGCTGCACACAACAGAGCACAAGCCATTAAATGATCTCTTACCTGATTGTGGGCACAGCAAAAGGATCAAACGTTTCTAATTCTTTGAGGTCCATGGGAACAGAAATACGCCCTAGCCAGAGTTCAAAAGAGAGAAGTTACAGTGAGACTGTTGGTGGTGTATTTGCCACGCCATCTTGATTAAATCTCCTTACATCTATGCTCACCTGTTTTGGGATGGACACTGAAGGGGCTTTTCAGCAAATGGTTCACCCCTTTACTGACATTCACATCGAGACGTGGGTAACAATACTGCAGCATGATTTCTTTCTCAAAGTATTGGCCCTTTTTGGCAGTGCCCTAGAGAAGGAAAGATTATACCATTGTGTGTTTATTATAAGCTTGCTTGCAGTAATATTTATAGTTAACAACTGCCATTATGTAATACAAGCAGCATTACCAACCTGTTTCCTTTTGGCTTGTTCCTTCACCAGTTTCCAACGGTTCTCAGGTTTCTTCTCGTTTTGAAAGTCCTGCTGTAATTCTTTTCTTACATGTAAAAAAATGAGTTAAGGTCAAGGCCAGTTATTTTCACCAAATAGGAAAAATATAGAAATACTGAGTTTTTCTCTTAGATCCTCTGCATTTTGTAAAAAGGATATCTTCAGGCATGAGTGCCAGCACTTTGTCGACAGATTCCTTGCGTCCCAGTATGTCCTGTTCTTGTAGTGCGTACCGAGAGAAGTATCGCTCCACCACTGCCAAAGACTCTCTGTTGAGATCACAGATACAGACTCTTAAACATCCGTCAAAGGCATAGACATCAATTACAGTCAGTGCAATTTGACATAAACATCATAACTGAACAGTTACAGCTTCATACGGAGCTTCACTAATAAAATACTCTGATTCTTACCTGATAAAAGGATGAATTGGATCTGTGAGCACAACTTTCTTCAGCATCTCATCACCTCCCTATAAAACAGCAGTAAATAGAACATCAAAAACATTAACTAATTGGCTTCATACAGATAGGAAAAAAATAAAACATATCTAGTTGAAGGGAAAAAAAAAAACTTAGGAAGATTCTTATGTTCTGTGTAGGGCTGCAACTAGCAATGTTTCATTATTGTCTATAATTTTAGCATAAAATCAAACAATAGCTTGGTCTGTAAAATTGAAAAAAATTTGAAAAATGCCCGTTTTACTTTCTTACAGCCCAAGGTGATGTATTCATATAGTTAGTTGTATGCGACCAAATGTCCAAAACCTAAAGATATTCAGTTTACTATCATATATTCTGATATATGAAAAAAGCATCGGATCCTCACAATTGAAAAGCTGGCACAAGGAAATTGGTCACACACACACACACACACACACACACACACACACACACACACACACACACACACACACACACACACACACACACACACACACACACACACACACACACACACACACACACACACACACACACACACACACACACACACACACACACACACACACACACACACACACACACACACACACACACACACACACACACACACACACACACACACACACACACACACACACACACACGCTGATTTTGCAGGTTTGCCCACTTACAAAGAATGCAACGATCTATAATTTTAATCATATGTACATTCTAACAGTGAAAGACAGAATCCCAAGGAAAATTCCAGAAAATCACATCATATGAATTTATTAAAATTGATAACCATCTGATGAGGAAAAACAAGTATTTGACCCCCTGGACAAACAGCATGTTAATATTTTGTAGAAAAGCCATTATTGGCCAGCACAGAT
>JABXJD010000208.1:440000-720000 GCA_013375575.1 Percina caprodes
GCATGGGAGGGAATACAGGACACCATGTTGAACGACAGACAGGTATGTCATTAATACATACAGGCAGCTAAACCGCAAATTACACTGGTTAACATGACTTGCTAAAGTTGCTTTTTGCTGGCTTTCCCGGTCTGTAGGCCTAACGTTACTCACCTCCTCCATAGTTCAGCCAGCGATAATACTGGGAGAAGGGGAACAGGCGTCGGTAATACAGCGGTAATAAGTCCGGTAAACAGGCCGAGTCATAATTTGAGGACATTAGTGACAACATAGTAACAGCTACTGTATTGTTGTAAAATTACGTTAAATTGTCGGCAAGTCGCTTGCAACAGACTAACAATTCGGTGTCTTAGCTACACCGAGTGTAGCGCGGGAAAACTCTTAAGCGTAGAGAGAGAACCAATGAGACAAGCATAGGACAATGACGTCAACGAAACGCGACAATTGTTTTCCTAAAAAAGCGATATTTTCCCCAAAAAGGTAAAGGCAATTAGTTGAGAAAGAGTTTAACTTGATTGCGGCGCCATATAATAAGCTTCGTTAGTTGATGTTCTCAAAGCTTGCCCCCACCTTGTAATATTCGTCCTTCAACGGAAGTGAAGTAGAAAGTGTCGCCGGGCGAACAGAGGCTGCTGCAAAACATGTGAAATTAATTCATAAATAGCTAAAGCGAAAATAGATAAAACAATGCAATGTACTAAAGAAAAGTATTCTATAATCACTCCAGCAACAAAGCGATTACTAAATTCTGTTGAATGGGTTGTGATTTCAATGACTTTGTTTAGATTTTAATTTCTTTCTTACACCTTTAGAGGGCAGTACAGTTTCATGAGAATTTTTTACACGGTTGCCACCAAGAGCCCCATTTCAGGGAACGCAATAGTAATTTTCATCATGGCAGATAAATGGTAGCCTACTGAAACACTATGGACATTTATTTTCTTACAGAAAGACTATGAAAACAGTCAAAATGAAAAATTAATATAGATACACAGATACTCTCAGGAAAGAGGTGGAAAACAAAAAGGTCACTTGCCCTGGTTTTAGAGATCGCCTGGTATGCAGGGTCGAGATGTGCTTGTGTTTTCACACAACTGTCCTCTTTTGTTTTGGATAGATTTTTCTAATGTTATTCTCTCTTTAGTCAGAGACACTTGTATTTACATACTAACTACTACTCTCAAACTCATTGGACTAAAGTGGCGCTGTAGCACAGAAGGTTAAGGGCTGTGCAGTGATAAGAACTCTCATCATTTATTGTGCTTCTGATATTAAATAACAGTCGGCCATTGTATTGTGGCTGTACATTATATATGAGTTGCTCAACAATTTTTTTTCATGCTGTCTCATCTGATCTCCTGACTTTTCCAATGTTGTCATTAAAACGTCTCTCTATAATTTCCTTCCATTCCTTTCATTTTGTCTTTATTTATAACAAAATAGAAATTTGACAGAATACAAACCTTTTTGAATACAGTGAAGCTGCCATCAAATGTATCAAATCCTCCTATTACATCATATGTCTAAATGACATCATATGAATATGAAGCTTTTAAGAAATAAAATCAATATTTTCACATATTTTGTAGTGCACCTGCTAACCAAGAATCCTCCATTCGTATGCCTTCTTATTTACTTATAAACTATTTACTTTTTCACAGTTGGAAGACATGTAGATGCTAACAGTGAGTCTTACGTTCCGCAATTGCAATTACCCAGCTCTGTTAGCATAATATGCTACAGTATGTGAAATATCTGTGAACTAGATTAATGGTAATGAATGACTTTCTCCTTTGCAGCATCACTAAATTGTGCCACTTTCAAGAGCAATTAATAGACAAGCATGCCAATACATTTCCACTTGATGATTGCACTTGTTTTTATGGTAATATTCTTTGGTAATAATGGTAATATTCCTTATTTACATAATACAAAAGCTTTCAACCATGTCTTACTTAAATTATGCAAATTATTTCACTGCAAGCCATAGGGGATGTGGTTAGACCTAGCTTAGAAATTATTTGAAATGGATTTGGGATAAACACTGTCTGTCTCTACCGACACTACTACTGTATATATGCAAATTAATGCACATTACATACAGTAGTAGAAAACAGATACTTAATGCTTACGAACATCCACTGACAGACACACACACACACACACACACTAAAATAAATGGCATTGGATTGAGTTGGGTATAAGGTGAAACAAGGGGTGAAAATGTAACTTTCAACTGTGTCTCTGATAAATTTAGGTCAGACATACATCAGGTGGCCATGGCATGTTGGCCAGCACTGTAGGTCATTGTGTTCAGTCCTACAGATGGAGTAATGGGGGCGATATGGGGGCGATATGGGGCAAACACTCTTAAAGGAATAGTTTTGGAAAATATGCATATTCACTTTCTTTCCAAGAGTGAGATGAAAAGCTAACATAAAGACTATAAACAGCACAACTCACTGCAACAATCTAAAACATGCCTACTTAAATTCACTAATTAACATGTACATGTTTAGTCTGTACATGACAAGTCTACAGCCATGCTAGTGACTGTGAGCATGAGTCTTTGAGCTAAATGGATCAGCATGCTTACATATTACAGGTTTAACAAGTTGAGGTCTAATATTTACCATGGTTACCATCTTAGTTTAGTGTGTTAGCATGCTTACATTTGCTAATTAGCCCTAAACACATACAGCTGAGGCTGATTTAAAGGTAATTTGTAATTAACCAAAGTGTTGGACAAATTAACAATAAATTGATTATAGTGCTTGATTTAAAAAGTTAAGGGATCGCCAAAGTTGTTTTAATTCATCCTGATGGGGACATGCATGTTTGTACCAAATTGCATGACAAGTTGTTGAGACATTTCACTCAAAACTACAAATGTGGTGGCGTTAAATAAAAAGTCAGGGTTTCACAAAGTCAGATTCATCCATGAATGTGTACAGAATTTATTGGCCATCCATCCAACAGCTGATATTTCAGTGCCCCCCCAAGAGCCGCTATTAAAAAGGTAGAAAACTCTCAGCAAGAAAGTCAGTATTTCCCAAAATGTGGAACTCACCCCTCTCGTCTATCCTATGTTAAGGGACAGCGTTTAAAGGTGGTTTATTCTGCAATCAATTAAATACAGTAAGTTTAAAATAAAGAAAACCTGATAGAGATATGGTAAAACCACTAAAAGGGATGAATGGAGCACGAGGGAGTGAAGTATTATAGTAGTTGCATGTTATAAGTGTATGGTGTACATGTGTTTGAGAACACGAAGATGGAAATCCAATGAAGCAAAACAGAGAGGGACATCGTTTACCTTGTTTCTCTCTGCACCAGGCAGCAGGTGCAATTCATGTCCCCATCCAGAGTTTCACACTGTACATTAAGGCATCAAAGAGCCATCAGTAACAGTTGTTTCCATTGCTGTTCTGCACAACTAGCCATGCTCCACTTCCTCTCCAAATGGCTGGCACTCTTGAATTCTCTATAATACTTCAGATTGATGAAGCCATCTGTCATCTATTCACGGTTGGGAGGCAGCGCTATGTGATATATAAATATATGTACACTTACAGTTACTCATATGTTTCATGTAAAAATAATTGCACGCATCCTCACATGGCTGTATCTCACAGTTGGTTGATGGATAAACAAACACAATCACATTAATCACATTAAAACAAACATTGAGACAACATTTAAAGTAAATTCTGATTAGCTAAATATCTGTGTAATATCCACCTTTGAACCTTTTCACACCCTTTAGGTCAGTAATGTGCGCAGGCTTCTGAGTGTGATTCTTTCTCCCTCTTCTTCTCCAACCCCAGAGATGGTGATTTCCCTGGATGCAGAGAAGACGTTTGACCGTGTAGAATGGCAATATTTATTAGCGGTTCTACATAAATTTGGTTTCAGCCCCAAATTCATCTCTTGGATTCATCTGTTGTACGCTGCCCCTGTAGCTAGCGTCAAAACAAACTCTGACGTTTCTTCTCCCTTCCCTCTCACACGTGGCACTTGTCAGGGTTGCCCCCTGTCACCTTCATTAATTTGCACTGGCCATCGAACCCCTGTCTATTGCTCTCAAAAGCTCCCCAGCATTCTCTGGTATACTTAGAGGAGGCATGGACCACAGAGTGTCACTGTATGCCGATGACCTATTGCTATATTTACAAGACCCTGTACACTGCGTTGATAGATTAGTAGATCTGCAGAAAGCATTTGGCACTTTCTTAGGGTGCAAACTGAATATTTCTAAGAGTCTTTGTTTTCCTGTTAATCAGTACGCCAAATCCATTACCCCAGGAGCTATACCCTTCTACTTTTCCCCCAATGGTTTCAAATATTTAGGCGTGAATATCTCTCATTCTCTAAGTTCTCTTCATAAAAATAATTTCATTAAACTGACTGAAAATATCAAAGTAGACCTTCAAATATGGTACACACTACCCCTCTCACTTGTCGGCCAAATTGAAACACTCAAAATTAATGTTCTTCCTCAAATACTTTTCCTTTATCAAACCCTACCTTTTTTTCTTTCCAAATCGTTTTTCAAAGCATTGGATACCGTTATATCGTCCTTCCTCTGGGCTGGCAAGAGTCTTAGGACTCAGAAAATAATTTTGGAGAGTCCCAAATTGACAGGAGGTTTTGCCTTACCCAATATGTTGTTGTATTATTGGGCCGCTAACATTCAGATGCTAAAGAAATGGTGCCATAGCCCAGACATTGTGTGGTGTGTCATGGAAGCTAACTCTTGTACTTCAACTTCACTCCCTGCATTACTGTTTGCACCCCTTCCTACACAGCCCTCCCAATACACCAATAATCCTCTTGTTCTCTCGTCACTGAAAATCTGGAAACAGTTCAGGAATCACTATGGATTAAAATCCCCTTCTGTCCTCATCCCCATATGCAACAACCATCTGTTCTTACCCTCAAGTATAGACAAAACATTTACACGTTGGGAGAGGATGGGCCTGGTCTCTTTTAGTGACCTTTACTTAGATGAGACCTTTGGAAATATGGCCAACCTTGCTGCAAAATTTGGGACTCCAAAAGTGGATCTATTCAGATATTTCCAGTTGCGCAATTTCATCAAATCACAATTCAACTCATTTCCTGCATTACCTGAAAAAACTCTGTTGGAAAGTATCATGTCCTCCTCAGCATCACAAAACAGCATCTCTTCAATCTATGGTCTCCTTTTATCTCAACTCTCCCCTTCTTAAGGGTTTAGGGATGTTTGGGGAAGGGAGTTAGGTCTCGCACTAGATGAGGACTGGTGGAGAGAAGTTTTACTCAGAATTCATAGTACTTGTATCTGTGCACGTATGAGACTCATTCAATTCAAGGTGGTCTTCAGACTTCATTACACAAGGGCCAGACTGAAAAGACTATTCCCTGATACAGATGATCTCTGCATCAGGTGCTCTCAATCTCCAGCAGACCATACACACACTTTTTTCTCCTGTCCTAAGCTATACTCTTTTTGGACATCCTTTTTTGACACCCTCTCTGCAGTCCTTAATATCCCTATGTCCCCATGCCCCTTGATTGGTATATTTGGTGTGTCTCCTATTGTAGAAAGATTTAATAGCTACCATGCTGATGTTATTGCATTTGCCACTCTGATAGCCAAATATCAAATACTGCTACAGTGGAAGAGCCCAAACCGCCTAGCACAAATTCCTGGTTAGAAGATGTAATGTCATTCTTACACAAAAAAATCAAACATAATGTCAGAGGATCCCTGAAGAAATTTCATAAAACCTGGGACCCGCTCCTTTCTTATGCAAACTATCTATCCTTAGCCAATGGTAGTCACTTTCGAGGTAGGGGATGGGTGGGCAAGTTAGACGAATGGAAGATACATGTTTAGTATCTGGTTAAAGGGTGGTGGAGGGAGGGAATGGGTGGGAATGTATGTGTTTTTGTTCTGTTTTAAAAAGCAAGAAAAATGTCAAACCTGCTATCCTTTGTTATTCCCACTACTGCCTGTAATAATTTATGAGGTTTGAGCAATAAACATACTTTGGAAAAAAAACTCCACAGGTCATAAAACTCCAAAACATTTGTTAATCTATATGACCAGCACACACACTATTGACACAAGTCAGATAACAGATAAAATTCTTCTGATGAGTTCTTGTGACTATTACGCACACACCATACTCAAACAAAAGTAGATGTTAGTACTATAACCAGGGGTTTTCCACAGAGCGGACATGAGAGGACAAAATTCCCCGTTTACTTGTGTTCACACGCCATCAGGTTCCTATAGTGTTTACTTAATAAAAATTAAAAAGTAAAATATTTCCTTCTGAAATGTAGTGAAGTAGAAGTACTGTAAATTATAAAATGTAAATACTCAAGTGCAAGTACCTCAAAATTGTAATTAACTACAGTGTGAGTAGATGTACTTAGTTACATTCCACTACTGCCATAATTCCCATTTTTTGGATTTCAACTACCAGTGGTACAATGTAACTAAATACATTTACTCATGTACTGTAAGTGAGATTTCAGAGGTAAATATTACACTTTTTTTCTCCACTACTCCATTTCTTTGACACGCTATAGTTACTAGTTACTTTTTACGTATGAAGCAATACTATAGCCTACTACTAATCTAGTAGTAGCCTATACAACATATCTAAAATTGGCTCCACATTAACAAACTATAACATTCAAATGCTCTTACATGTATTGTTAGTGATAAAAACTGAACACTGTAATATTCTATAACACTTTGAAAGGCGCCATTCTGCATAACGAGCTCTATTTATTAGCTTTACATTTTTGCTGATAATAATACTTTTACATCACATTTTTAATTCATGACTTTTACTTGTAATGTAGTACTTTTAGACTATGGTATTTCTACTTTTATTAGCTATTAAGTATCTGCGTAGTATTAAATACAAATGAGAGGTTCAGGGTGGTTTACGTGGTGCATTGAGGGGACGTCAGTATTTCTTAAACCCCGGCTGTGGCTCTGCAGTTCACCATCCACCATTACCACCAAACATGAGACCTCGTGCACTGCGCATCACTCATTGGTTGGCGCGACAATATAAAGTTCCGCAGTGATTCCCTCACTAACTGCTGCTCTGCCTCACTCACTCACTCACTCACTGACGGACGGGCTGGCTGACTGAGGAAGAAGAGCAGAAACACAGCCGACTACAGAGAGGATTTACAGAACTTTATCGTTATTATTCCCACTCTTATTTCTTCGTGATAGTCTGTCCGTTTAATTCATCTGCACCATGAAGGAAAGAAGACTCCCGCAGCCTTTTGTAGCGAGGTGTAAACTCGTGCTGGTCGGGGACGTCCAATGCGGTAAAACAGCGATGCTACAAGTCCTGGCCAAGGACTGTTATCCAGAGGTAACGTTACGATATGTCTTTTACAATTACATCAACAGTTGGTTTTCAGATGCATGTTGACTGGGAATTAAAATATACCGATTATTTTGGTTTTAATTTCCTACATCAAGTAGAATAAATATTACCCAAATATTACCCTACCATATGGACCAGAAGACTGGATTGGAAGAGTTATCCTCGATTATAGTAAGCTACTGCATGCCAGTAGTTCTTAATTTAAATTTAAATTGTAATCTTATTTATTCTTAGAAGCCTATTATTATTAATATTATTATTATTATTCAGCACCCCACTGTCACATTACCTCTTAATTTTGTCTTTATTTTTTGCTCTTGTATAGTTTATGTTTTTGTAGCCTATAGGCCTACCTTTTTGTTATTTATTATTTTACTCTATTTATTTGCACTTATTTCTGTCCTTGTACTACAACCAAATTTCCCCTCTCCTCTCTCCTTACCCTAGTCCTAAAACTCCCATGGTGCCTTATAGTTTATGGCACTATTGAATTGGCATACATGTGTAGTAAAGGATATTTGATTGTATGCTGTATTTTCATAGGTTTAGATAAAAACCTTTACATTGGGAATGGGAATGATTGGGAAATGATTTTATTTAAAAATCACAATGCTTCACAAATGTAAAGATCTGTTTGTCTTTAATTTTATATAATTATGTAATACGTTTTGCTGTTGCCTCATTAACCAAATCCCTTGAGATGGTCATTTATTATTTTTTTTTCTCTAAATGTACATTTCCATGTAAATTTGTACTCCCCAAACATTTTTCTTTTTGTCCATTTCTAGACTTACGTCCCCACTGTGTTTGAGAACTACACCGCCTGTCTGGAACTTGAAGACCAGCGTGTTGAACTCAGCCTTTGGGACACATCAGGTCAGGAATATGCTTGGGTTTTTATTAATACCACAGTTTAATAAATGAACAAAGAACAAGGATGTGATCACCTCTATCTTTGACTCACTGCCAATTTAAAATTCTCCCCAAGGAGATGTTTGTTGAGCAATGAGTTAAGCAGTCAGTTTCAGTGCGGTATTCATGGGCTGATTTGTGGAACTTGTTTACCCTCCCAACAACAACACAGTCGGCCTGGAGTCGAGTCACGGCTGTTAATGAAGCTCCATCTCATCAGTTGTTTTACAAACAGTGTTGTTGCTATTTACCCAGACATTTACCCAGACATCACTATCTGCCAATCCTGTTTTGATGCAGTTAAGCAGCTTTTCACTGGTGTGAAAGCCATTAAGGGTCCCAAGACATGCTGCTTTTGGATGTTTTTATATAGACCTCAGTCGTCCCCTAATACTGTATCTGAAGTCTCTTTCCTGAAATTCAGCCTTGGCGCAGAATTACAGCCACTACAGCCAGTCCCACAATGAGCTTTACTCAGGACGTGCAGTTTTTGTGTCTGTAGCTAATGAGGAGGAGGGTGTCCCTCTCTTTCTCTGGGCGGGCAAAGCAGAGAAAGGGGAGGTAACCTTGCTCCTTATGACCTCATAAGGAGCAATATTCCAGATCAAAAACCTCATAAAGTGAAATTTTCATGCCATGGGACCTTTAACAGCTCCTCTAAGTGCAGTGTCTAAGCAAGTTAGGACCAGTATTTACAGTTTTGCTAGCCTGGATGGCAGCTGAACTTAGCCCTGCCCACAACATTTGAGGTCTTGATCCGTTTTGGAGCAACTACGCTTGAACCAGACGGACCAATGAAATTGTCAGGGCGGGCTTTATACAATATACGATACGATATATATCAACCACGTCACCAAAGAGTGCTTGGGTTGAATTTGTTTACAACAAGATTGTAGATGGTAATGTAGAAATGTAAATTTCGCCATTGCGTCTGTTATAGAAGATGTTTTTGCCATCCTTCCTATGGGATTTGGCAAAAGGTCAACATATGTCGCATACTCCGTTTCTCTGATTGGTTGTGGGTCTCACCAATGAGTGTTGAGCCATTTTCTTTCCTGGTTCGGTTGAAACACGCCCCATAATCACACTCTAATGGAGCAGTATCAGACTCAGATTCTGACTAGAATCTGACGATGTCAGGCTACAGTTTTGCATGGAAAAACATATAATGCAAAAAAGGACCCACAATCAAAGACCATCAGAGGCCCCAGTTTGAGAAGTACAGCTGATCTATTACAAGGAATGTAAAATCTCTATGGCTACCAAGTTAGCTAATACAGTATTTCAATCTCATCTGTAAGATTTTGAAAATGAAACCGTGTGCAAAGTGCAGCTTTGAGCAGTTTATATTTGTGGTGGTCAAAATATTTGCTGATTAATTTTTCAGTTCCAATGAACTAATCAGACAATTAATCAGCTAATCATTGTAGCTCTAGTATGTATTTATGATAAAGGTGACTGGAAAATGTTTACCTCAATATTAACCTACTTTTGTTTTAACCTTTGTTAGAACATATATTTGTGGAGCTTTAAAACCAACTTTCTTGGATATAATATATCACTCTCTTTTGTGATACTTGATAACTTGACTTCTTCCGCTCAGAGGTCAGAGGCATTATACAGCAAAACTCATTTAGGTAAAAATGCCAAAGGGTTCTTGATTCCACCTTTTCTAGAGTAAGGATTTGCTGCTTTTTTTCCTTCTGTTTTGTCTCTTTGTAAACTGATTATCTTTAAGTTTTGGGCTATTGGTAAATATGGAAAAAAGAATTTAAAATACAGAAAATGACAATCTGTATTTTTCACAATTTCTGAACATTTTATAGACCAACAAAAATACATATAATTCAGAGAAGCACTGGTGGCCTACTGTCATCATACAGTAATGACCCGAAACATACAGGAAAATTATTTATATAGTATCAATAACAAATCCACTCCAGTATAAATTTATGTATGTGTGCGTGTGTGTGTATGTGCACATGCGTGTGTCTTGTTTTACTATGTGTGCAACTGGGTGTTGCGTACAGTCACTGTGAACAGAAGGCACAAGTGACTGATACTAAGCGAAAATATATGCATGACCTCCTCACTGCCTTATGGTGTTAGCCGCCTAAAAAAAATGTCTTATGTAACTGGAACCAGCACTGAACTAATGTAGGTTTGTGTGTTTATCTCCCACGGAGTAAAAACTTTGTGAACAGTCCTTTCCAGATGAAAACATTGCATAAGACTATTTACTTTTTCAACACACACAAACACAGTTCCTGTCACTCTTTTATGTATGTTTCTTTCCATTTGCCATATTTATTATCAATATTTACAATGATTAATTTGCTTTTAAAGAAAATATTGAAAAGTTAAAAAAAATTCCAATCACAGTCGTCTAAAGCCAAAGTTGACATTCTTCACACGTCTTGTTTTGTCTGCCCAACAGTCCACACTCATCTATATTCAGTTAATCATCTTCACATAGGATGAAGGAAAGCTGCAAATCCTGCTGAAACTAGAGTATGTTTGGCATTTCTGCTCAAAAATGTATATTAAATCATATTAATCATATTAAATTCATATTAAAGTCATAGTAATAGTTTGTTTCAGCTCTGATAACACTGCTTTAGGTAAATCACTGATTAATATGATTTTTCTTTACATACAAAACAGATTCACCCATTTCACCTAGTTCTACAGTATGTGTACAACACGTTTTTCAACAACAAAAAGGCTCATTAGCATCATTTATTAATGACACACTGTCTTATCCTGTCTTTTGAGTCCAATTCCTTCCATTCACTTTCTTTCTTTCAGAGTAGAGAGGGCAGTTTCATTACATAAACTGTTCAACTGAAAGGGTGTTTGTGTGTTTGTGTGTCCAGGCAGGGGGCTGCTAATATGTGGGAGTGGAAGTTGTGTCTTCTTTAGATCTCTGCCTCCTCTTTCTCAAGCCTCACTGTAAATCACCCTAAATAGTTACGTGACAAGTGCTTTGATTCCCTCTAAAATAAAATGTTATTGATAGATTGTAGTTGTGTAAGTTGTCCTACTTTGCACATTTAAGTCAAACATTCTGACGGACTGAGTTAACCAGAAGGGTCTTATGAATGACAGTACTCTTTGTTATTGGAATACTGTTGTAAAACATTTTCTTTAAGGTCTTAGGAGATAATTCATTAAGACAACATGATTATTAGTTAGTTGCAAAAATTCGAAATTTCCATTCCTGATATAATTATATCCTCTTTTATTTGCAAGGAAAGCTTCTGGTGCACATCTGGCCCCTGAGGACAGGAGTAGGAAATTAAATTAAATTGTTGGTGTGGGGAGTGATAAGGTGGCAGAGGAATGACAATAGAGAGCGGACATCCTGTCAGTTTATTTTTAGCACAGGAGCCTTCCTGAGAGTTAAAGGAAAGGTTTCTACATATAGCGGTGCTGTTTCTGGAATGTGGGGAAAATGGGTTTCCTTCACATGGTAATTCGCATTCTCATAACTAAGGTGTAGTAATTATGAGTCAACAATCAGAGTAGACAGTCTGAGTGAGTTGATGAATAACGTTTGATATCATTTCGAGGATTGGTTTATTAGTGGCTCAGTATTTGTTAGAAAAGTAAAGTGGCTGCTGGTTAATAAAGCATCACTGACAAGATTAAATGCTCAGCAGCACAAAATATTGCAACTATTTGCAACTGTGGATCTCAGAATATGGTGTTAAGTCTGGGAATGATTGGCCTCTGGGCAGCGCTGCATATCCCATTCAGATGTCTGACTTTTGAAACAATGGAAAGTCTTGCTGCAAGTCTTCCAGTTGCAGCAGCTGGCAGCAATCACACACAAATTCTAAAGAAAATGCCCATCTTAGTTCTACTTAATGTTTGTTAATAATAGCATGATGTTGTAAATTTACCTTTTTAAAGAAATATTTTGACAATTTCTGTAAAATAAGTTTTGTATTATAAATAAATAAATTTGCTTTCTGCCCGTAAAACAGGAAATTGTCATTGGGGCTAATCTTACTATTGGACAGAGCCAGACTAGTTTCTTTTGTGCTAAGATAAGTTAACCGGGCATAGCTTCATATTTAACTCTCCACTAGAAAGCAGTGTGTTTCCCATAATGTTCCTTGAAGAATACTTTTCAATTCAATTTTATTTATAGTATCAATTCATAACAAGAGTTATCTCGAGACACTTTACAGATAGAGTGGGTCTAGACCACACTCCATAATTTACAAGGACCCAACAGTTCTAGTAGTTTCCTCCAGAGCAAGCAACAGTGCGACAGTGGCGAGGACAAACCTCCTTTTAGGCAGAAACCTCGGACAGACCCAGGCTCTTGGTAGGCGGTGTCTGATGTGTCTGACTTTTAATTTTTTATGTTTGCATTTTTTGCACTTTATCGGATACTGAACCTGTAAGCCAGACAAAAAACCTTGGATAGTTTATCCTACAGTATAATGACAATTTTCTTTCACAGGAAATCTGTTTTTTTCTTCTTCACTCAAACAAAAGTTGGGTAAATAAAGTTTGATATTGACTAATAATGGAAAGACGCGATTGGTGTAGAGTTGCACTGACCGTGACTCAGTGAGTTAGTTTACTTGTGTGAAATTGTCAAGCTTAGTGACATTATTTGCACTTTTATCAGTTTGGCTGGGGTGTATATGTTTGTGTTTGTACTGTGTGAAAGTGAGGAGAATCGTTGTGATAGAACATTATAATAGTGTCAGTGTCAAAAACTTTACTCAAGGTTTTCAAAGATGTTGTTTTGAGCTAAGGGCCCACCTTTCTAAATCACATCAATAAAATTGTATGTTGTTGCATAAGACCTAAGTGTGTATTCCTAAGTGTGACTTTGTCTCTCCAGGTTCCCCATACTACAACAACGTCAGACCCCTCTGCTACAGCGACTCAGAAGCAGTGCTCTTATGCTTTGATATCAGCCGACCAGACACAGTAGACAGTGTGCTGAAGAAGGTATTAATGTTATTACCTGCTACAGTGTGAACTAGGGGTGGGGAAAAAATCAATACAGCATAGTATCGCAATATGTTTTTAGGTGGCAATACTGTATTGATACACGGACGCCAAGTATCCATCCATTATTATTTATGTGTTGGCCAGTTTGTCTGCTCAACTATTCCATTTTGCATCAATAAAAATGAAGATGAACCGAGAAATTTATCTTTTTAGATAGATAGATAGTTTCCTTTTGGGGACATTATTTAAATTGGGAAAAATTTGAAGTTATATATTGCAATAAATCGCAGAATATTGCAATATGTTTAAAGTCGCAATTATATTTTATCGTGAAAAAGGTATCGTGATGATATCGTATTGTGAGGCCTCTGTTGATTCCCACCCCTAGTGTGAACATGACAGCCTGACCACAATCTTACAACTTAATTTTACTTGTTGTTTGCAGCTGGTAGCCCCTCATTCATCAGTAATCTGCCCTCCTTCATATTCACTCTTTACATGTTGTATTATTTACTAATTACACTTTGAAGTGACAATCTCTTGATACCCTTTTCTCTTCTCCTTGTAGTGGAAAGCAGAGATCCAGGACTTCTGTCCGAGCACACGGATCCTACTAATAGGCTGCAAGACAGACCTGCGCACAGACGTATGCACGCGCATGGAGCTGTCCAATCAGAAACAGAGCCCCATCTCCCATGAACAGGTTTGCTGTGAATACTTTTTCTTCCTATGTGCATTTATTTAGGTTTCTGTCTCCCGTCCACACTGGGTAATCGTAGAAATCCCCCTTTGTTTTAATCTTCCGAAGCTCAACTTATATTTTTTCTTCACGTTGTAGGGTTCGTCCCTGGCCAAGCAGCTTGGAGCAGAGGCTTACCTGGAGTGCTCAGCCTTCACATCCGAGAAGAGCATCCACAGTGTTTTCCGTACTGCGGCTCTGGCCTGCATGAACAAACTCCAGCCTGCCAATAAACCCAGTCCCGTCCGCCGCCTCTCCAAGAGACTCCTACACCTGCCCAGCAAGACAGAGCTGCTCTCCTCCACCTTTAGCAAGGACAAGTCCAAGAGCTGCTCCATCATGTGAATACTGTGGGAGCAAGCTGGGGGGAAAAAGAAAGCAAGGACAAGTAGGTGATTCAGCAGGGGGTTGTGCAAGGGAAAGAAAAGAATGATTTCTACAATGCATTTCTCTCCTTTGCAGCATCCTCCTCGTCAGCCACAGAAAAAAAACTACACTTCCTACACTCTCTATATTCAACTCTGACACTGGACTTTTGATCACCAGCACACCAGTACAGAGACAGAGTGAAAAAAGTGTTTGATGTTGAAAATATTTCAGCTGTACAAATAGAGCATAAAAGGCATTTAAAGCCTGTTTGATTCCTTACATAAAGGTTGCTGTGAGAGCATAAATAAGGTCAGTGACTCCTCTTTCCCAAGTGGTTGTAAACACTGCATTTGACTGCATTACCTTAATGAAACGCATTAGAAATTTTGATAGCACTGCCCTTTCCCATCCATCTCTTCATCCGAATGTCTCTTTAAGGTCACGATGTGGGCTGAGGTGACGAGATGAAATGTAAAATCTGACAGTGACAGGAAGTGGTAACTACATTTCAAACAGCAGTTCCTTGTATACAATATTCCCGAGGATATATATATATATATATATATATATACACACAATACCCCTTCACAGTATTTTGTTTGGTAGGGTTATGATGGCGCAGTGGATATGACACATGCCTTTGGTGTAGGAGATCTTTTCCAATTCCCACTGCGATACATCAACCAATGTGTCCCTGAGCAAGACACTTAACCCCTAGTTGCTCCAGAGGCGTGCAACCTCTGACATATATATCTGACATATATGTCAGTTGTTACTCGCTTTGGATAAAATGACATGTAATGTTTGGAAATAAAAGATATCAGTGGGGGGAGAGAAGGGTAGCGAATTGGCAAAGCAGAGTGTTCTTTTCAGGCGGTCGGAGGATGCACGTCTGAAGGAGCCAGTATGACTCAGCACTCACATAAGCTATAAAACAGTCTAGAGGTGGACATGCTGTGACATAACAAGCACAAAATCCTAGACCATGTAAAAACCGTCGGAGCATGTTTTTGTCAGATCCCCTTTTATTACCCATAACCACAGCAGTATTAATTGTTAATTGTTATTTATCATAAGGCTTGATTTTAGAGATGATGCATCTTCTCAATGTTCCCTGATACTTTAGGAGCTGCTTAATCTGGATATTTTCTTTTAAAGAAAAAAACATAAAAGATTTCTTTTTACACAAGCCAAACTGTTTTGCACCAAAGGGAGTCTTAGAAATATTTGTTTTTTGAAGTTGAACCTGCTGCCATTTCCAGCCTGGATATTGCATTAACATTAACTTTCCCTGAGATGATAGGGAAGGTTGATTTCAATCATAAATAAAAACAGGCCGGTCCTGTCTGAAGAAAGAATTTTCTTTTGGTTTTATGCTTAAAAAATATTCTTCAACTTCCCTGAAAAATATTTTTGGCATTTTCCATTTATTAAATAGTATTTTTTTTGTCTGGATGTTTCTACTTGCTTGTGGTTGTCTTTATTTTGTTTTGTGGCTGTTGGTGTTGTTCTTGTATTTACTTGAGTCTTCTAGCATTAGCTGCTGTTGACAGCTCAGCTAATGGAGGACTTGATGATTTGTAGGTCTGCACCAAGAAGCCCAGAGTTCTCTGGATGTACGGAACACTGGAATTTTACATGTTACCTAGCAACAGTGTGAGCAGGCGTGAGCGGGGTTCCTGCCTCACAGAGAGAGAGAGGGAGGGATGGCTCTCCGTGGAAGGCGCCTCACCTTTTTATTTGTAGCATTAAACAGAAGCCACTGCGAAGGGGGCAGTTGGACATTTCAGGGAGCGACGGACTGCTCATGATCTCCACATGGTGTCTAAAACATGTCTCTGTAGCTCAGTCGTTATTTCAAACACGCTCCATTTAGTTTAATATACAGCTGTCTTTTAACTATTTTTGCTCGTTTGACTGACAGACTTGCATTTGTTGTACATATCCTTTCTTATAAAACTGTTCATTAGAAATCCCTAAAAAGAATGTTACTGTCAATTTGCCTATTATTATGGCTTTAAATTATTGACTGAATTCTGTATTTGTTATTGTCATATGCTCCTTTCTTTAAATCTTTATTCAAATAAATATGTCTGATGTTCATTTACAAGTCAGTGTTTATTTCTGCATTAAATCATAAATAGACCTTTGAACCTTTGGTTCACCAATTATTGAAAAAATACCACAAGAACTGAAAGAGAAACTGTATAACATTTTCTATCACTCTATATTGCATACTTTCAAACAAGATAAACAATTTGGAGGACACTTTTGTGTGTACCCTTTATGTCCATTGAAGTGATTTCTGTATTGCTCTATTAATGTTTAACAAACAGCACTTTTCATGTAGATAAGTTCAAGGAGCTGTATCAAATTAGAAATACATTATTTGGGTAATTTAATCTAATTCAAGGCTCCACTAGAGAAAGAAAGATGGATAGCTTGGCAACACATTGTCTATTTTGTCTATTTCTCAGGTCAAGGGCATAGTAGTCACACTAATAAAGAAAAAGATATAAAGATAAAGAAAAACATAATTTTAATGAAAGGCCAACTGATACTACATTTCCAGAGTGTATTACCAGTAGCTCTACAAAATTACACAAATGGCTCTAGTTTTAGCTTAGTTTTAAAAATTAAGTGTAGTCAGGTTTGTATTAATTTATAATTCTGGACATCTGACCAACTTTTTTGTTCAGTCCCTAAGGACTGTATGGCCTACAATTAGATGATGACGGCAGCAACACAGTATGGTGTCAACACAAGCCTGCGGAGGTTATACCACTGAAGCATGAACACAGCCTTAAGCAATCAAGCCTTCCCCCAACACACAAACACACACACACACACACACACACACACACACACACACACATACACATACACATACACATACACATACATACACACACACACACACACACACACATGTCCAATGCTACATGCATACATCATGTTACATACATGATTAGTTGTATTGTCTTGTTTGGAAAAAGGAGGACTTCCACGTTGTCCTTCCTGAGCAGCCCAGGATTGGATTGTACCAACTATTCGTAAATCCTTCACAAAGTTTGTTTAAGATCCTTCCTAAGGTCTTATAGCAAACCTATTTAGGAAATTGTGTTGCACCAAGAAGTGTCTTAGCTAAACACTTAAATAATGCATAGTAAAACTGCCAATATATAGGTATGAGTTGCTTTATATGTATGTGATTGAGTTAGTAGTCTTTAGTACAGTATTACAGAGAGAGGGAAATCCAATTAAGTCAACTTTATGTGGACATAAGGTTAGTCGTTTCAAATATTGTGTTTTTTTCTGAAATGTCATTCCCAGTTCATATCATTATTAAACTCATTCATCAATCTAAACTGGTTAATGTAATGTTCTCACCCTAAGTAACAGTGTGATGTAGCACAATAAATTGTGTTGCCCTTTTAGAACTTTAGACTAGAAATGCCTTAATTAAAAACGTAATGTGTAGGAAATAGCATCGCAAGATATACCTCTAAAAAATATAATGTTTAGGACAAAATATAAAACAATATCAAATAAACTACCAAGCTGTATGTTTGACTTTGATTTATTCTTCAGTGTACAGTGAGAGGGAAATCCCCCACATTATTTGGGCGTATTGTTTAGTCGTTTGAAGTATATTGTGTTTTTTGGGAAATGTAATATAAGTCTTCTGAGTTTATAGAACTATTAAACAGTATTTTGATCAAGTATCAGGAAGTGTCAATACCGTCAATACCTACAGCTAGAATTCATCAATCTAAACTGGTTAATGTAACGTTAGTTTTATCAGTTAGCTATTTCAGTAAGCTAACGGTAAGTAACAGTTGTTACTTCTTAACAATTACACCTTTAGAACTTGAGAAATGCCTTAGCTAAAGATCTAATGTGTATTACATAGAATCACAAGTTATAGCCCCAAAACATATTTTTTAGGAGGTAAAATTAGATATAAAACTACATTTTATATATGACTAATATTAACTGCCAATCTGTATGTATAACTTTATTCGTATAAAGACATTGAGAATTGGTGATTTAGAGTGAAAGAATGTATGGTTTATACTGAGAGGGAAATCTGATGCTTACGTTATAGTTATTTAGGCTAGTTAATAATTTAATAATGTTAAACTCCACATATTAAATACTTACCATGGACCAAAAAATAATATTTGAACAAAGACTACTAACAGAGATATCAAAATATTCCTTTTCTCTCCACTGCTACTGCTGTTTTTGCCATTTCCTTTTCTTTAGCTTTTTCTTGTAACCAGCCATCCTCCCTGACCTCCATTACTGTATTTGTTTAGTCTTTCCCTTGACTGATATTGGCTCTTATCAGGATCTCCATGGCTGTGTCCTGCTGTCACTCTGCCCACTAATGATACGACATGGATGAAGTAGCTGAATGTTTGTCATTCCTGAACTATCACACACAGGATACGGCAGGGACCTCCTTATCCATTACCCTTGTACAATAGAAGACAAGGAAATTGTGAGAATATACTCTGCATCACTAGTCTCAGATAAATTTGGTCTCTTATCTACTACAGCATTGATTTTCTGCAGCTGGAAATGGACCAGTGGTTTGATCATCTTTTGGATAAACACGACTGCCAGCCTGTCTGTCTACGACGCACCTCAATGTTTTCTTTTTCTACAGTTTCTGCCTGTCTTTCTCACACAGATACAGGCGCTCATCTATCAAAAATGGGCCTATGTAAATTAAATGTAATTAATAATAATTAATTAATAAATAATAAATGTAACTTTTTTTAAAAATATACAACTCCCATTGCTGTATTGTTATTATACATTATATACTGCTGATTTTGTTGATAAAATCACCTCCATGTTCAATAGAATTTCAAAAAATCTGTTGATGCTTGAAACTAGATTTGTACAGGCCAACAAAGACACATGTATGAAACTGACACATTTGATGTAAACTAATGAACAGGTCAGCAGCAAGTGATCTGTGCAGTCTTGACATTTTTCCCTTCCTTCCTAGATGGATAGGTGCCTGCAGTGGAGACGGTGAGACTGTTGAGGATCAGGATCAGGAACCAGAGGGAGGATGATTTAGGGAAGAGTGCTGCTATCTGTATCCCTCTCAGGGAGTCAGAGAAAATGGTTGCAGTGTAGCGTGGCTCATTACCACATAAGCACATCATCTATCAGACATGGCAGCTCAGACACACATAAAAAAAACACACATGATGCAAGCTCATACACATTTGTACAATCAACCTATCAGACATCTCCAGCACCACAGCGGCAGAAATGGTAGCAAAGCTACGCTGCCTGGTTACTGACGAGCTATGTGCAGACTGACATATAGGTTACATTTCCTTATATGCCAGAGCACACCGAACACACACACACACACACACACACACACACACACACACCCCAGGCACTATAACAGTGAGCTTTGCCACAGCTGCTCTGACAGTGTCATAACGCCTGTCTCTGGATGGAAAATGGGGTTGTATGTCAAAGGCTCAGCTGGGTGAGGAGTGACATTCTCCAGTGTCCCATTAGGGCATCAGCCTCGCTGTGGTTCTGTCCAGCAGACATGGCCACTACGATGTCTTCCCACATATTGTTTTTGTAAACATGTTCCCGTTGTGTGCATAATCAATGTACTATAAAGCAATTGTTTGAAATTTTGGGAAATACATGTTTTTTGCTTTTGTGCAGAGCGTAAAATGAGAAGATTGATACTACTCTCATGTTTGTATACGGTTTATATAAGGCTATGGTCAGCAGCTGGTTAGTTTAGCAAAATATTGTAAATGAGTGGCACAGCTAAAATTGCTAAACTACCAGTACCTCTAAAGCTCACATACTAACACATTATACCTTGTATTTTAATCCAATTTGAAAAACAAAGCATAAAAGACAAGACAGTTCAGGGGATTATGTGCCAGACTATTTCTTCAACCATAGTGTGTTGATTAGTGAGTTTACAGATAGGTTTTTTTTCCTTTGGACAGAGCAAGCTAACTGCTTGCCTCTTGTCTCAAGTCTTTAATCTTAGCCAAGCTAACTCTGCTGGACAGATACAAGATTGAGCTGCTCATCTAACTCTAGGTAAGAAAACGAATCAGCATATTTCCAAAAATTTAGAACTATTCCTTTAAACATCCTATTTAGCTTTTTAAATACAAGCTGTTATTGTACAATTACCAGTTTGTTTCTTTCTCTAAAAGATTTTTTGTAAGTGTCTGAATTGCTATGTCAAGTCTCTCAAGGCCAGACTATAGCAACCAGAACCGGCACCAAAATAACAAAAATCAAAGCTGAATTTCTCTGATTGTACCAGATTTATTGAGGTAAAGTTTCTTTCAATCAATCTGTCCTTCTCTGTCTGATTGCTCAGTCCAAAGCTGTTGTAATGTGACAGGTTCTGGCAGCAGGGCAGCTCTCAGCCTGTGAATGTCTGTGCTTTGGGCGACTCAATGAGGCACACAGACCTCACCAGACAGCAGACACCACAGCCTTTCTATTGCCCTGAACCCTGAGGACTGACTCATTAATATTAACCATGTTAAGCTGTATTAACATTTTGCATACAGTGCATAGTGCCCTGAAAACTAAATCAAATATTCAATATATACCACGCTTCATCTGTGATTAAAAAATAAATTCTGTAATACTGTAAAAGCTGTAATTCAACCAAGTTCCTGTCTCGTTTGTAGTTTAGTACTACAATTTTGCTTGCTCGTGTGTTTTTCTGTGTGTACTGTATTTGCAGCTAAGGGCATCCATCCGTGAAGACGTACATGTGAATTGGTGTATGAATGTGTGTCAGTGTGTGCTGTGTATACTAAGCAGTTTACCTCATCTGCTCTGAATATTTTCTCATTCCCCAAGTGCAGCGAGGTGAGCCAGGTTCAACATACACACCGGCGCTCAGCTCAGGTCTGCTGGAATGATAAGACCCCTTGTGTCCCTGCTACAGATAAATAGGCTCCCATGGTATAACTATCCAGCCCCACTCCCTTCTTATTATGACACCCCCAGAAACCCCTATTTACCCACACTGCTCATCTTTACCAGATCTAAGCCCTCTCTTCATGCCCACGTGCCCCGTGTGGCACATCCTGAGGGCATGTCAAGAGTCAATGCTCTTTTAACGGTTTAATTAGACAACCACGCCTGGCATCAGGGAATATGGGGGGAAGGGAGCAAAGGCTGGGGCACATGATGGGCTTGGGATGGGGGTAGACTGTAGTTAGGAGTTGGAGGGAGAGACTCACAGTCAGACATGCAATGTGCACATCTGGATAACAGCTAATCACACTCATATCTTTGCCAACCAATCATGAGACCCAAGCAAGTCTGTCTGGCTTAAAGACTGCAAATATCCACATTATAAACACAACGCAGTCCAGCTTCCTGACCTGAAGAATCATTAACTGGTCATGAAACAAACAAAACATGTAGAGCCATGGTAAACAAATGTATTCAAAAAGGGGTTACAATTTGATTCTTTTTGTCTGTTTATAGAAATGATCTGATATTTCTCCCCTTAAAAACCAAATACATACATACATACAGTACATGCTCACAGTACAGCACCTAAGTGAAGAGTCAAAGAGCAGCATTATCAGCACAATGTAATTGCATTTACTTAATGTCTGTTCAAGATGGAGCGTTCAATTCCAATATGATGCTGGATATAATATTAATGCATTATATTTGAATTGTGATATTTTGTGAGTAAAATCTGAATCTTTAACGTAACAGTAAAAAATTTTGTCAGGTAAGTGTAGTAGTACAATGTTTTCCTCAGAAGTAGAAGTAAGAAAGTAGTTGTAGAAAGAAGACATTTTCACAGTGTCACAGTAGGAAAAGCAGCTGATGTGAATAATAAAAAGAGATAATGGCTGAATTCCATTTAGCTGCTTCTGTTTCAAGGTCTTGGGATTGTGCATGCTGGCTGACTGTCACAATGTCAGGGCTTGCTGGAACACTTGTTAATGTTATTTGTAACTCCTGTGCTTTATCTACAATGACAGTTTACAGCTTATTCAGTGAAATGAAGAAAAAGATTAACAAAGGAGTCACAGAATTAACTCATCATGGCTGAGATTTTGCCTTGCAATATTAATAAAAGCACAGGTGTGACGAATAACATTAATCATGACTGCATGACATTTAGGTGTTCAAGTTTCAGAGCCATGGTATTATGCATGCTGGTTCACTGACATGCTACTTGGACACCTAAATGGAACCGAGCCATTGTTAATGTCATTAGTTAAACCAGTGCTGAGAATAACCCTGAAACCTTCAAGAATATAATAGCCCTTTGCATAGTATGCATAGTAGTTACTGTATGAGGCATGTTCATTATTGCTTTGTGTGGTGTCTGTGAAACACTTTGTGTTACATTTTATATACTGTAAGTGCTATGCAAATAAAGTCTGATTGATTTATTGATTGACTGGTTGATTGATTGATCGATTGATTGATATCAATTTCTTGTGCAGCTTTCATCCTCAGCTTTTTAACCAAAAACAAAGAAATGCTTATTACCACAGTGCAGAATGAAAAATACAAACCTGACTTTTACTGTCTTGCCAGTCTATTGTTTTCTTCCCCACTATCATTCTCCTTTGTGTTTTTCTTCTTCTTTTTTTAATACCATCAACTTTGATCTGTTTTTACTGAAACAGTTTCACCTTCAGAAGGGCTCCATGAATCGCTCTTGATCTCCCCATGGATGAAAAGCCCAGTCCTGAATATGAATCAGCATCGGGCCAATCCAGACTATAGTCAGGCATAGCATCATCTAAAATATCTTTTATCTGTCTTCAGGAACATGTACACATCTACACACACATACACACCAGAGGACGGTTTAAATTAGAGAAAAAACGGTCTGATCTCTGCAAGAACAGCTCTTCTTGAATGCTAATCTGCTGCAGAGGATTGTGTTTTTAAATTGTATTGTATTGACAGAACTATTTAATCATGGCTGCACCATAGTCAATGTTCATCAATGGACTGATGGTCCTTTTAATTCTTTTCTTATGATTGTATTTCACTATTTTCATTGTTTTAAAGTTTCAGTTCAGACACTGAACCCCCAGTTGCCTTCGATGCTGCGCATCGGAGTTTGAATGTGTGTGCAAATGTTTATCTGATGAGCAGGTGGCACCTTGTACGGCAGCCTTGGCCACATTGTATAAATGTGTGTAAATGGTGAATGGTTCCTGTATGATGTAAAATCGCTTTGAGTAGTCGTTAAGACTAGAAAGGCGCTATATAAATACAGAACATTTACATTTACATATGACAGACAGACAGACAGACAGATAGATAGATAGATAGATAGATAGATAGATAGATAGATAGATAGATAGATAGATAGATAGATAGATAGATAGATAGATAGATAGATAGATACTACAGGAGAAAGGTGAGTGAGGGTTTTAATTGACTAAGCTTGAGTAATGCAGTTAGTTCAGACTGAAACAGTCAAAGGTAAAGAAAAAAAATCATCCTTAAACCTAAAGCACAACGTTACGTTCTTTATACTTTAAACTGTAAAATGCACAAAAACGTTTAACTGTTAGCCGTTAAAAGCCTACCATACGCATTGTAAATTGACGGTTATTCTGTTTCATTTGTAAAAATCTGAAACTATCATGTACTATCAAATTCTTCTAGATTTAATGTAACAAAAATCAGTGTTGCGCTAACTTGTAACACGGTTGCCACCTTGTGCCTAAAATGGCATACAGACAAGTGTTCTTTTTCTGGTCAGGCGCTTTCGATGTTCATGGGTCCTGACAACATCAACTTTGCTGGGAAATGTCGTTTTTTTTTTTTTTTTTTTACATCCACGGAAAATGTAGTATAAACAGTCGTTTGCTGCACACGGCTGCACTCTGTATGGAACCCTCAGTACTACGATTCCCACAAACCCTTGCTGGCGTTCGCTCGTGTCGAGCGATATGGCGTCTTCTTGAAGCGTACACAAATCGCAACTTAGCTAAGTGTTTTGTGGACAAATTGTTAAGGTAAGTTTTAAATGTCGTGCACTTTACATTTCCCCTGTTATGTTAATAAAGTGTAAACGTTTGACTTAAGTTAGGTTTCACTGTTAGAGTTTGGGCAGTATTTTGAACGTTAAGTTGTTAGCTGGCTAACGTCAGAAGCTAGCTAGCTTGTTCGCACTATCTGCATTCGTTTTGTACAGTAAACGTAACGTTAACGTTACTTAATTTTGTCTCAGTGTTTACGTCCGTGGTAACACGTTAGGTGATCTTAACATTGATGGTAACCTTTGATATGATACTAAAATAAGCCTGAATCTTTTAGCGGAGGACTTGATGATGATAGTTGTATTTACGGTAATGTAAAATAAAAGCGGACAAGCCAACAACCTTATGGATAAGAGCTGACATGGATGTGTCTTCAACAATTTATTTCGTATTTGAAAGACGTTGTTGTCTATTGTCTACAAACTGCACTAGACGAAATTCAACTTCAAATTTGCATTTTAATTTCAGTTTTATTGTCTCCAAGGTGAAATTTGTTTTGCAGTGAAGTAAAAGGAAAAAATAAATTCATATTTTGTATTATAAAATTATTTAAAACATGCTAAAACTCATTCAGCAATTCATGTCAAAGAATGATGTTGGCACATGGTTAGTGACCACGCCTGTAACGTTTTGTGTTGCATATTTAGATATTCATGATTGGCTCTGAATTATCCACCTGGTTACTTCATAGTGTCTTATTTAAAGACATTATTATTAAAAGGTTTACTCAAAGATGCTATATTACCTTGTGAGGAAAAACTGTTAAAGCAAAATTTCATGTAATGTCTACCTTACAAGTAATAATTGTAGGCTGTTTATTAATTCATGTCCTTTCAAAAGTAGTAACCCTTATCAAAAACCTACCCAAGTGAATGTCCAATAACTGATTTTAACTGTAACAACATGCTCTTTTTGTTTACAGATGGCAGCCGACTCCACTGACAAGAAGGATGCTGAATCTTCAGGGACCAAAGAGAGAGAGAGGAAACGCAGCCGTTCACGAGAACGTAAACTCTCGCCTACACGCAAGCGCAATCGTTCTCGTGAACGAAATCGCTCTAAGTCAGCAGAAAGGTAACTAAAATGCATAAGCACAGCCCTGTCTTTAACAATAGATTAATGCAACTAGTAGAACTACTAATGAGTTATAATTGTTTTCATTTCTGCATAATTACATACATAGCATTTGTCTTATTTTTGTTGTTGCGTAACTAAACTTCAGTTTGTCTATTCAAATTAAATATTGTATACGATTTGTATTCTAATGACAGAGACCGTCGCATGAAAGACAAGGATAGAGACAAGGAGCGTGACAGAGATAAGGACAGAGAGAGGGGCCGTAAGGACAGAGAGGCACATCGACGTGATAAAGATCGCAGTAAGAGATCCAGGTATGTAAATGCTGAAATACTAAGCTTTGTGAGATTGAGAAGGATCACATGTGAATGTTGATTCACATTCTTTGGGCAAAAGCAAAAAGATGTAACTCTAAAGATTCTCAAACAACTGTATAATCATTCACATTTATGTTGCGTGAGTGTCAGTTAATATAAGATAATATATAAGTTTTTCTTTTTGCAACTCCTTTTGAATGTGAATGAGTAGGTTAAGTTACAATGAACATTTTGTTTGTTGAAATTGGTAAAATAAGCAATACAAGAATGATTGTTACTTTGTAAGAGGTTGATTACATCTGTTAATTAACTATCCATTGTAGAAGTCTCTCACCCAAGTCAAAGGATGCCAAATCAAAGAGAGAAAGGGATATAAAAACAGAAGAGGAAGAAGATGAAAAAAAGAAAAAAGAAAAGGTACAAATCTGGTTTGGCTGAATCTTTCATAGCGTTAAATCGTATCTTAGGTTGTTAATTTGCATGTTTGACCTGTGTTGCTTCTGTCCAGGTCCAACCTTTATCTTTGGAAGAGCTTCTCACCAAGAAGAAGGCAGAAGAGGAAGCAGAGGCAAAGGTGAGACGTTTCCAGAGGTTCACATTTCTCCTGTTTTTTTAACCAAAGAGGAATTAATCCTTACTTCTTTATTTTCTTCTTCTTTTTTTAGCCCAAGTTTCTCTCCAAGGCAGAGCGAGAATTAGAGGCTCTTAAACGGAGGGAGCAACAAACAGAGGAAAGGAGGAGATTATTGGAAGATGAGAGGAAGAAGAGAAGGATGTTCCAGGACATGGGGAGAAAAATGATGGGTGTGTATCAGCCTCTGGTTTATTCAGTACTGCATGCTGTTTAGGGATCAACCGATTTATGGATTTATTTAGTGCCAATACTCTTTTTCCATCAGCCTTACCGATGACTAATACTGCCGATGACTGGCTGCCAATTTTCTTGACCCAATGCTCCCTCAATTTACACTTTACACTTCTGCAATCATCTTTCATTCATATCATCCAAATTATGTGTGCAATATGCATCATATAGATGGGTGCACTGCATAACTTCATCAACATCTACTACTCAGCCTTGTTGATGCCTTGTTTGCTGACATATTATTAGACAGATATAATCAGGTCATCACAAAATGTCCTTTGTAGACACATTTAAATATTTTAAGAAAACAATAAACCCGAAAAGTAGCCATTGAAATAAAGTGCTTGATTTGTAATTTAAGACTGCCAAGGTTTAAGTTTATCCACATAAAATAAAATGAGCATGTCTAAAATAATATGCCGCCACCTAATATGCAAAGACAACACACTAGTAGGTCTAAAATGTAAAAGAAGCTACCAGATTTGTTAACCACAGAACATAAATCAGCAGAGGAAAATAAGGAGATGCGAATAATGGGCATCAGATGCACATTAAGCAACAAATTGTTAAAGATTGTGCATCAACATTAAAAGGTATAAATATTACTAGATGAGGCATTCAGCATTTGCATTTTCTATTTGGGCCCACAAACTTGCTTAGCTATAGTTGCAAGCACATAGAGAGCAACGTGTTTCCACTTTCAAATTGTATGGCAATATTTCAGTTAAGTCAAACAGTGAAAATATGCTTTGAAAGTTTAAAACTTAAAGTTGTCCTGAAGAGCAGGCTTCCAGCACTCTGCTAGTGGGGGAGGGGCAGTGCACGGTCTGCATGTGAACTGCAGCATCTCCAGCAACACAGAGCTGCCTGTGGATGCCTGTCTGTAAATAATGCCGGGAATTATCTGCAAAAACAGCAGCCATGTATCCGCTGTTACCCGTAAAAACGCAAATATTGGCCCGATATATCAGCCGGCCAATAAATTGGTCGATCACTAATGCTGTTTATAAAAGCATAATGATCGTAACTGAGACTGTGTTTACAGAGGACCCCCAGGAAAGAGAGAGACGAGAGCGAAGAGAGCGAATGGAGAGAGAAAACAACGGGAATGAAGACGATGATGGAAGACAAAAGCTCAGAGAGGAGAAAGATAAAAGCAAAGAACTCCACGCCATCAAGGTTAGTCTCATGAGAAATTACGTAGAGCAGATGAAATGATGGCTGTGACCAGCAATTTTAAATGTTGCATGAAGTCCGAAGCCCTATTCTTACAGCCAAATCACTGGTCCTTTTTGTAATTTAAATTTCTTTTCCAGAGCAATGTCCATAAATGCTTTAACGGCAAAATGCACATCAAATCACTGCTGTTCTCTGTAGCACGAGGTACCAAATGTCAAATTAGTAGTTTGTCTCTTTTCATCCTCGAATAGAACCGTATTACTATGTAACGGACAACTTTGCCTGAAAAGCCATCACCTATACAGATTAAGCCAACACTGTAACTTATTCTTTGCCCTAGGGCCTAGGGTGTCATGCTGTACATCTGTAAAGCCCCATGAGGCAGAAAATGTGACTTGACTGTTATTTGTATTAGCCTGTAACGTTTGGTATTCAAGCATCGCAAACTTAAAAATGTTGACCTTCTAAAACATGATCCAACTGTGCATTAAAATTCAGCTTTAAATGATGTAATTAACAAAATTAAATATCTGATCTTGACAGGAGCGTTACCTGGGTGGGCTCAAGAAACGCCGGAGAACTCGTCACCTGAACGACAGGAAATTTGTCTTTGAGTGGGATGCTTCTGAAGACACCTCAGTTGATTACAACCCAATGTGAGTAAACATAAACACGTATCACTCTCGAATTGAAGCAGGTCTTTTGTTTTGTCAGAATGTGTACCAATCTGAACATCGTGTTCCCAATCTGTCTCCCAGTTACAAAGAAAAGCACCACGTGCAGCTGTATGGACGAGGCTTCATCGCTGGCATCGACTTGAAGCAGCAGAAACGAGATCAGTCACATTTCTATGGTGACTTAATGGAGAGAAGGCGCACACTGGAAGAGAAGGAGCAGGAAGAGTGAGTAAAATAGAGATGATCAGGTCTGTTAGTGGTTTTAAAGAGGATACTGTAAAATCAGTCTAAAAATGGGTTTATGCAATGAAATGTCAAACACTTAAAGTAGACACAATTTATACTGATTCAACAACTTGATGACAGTATCTTTCTTGTCTCCTCTTCTCAGGACAAGACTGAAGAAGATGCGTAAGAAGGAAGCGAAGCAGCGCTGGGACGACAGACATTGGTCTCAGAAGAAGCTGGACGAGATGACGGACAGAGACTGGCGAATCTTTAGAGAGGACTACAGCATCACCACCAAGGGAGGAAAGATCCCGAACCCCATCAGGAACTGGAAGGAGTATTCAATGCCAGATCACATCCTGGAGGTCATCGAAAAGTGTGGTTACAAGGTCGGTGCACTGAGACTCCATGTTGAAGTTTTCATAAGAAGAATATATTTTTTTTTGTAATTTTCACAAGCCAATAAAGCTGTTATTTTAGTTTCAGGTGTGCACAGTTAGGTTAAAAAAAAGAAGCTCATGATGTTAATAGTAATTTAATTTAGTTTACCTTTTCTATTTTTTTTCTAATTGACCTACAAACTAATATATGCTCACATTTTTTTCACTGGTTAATTTTAATTGAGTCACTGTTAATGACTTTTCGCTCTTAAATTCCAGGATCCGACACCTATTCAGAGGCAAGCCATTCCTATTGGTTTACAGAACCGTGACATCATTGGTGTGGCCGAAACAGGTAGCGGTAAAACAGCTGCTTTCCTGATTCCACTGCTTGTCTGGATCACCACCCTGCCAAAGATTGACAGGTAACATCCCATGCTCAAGTAATATTAATTAAACAAACTAACACTGTCCCGCTGCATTTTTCCATTGGCATTTTTTTACTGACGTAACTGTCTATGACATTGCTCTGCTCTCGTGCTGTACATGCAGAATTGAAGACTCAGACCAGGGTCCTTATGCTGTGATCCTGGCTCCAACTCGTGAGTTGGCACAGCAGATTGAAGAGGAGACCATAAAGTTTGGTAAACCGCTTGGCATCCGCACAGTGGCTGTGATTGGAGGAATCTCCAGAGAAGACCAGGGCTTCCGTCTCAGAATGGGCTGTGAGGTAAAAAATTTAGCATTTACACCTGTGTGGAAAGCCACTGAAACAGTAACTAGATAATCCAAGTGTCTAAAGTTAAAAGTCCCATGACATGCTGCTTTTTGGTTGCTATTATATAGACCTCAGTAGTCCCCTAATACCATATCTGAAGTCTCTTTCCTAAAAATCAGCCTTGGTACAGAATTATAGCCACTAGAGCCAGTCCCACAATGAGCTTTACTTAGGATGTGCCATTTCTGAGTCTGTAGCTTTAAATGCTATTGAGGAGGAGAGGGGTGGGGCAAGGTGGGGGGTGGGATGTGGCCTTGACCAACTACCATGCTTTGCTTGTTTTCAAGCCATGATGTGTCTGTCTTTCTTATGGGTGGGCCAAATTCTCTGGGCGGGCAAAGGAGAGAAAGGGGAGGTAACCTTGTAATTTATTTATTTCAAGACAGGGATAGCGCACAATAAAACATTAATCTTGTACAACAAGAGAATATGCATTGTGCCAGGTTCTATTTTCCACCTGTAGTCACCAGGCAGGTTGATGGAAAAGTACATTGGAAATTAGTATAGAGAAAGAAAATTATTAAATAAAATAACAGAAAAAGGCAAAGAGACAATGTATAAAACAGATGAATAGAAACATGGAAGCAGTTTGAACAGACAGGGCAGGCTTGCCCCTCACCCAGGGCTCGGTTTACACCTATCACCATTTCTATCCACTGGGGGACCATAGGCAGGCTGGGGGAATTCATAGTAATGTTAAAAAACCTCAAAGTGAAATTTTCATGCCATTGGACCTTTAACATCCAACAAGCACAAAAGTATGTTCTATAACACTTTGTGTATAATCAGTCTTAAAAAAAACAAATGAGTACTTCTTCAGTATAATTTCTAACTCAAAGGCTTTTAAATATCAATACACACAGTTTGGTCCAGCGCATTTACTCGTTGAGGATTTGAAAAATGTCTCTGTTGTCTGTCACAGATAACCGTCCATAAATCTGCCTAGAAATCCTAGAAAAAAAAGACGCTTCAGATCTTTCCTGATGATAATCATCACAATTGGAAGTTAACCTAAGTATGAAAGTTATCCAGCGATACAAGAACTGCTAATGGATTATTCAGTATACCTTTTTAATGATACACATTTGTCAAAATGTAAACCACTAAAGATGGATGAGAATATGGATGAGAATATGTGGTACAATATATTTGGCTGGTGTGATTCTTAGCAGCTGTGTCTTTGGCTTACTAGATCTTAACAAAAACTATTTCAGACAATGTAAACAGACTGTTTTCTAATGTCATAAGGTAACAATGCTTGGTACACATTCACCAACTGTGTTTTCCTTCTCTAACAGATTGTGATCGCCACCCCCGGCCGTCTGATCGATGTACTGGAGAACCGGTACCTGGTTCTGGGCCGCTGCACCTATGTGGTCCTCGATGAGGCAGATCGTATGATTGACATGGGCTTCGAGCCCGACGTTCAGAAGATTCTGGAGTACATCCCAGTGACCAATCAGAAACCAGACACGGACGAAGCAGAGGACCCTGAGAAAATGATGCTGAACTTTGAATCTGGAAAACATAAATACAGACAAGTATGTGTTTCGGTCAAACATAAATTATAAAAAGACTGTTGTGTAGGTGCCAGCTGCCCTCACTGTTAGTTGTGTTTTCAAGCTTAATTTTTGTTCATTTGTTCATAATTTTTTTTGCACCTTTTCAGACGGTCATGTTCACAGCCACTATGCCTGCAGCTGTAGAGAGACTGGCCAGGAGCTACTTGAGACGTCCTGCTGTGGTGTACATTGGGTCTGCTGGCAAACCTCACGAGAGAGTTGAACAGAAGGTGTTGCTAATGTCAGAGGGAGAGAAGAGGTGAGATGGACACAAACATATTTTTGTGTCAATTTACATATAAACTAAAAATCAAATATCCCGTCTATGTCAAGATGTCTTACTGAGTGGTTTTGGATTGTGTGTGTGTGGTGCAGGAAGAAGCTGCTCGAGGTGTTGTCACATGGCTTTGAGCCTCCCATCATCATCTTCGTCAACCAGAAGAAGGGTTGTGACGTGCTGGCCAAGTCTCTGGAGAAGATGGGGGTAAGGCTGGACCAATGGGTCCAAAATTTCTTTAATCACCTGAAAGCTTTCATAACATTGAATGTCTGTGTCCACTAAATGAGCAACAATCAAATACGTTTGAAGATGACAATTGGTACAAACATGATCCAATTTCTAATGTTATTTTGTCTGATTCTTGGATTTATAACTGAATACTTGGGAAAACTAGTGACATTCCAATGAGCCTCAGCTGTACTGTGTGTTTAGTGCTCTGTAATGTTGCTAAACAACATTGTGTTAGCATTCATTGCCTTTGAGCATGTTAAACTCAGAGTCCTGTTTCATCAACAATGTGCAGTAAGGACTGAAAATAAAACACAAAATATAACCTCCGTTGTCTTTTCTTCACTCAGTACAATGCTTGCACGCTGCACGGTGGCAAAGGCCAGGAGCAGAGAGAGTTTGCGCTCTCCAACCTCAAGGCAGGAGCCAAAGATATCCTGGTGGCCACCGACGTTGCTGGTCGAGGTATCGATATCCATGACGTCTCCATGGTCCTTAACTATGACATGGCGAAGAACATTGAAGGTAAGAAGCCTCATTCTTCCTATTTGTCTTTTCCATTTTGTCTGCATTTTTGTTCCATCAACATCATAATTTGTTATTTATATATATATATATATATATATATATATATATATATATATATATATATATATATATATATATATATATATATATATATAAATAATATTTTTATTTGGTGAAAAGTAAAAATTCTTAACATAGAATATAAATAAATGAAAGTATTTACTAAGCCATGTTGGTGTTTTCCTCCTCCTGCAGATTATATCCATCGTATAGGTCGTACGGGTCGTGCCGGTAAGAGTGGCATGGCCTTGACTTTCCTTACCAAAGAGGACTCGGCAGTCTTCTATGACCTTAAGCAGGCCATCCTGGAAAGCCCGGTCTCCACCTGCCCTCCAGAGCTGACCAACCACCCGGAAGCTCAGCACAAACCTGGAACCATCCTGACCAAGAAGAGACGCGAGGAGACCATCTTTGCCTGATTTTTATCCCAGATGTTTCCATAAGAATCGGACTTCACACACACATACACACACGCACTCATCTTTGTCTCGTGTTTCATTATGTTGTATCTGCACAGAATTTCTCTGTTTTACATTCAGGATTTGGTCTCAAAGTATTTTATTTCTTACGTTCTTTTTCTCTTTTGCTGTTGGTCTGTTTTTGTCTTTTCAGCCAGGCAGATTGTCTTTCACTAGTGCAAAAATCATCACCACACAGTTTTTTGGGATTTTAAACTTGAACATGGGCAGATTGTCATCGATGTGCGTGAATTTAAATATTTCTATTCATACAAAGATATGTAAATGTAAAGTCAGTGGTAGTTGTTTTGTTTTTCTTCTATAACCAAGATGTGATAATGTAATTGATCTTGCTCATCAGTTATCCTATGTAAGAAATACCAACCAGGATGTGAGTGTAGATGAGTAGGAAGTGCTATCCTTTATTACTTCTCTGTGAACCATAATTTGAGTTTCCTGACTGTTTAAGAGACCAATGACCGAAGTCCCAGCCAGTTTCTTCAGATGCATTCTGCATGTCATCATTTTTAATGGAAACATTTGTACTTTGTGAATACAGCAAATTTGAGTGACGTCTGGCTGATAACTGTCTAAAAACATATCTTGGGAAGAGGTTTTTTTTTTCAATACTTTGATAATGCTCAGTGGGTAGATTATGGGATGCAGAAAAAGGGTTGAAATGTTCAAATATGTACTAAAGGGCTAACTTAAAGCACTCAAACAAAGAGGTACAGGAGTCAGTTTTTTTTTTTTTGTGTTAATTTTGTTACAATTTAGACTTGTCAAGTAAAATCAGCAGGTTTATACTTGAGCCTGTCACTTTTTAATGTATTCATTAAGGTGTGTGTCCTGCTTTGGGTACTGGGACAACAGGTGGTGGTTGTAGATGGACTCATTCAGTAATATGAACCCAAAATTAACAAACCACAAACATATCAGAACTCCTCCAAATGCAATAAATCAGAAACACAAAAATGGTTACATGGTATTCATGTACAGTATTTTTTTTAAGTTACCTGCTGAGGCTAAGGAGTTCTAATTAATTACGAACAAGCCATTTAACCAATAAAAACCTTTTTTTTAGATCATGTTTTGGGCTTTTACGCCTTTAATTTTTGAGGACAGGCAAATGAAAAGGGGGAAGACATGCAGGAAATCATCACAGGTTGGATTCAAACCCAAGACCTTGGCGTCAAGGCATCAACCTCTAAGTACATGTGCATCTGCTTTACCACTTAACCAACCTGGCAACACACCAACAAAGACTTTTAATCACAATGCCACATTACGCCTGCTTCTCTACGTGTGAGTGCCTGAAGTTTACCTGTGTGGTATCTGTGAATAACCGTTAACAGCTGCCAACAAACAAATTTGTTTAAAGCCCCTGAAAACATTTGATCATTTACTGTGGATGATGAGGCCCTACTTTAACAGTATATGTTTGGCCGAAATGGTTCTCACTCATGACAGCCTCATTTGGAAAATTGTGATGTCATGTGATTCTGTTTAGCAACAGTTTGAATCCAGTTGTGATGACAGTTGTGTGGCTGGTTTTCTACAATTTATGGTACTTACACATAAGAAGTCAGGATCATCAAACTTATTCTGATTAATCCTAAAAAGGAACTTTGTATATATGCACCAGACTTTGTGGCAATCCATTCAGTAGTTATATATAATAACACAAATGTCAATCTCATGGTGGCGCTAGAGGAAAAGTCAAACTTTGGGGACGATCAATGTCTGTACAAAAGTTCATGGCACTACTAAAAATAATTGAGAGCATTATAGTGAAACAAAAAAAGGACCCACACAATTAAAAGTACATAAAATGTCATGTTTATTTTAAGTCATATTTTACTTAGCATTGTGAATCTATTTTCAAATAGAAAGCATTCTATACAGCATCAGGCAGGAAATGTCTCACTTTTTACACATTTGCTGTCTCTTTTGATAAATAGAGGGAGGAGGCGTGTTGGATCACGCTAGCACGCTGTGGTAGTCTGGTGGATACACGGTTATATTTAGTGCAGTTATTGCATTACAAAGCAACCATCCCAAAGAAAAGTAGTGCAATTTTTTTTTCTACTCACACAAAAACAGGAAGTCCAGATGGTCTAAGGCGTTTAAAGTTTTTCAATGTTTAGGCTTAGTATTGCATACAGAATAAGACAGAGGAAACTAAATTATAAATTATAACCCTTGTAAAAATTGTGCTTCATAAATTGAAAAACCTCAACTGCTTTATCAGTTGCTAAATTGGTCCGCTTTGAAAACATACTCTGCCAAAATATAATGAAAATAGCTAATTGGTGAACTAAAACATGCAGGGCTTTAATAATTCACTCATTCATTTTGATCACAAATTAAAAAATTGTAGTGCCTGATCTGGGACAGGGACAATTTTTAAGAGAGTGACTTTTAAAAGTGCGTCAACCAGTGTCCACCCAATATTGTGGATAGAAAAAAAATGTCCGCAATATTAATGTTTGTAGATAAATAAAGTGATGCATTCAGATTTTTTTTTTTTTTTAGTAATAGTGTTGTTAGTGTGTGAGAAGTGAGTAGCCCCAAAGACAAGACTATCACTACAAGACAACAAGGAGAATCAGAATCAATGCATTACTGAAATACTTAACTGTAAAAAGAAACAATCAGATTTCATGCAACACTTGCATAGATTTTTTTCAATCATGCTGATTTTTTTTTGTCTTCAAAATATACAGAACACTAGATAGAGATACCTGTGAGACATGGAAGCAGTAAACCAGTAATTCCTAAAGCCGGTTGTTAACAGTATGGACCGCATTTCATGAAGTGGGTCGCTGCTCGTCTGCATCACGTCGAACTCCTCATCGGCTCATAAACTAATAATGGTGCAGAAACAGAATGGCATCGTGTCACGGGTGCTACGAGTCCTTCAGGAGCACGACACATTCGTTACGTGGAGTTGAGCGCGATAAGTGTGTTGGATTTACACCTGAGGATCTGCTTGGATTAAAATCTAATCAAACTGCAGTACGTGACGCAATGTTTGGCAAAGACATACAAGGGGAGTGAGATAAGTGTAGGGACTGTGGATGCTACAATCAATAACGTGCTACAATCGAATTACGGTTGGGTTTGGAGACACCGGGTGGTGTTGGAGGTGCAAAAAGGCATGCAAACTTACATTCTCTGAAGATTTGAAGAGGAGCTGCAGCATGTGCTTAAAAATATGTGAATGGTTCAATGTAAACAAGCAAGTTTGGCAAATAATTCACCCTTTAAAAGATATCATTCCCCTTTCTAAGTTGTGTTTACATTCTCTGTGCCCATTTTGAGATTGTTTTTTTCTTCAAGGTGTTGAGAGTGATTGTGCAACAGCAAAGGCGAGTGATGCCCAGAACACACTGTACTGTAGGTGACAGTGACGCTATACTGCAGCTTCATACCGCTTACTTAAATTGTGACCGTTCAGAGACTCAGTCTGATGAGTGTGTGTGTGTGTGTGTCTCTCTCTCTTCATTCACTGTTTTCAGAGTATAATGAGTGAACACATGGGTGGCAACATTTTTCTGGAACAACAAACAAGACCATATTAACAAAATCAAACAAATATAGTAGCAATGAAACAAACCAGGTGCCCATTCAGTATATACATTGTGATCAAATGCATTACTATTTCCCATAAATGGATTCAACAGTAGACATTCTTACATTAGTTTATCCGTAAAGATCATTCTGTTCCTGTTCTGACATTAATGTGCAAATAGTTTTAAAATAATTATACCCATACATGCAATAGTAAAGATAGTTAAAAGTCTTAGGAATTTTAAGGCCAGTATATGAGACATCCTACAATAGAGAAACCTTAGGCAAAGCTGCTAAAGTTTGAGTTTGCCTACAGCTGGTAGCCTGAAACCTTTCCATTGCAGAGGTGAGTAGCCCTGTTGACTTTAATCTGAATTACATGACCCTGGAGAGGTCAGTGCATCCCCTAAAGATAAATTATAACTGGGAGCCTGGAAGTGAGTGACTCTAAGTTCTTAAAAAATAGACCTACAATGATCTTCTTATAATAACATGGCATTTGTTTCTAATTTGGAGCTGATTTGGTGCAAGTTTTTTCATCTCTAAATTGTTTGTTTGGGAACATATGAAAGTCGGAGGGCTCGGGGGCGGGGGGTTCTCTGTGCTGATCTGGAGGCCGGGGGTGGGGGGCCTTGTTCCTTAGTAGGTGTCTCGAGGCCAGGGGCGGCTGCGCTGGCGGTTGTTCCTCTGGTTGTGACCTCGCTGAACTTCCCGATGGAGCAGCCTGTCCTGTGACTCGTGCCCATTGGCACTGTGGGCACTGTCAGTGTGCCCACGGTGAGGGGGGTACATGTCCCGGTATGTGCGAGCATGGCAGGGGGAGGCAAACTCATCCTCCTCCTCTTCTTCCTCCTCTTCTTCTTCCTCCTCCTCTTCATCCTCCGCACCCCCCCTGTGGCACGGGCTCCCCCTCCGGCCACGAGACAGGGAGTCGCTGGCCTCGTCAGACGGCATAAGACTGTCCTGCTCCAGGGGGGAGTGGGCCTCCTCACCCGCCTCCTCCTCCTCACCCTCCAAGCCCACGGCCTCACAAGGCTGAGGCTGGTTCTTGTTCTGGGGGATTTGAGTCGGCATTGGGTGGAGGGGGGGGGGAAGAGAGAATCAAAAGAAAGCTTCAAAAAACATCTCAAAGTAGCTTCCAACTTTCTGTTAACAGAACATCATAGACAGTTTTCATAGACAGCAAACACACAGAGGGTAGACAAAATAATGCAAACACTACATCAAGGACTTTGAACTTTGAAGGAAATCTATCTTAAAACAACATTTACCTGCCCTGTACACATTAAAAAAGTTATCTGTTGCTGCAGTTGTTCAACACTGGCTGCAAACACACTTATTTTACTATATTACTATATTTACTCAAATATTTAATTGTATCATTCATTTCGTAAACATATTTTTTTTACCATCTTTTACATTGGAAGAACTCTCTTTACACTAGTACAACCAGCAGGAACCATCCCAGCGACCAGTAACTTTTTCAACCTAGATATGGGTATGTCATATCTCAGCCTTGTTTAAGTTAATGTGGGGGAGAACTGAAGTTGTTCTATTCTCTTGCCAAAGCCACCAGACCCCAATGACAAAAAAATGAATTTTATCCTTGCAGAACACGGGAGTTGATGATCTACCGCTGCTTTGATCATTTGTTAGGTTTGTTAGATCCTAACCCTTTAAAGCACCAAAGCCACACAAAAACACAACAAACTGACTGATTGAGACAGGTGTAGAGCTCTAACTCTTGTGTTCTGTTAGGTAAATTTACGTTTTTAATCAATGGAGTCTGGTGGCTTTGACAAGAGCATAGAACGGCTTCAGTTCCTCCCACGTCAACTTAACCAGGGCTGTCTGACAGCAAGGTAAAATGATGAAAATATTCTAAATGTAGTGTACACTTAAACTGACGTTCTTTTTTAAGATGGGCCATTTTTAAGTGGATAAAATACATTTAACTGCTTGCTGCCCCCATCCACAGCAGTACATTTTTTAACTTTCATGTGCCGACTGTACGTAATACACTGATTATAGATAAGAATCTCATACAACCCCTCTTCAAAAAATCCAAACTATCACTTTGAATAACTGCCATGCAGCACTGTTTGCAAAGTCTCTTCAAAGTCCTTTTACATTTACAGTGCTTTGTCTGCATGTACACAGATTAATACTACAGACAACGAAAAAAAGAAATGCCAGTGAAACAGTTGAATGAATGGTTAAGGAGGTATTCCAGAACATAAAATGTTTCTGTGCTGATGTTATGGTCTCAGCTTATTGTTTTGTAATCTGCATTTTGTTTCAGTGAATACATCATCATCATCATCATCATCATCATCATCATCATCATATGCTTTTAATTATCACTGTCATTCAAGATAAGGTTATGCGCCACTGTGAGCGGGGGCATTATTCACAAAGCATGCTTAGAAAAGGATCAACCCCAATTGAAAATAGAGAATAATGGTCCGATTTTGACAATTTATACAAACGTTTACGTTTCATAACATGACGTTCTCAGTTATGGTATTAAATTAGAGCTGCTTTGTGAATTTCCTCCAAGAAAGCTTGTGGAGCAGTGATTCACCTGAGACCATCAACTAAAGGAAAGGAGGCAGGATGCAATGAAGAAAAAACACAACCTTTTCTGTGGTGAGATCTGAATGAATACAATGTTGTTCATTCACTGTCTCATCCGCTGTGTTGTGTACAGGTGTGTAAGGGGATTGTTGGGGTTCAGAGTGCAAATATAAATGTGTGTGTGTATATATATATATAATATATATATATATATATATATATATATATATATATATAAACCCTACTACTCACCCCATTTTGTAAGCGATCACTCAATTAATTCCTGTGTTTCAGAAAACTGCAAAAATGTTAAGCATGGATGAGTGACAAGACAGACAAGACAACTGGAGACAATCAAATCAAAACAAAGGAGTGACAATTTTGAGATGGGAAGAGCTGGTAAAGACAGTGACAACATTCAACATGTTCAAAACAGGATTCCTACTTAAATAGTCTTAAAACAGCATTAAAACAGTGCTTTTTAAACAGATTCAGACAAACTCACCTGTAGACTCGAGATGGCAGAAGGCGGGGTCATTAGACTCTGCTCCAATAAGGGGTTAAGAGGGGTGATGCCTGGAAGGTGAGTGGCACGCCAGTAGATCTCCAGGTATTCAGCCAAATGCTCACATGCATCTTCCAGCTGGTTCTCATCCAAAATGACATCAAACATATCCTGCAAATAAACAAAAGGAAAATGAGGAATAAAATAATTTCACCTCAAGCAGCTGCCAACATTGTGTGGTACAAACGTTCACTGTATATGTGTACAGCTTGGCAAACAGTGTATTATGTAATGGCAAATATATCCATAGAAGTAGTATATTTTTTTTTATCATAATGTTTGTAAAGACCATATAATTGTTATACTCTCTGGACAGTTAGGTCATATTGATCAGAAAGAAAGATAGCAAGCTGAATAAGAAGGTCAGTGGATCAAAGTTATTATAATTCATTCTCTGGGGAAAATGATGGTGTGTTACATTCTGCCTCAATCCCTCCAGCCACATTCCCACTACTCTAACCTGTTAACTGTCATTTTTTACCTCTCCACTAAATGCCCTCAGACTTTTCTACCTTCCCTCATCAGCTCTGCAGTAGTAAACCTGTCCATTTCCACTCATTCCCTGTCTGATCATCTTTAGGAGCATCTCACTTCCCTTATGTGATAGCTCCTCGGTTAAACAGGAAGTTGCTCTGTCCCTACTTTGTGAAGTCCTTCTTAAAGCCCTATTTTCTACCCCGAGGAGCGTGGATTGAGCATTGAGGAGGGATTTCCAAGGAGCTATGATTCAATTCATATCAATTAAATTTTTTTATAGTATCAATTCATTAAGTTATCTCGAGACACTTTCCAGATAGAGTAGGTCTAGACCACACTCCATAATTTACAAGGACCCAACAGTTCTAGTAGTTTCCTCCAGAGCAAGCAACAGTGCGACAGAGGCGAGGAATAACTCCCTTTTAGGAAGAAATCTCAGAGAGACCCAGGCTCTTGGTAGGCGGAGTCTGACGACCGGTTGGGTTTGAGATGAACAGTGGAAATAACAGTCACAATAAAAGATAATGGAACAGTGGCATAGTAATTAGTAGTAATTACAAATAGTAATTTGTAGTAGTTCATGGCAAAGCAAGGCACAACACGGCATTACAAGGCACAGCAGAGCGTAGCAGGATGTAACAGGGCATCGCAGGACGTGTAGCAGGACCACAGCAACAGCTATGAGCAAGGATACAAGAGAACAGCCTTCCCGGAATCCGTGGAGAGGAACATTGCTAACTCTGCCCATACAGCTGACAAATAGATGTGACGCTCCAGAGGAAAGGACGTCTTATCCCTCTATAAACACATTTCCTTGTTTTCTCTCTCCTCCCATGATTTCCTCCGTCTCTCCCATTCTTGTTGTACAGACTAAGACGCGAGGAAGGGAAGCAAATGTATGTACATTTATGTTTTCATATTTGTAACTAAAACCAAACAGTACAGCACTAGAAAGACATCGTGGACTCACCGGTGGGCACTGAGAGAGTTTGTCTGCAGCCATCATCTGCACATTCAGGTGCTTGCTTTGAGACTTCCCCCTGGATTTGACCAGCCTCTGGAGCACCTGAGAGAAAAGGTAAAGATAACATTAAAGGTTAAGGAAGATGAGGCAGCTGAAATTCATAAGTGAAGTGACCTACTGTACCTTTGGTGAGGAAACTTTCACATAGACTATGATTGGTGCAAGGGAGGTTTTTGCTAGCTGTGCGGGATGGTTGATGGTGTCTGCGTCCAGAATCACCAGCTGCAGGGTTTTGGCGAGTTCAAATATCCTCTCGATCTCACTCTGAACCTCGGCTGCACAGACGAGACACGTTAGATTTTTAGTTTAAATTCATTGCTTCTTTCTTCCCAAAGATTTCCAGAGTTTTCATGCTGACATTAGTCACCTAGGCTGGAGCGAGTGTTGGATCTCTCCATTATGGGTCTTTTGTTGAGGACAGATCTCTTGGCTAAAGACAGGTCAGCAGTTACACGTGTGATTGAGATTCTGCCGCAAATATAGAGAGGAAAAATATGCTGTGATCAGATTTATTGAAGGCCCAGCATTACACATATTCTCTAATCGTTCCATTTTACTGACCTTCCCTCAAATCTGTGTTTCAGGAAGTCAAAAAGAGCTTTCTGCATCATATCTGTCACCTAAGTTTGAAGATGAGAGGTAAGAGACAGACTTTTTAAACAGAACTCCAAAATAAATTATGGTTTACTTTGATTTAACGTCAGGATACCAAAACAACCAGACAAAAGTATTGTTACTTTACAAAAACAAGAACTTGAGAAGCGGTACAATTAGACAAAAATTAAGTAAAATTATTAAGTAAGAGTACTAAAGTATCCATTTGTATTTGTAATCAATCTCTGATCAAATAAATTAATATCCTAATTGTCTGATTAGATAATAAGTTAAGCATTTTCCAGGACATCATTTCTAGTCTTTATCTTTCTATCTAAATAATCTTTATGATAAAAAAAAATGTAGTGGGACAATTGCAAATTGTATGCAAATGTAAAGTTGTAGTATTCCTTATCAATTTTTCTCTCAAAATATACCAGAGAAAGAGTATGCTGTATTAAAACGTTCCTCTTTGAAGGCTTGGCCCTTTACAAAGATAAGTTAAATAATTGTTACAATTTAAAGATGAATGGATAGTGCGATGAACAGGTCCCTCCTTTCATGTATTCAACTGTTAAATAAAGGCCTAAAATGCCCAAAAATAATCATAATCATATGTATGTATATATATATATATATATATATATATATACACTGTATCTCTGCCTTAGTTCAGGTTCCTTTATTCTGATTCAAACAACAAATTGCAGCAGTGCAGGAACAGTTTTATCAGCAAAAAGAGTGAGAGTCATTCTCTGTCTGCTGGAGGTGAAATGGGGAGAGGCTGACCTCATAGCCCTTCAGCGATGGTCCCACGAGGACCACTGGCCTCATAGAGGGCACCACGTCGTAGGGAGGAACGTGTTCCTGCCAGAAATAGGGGACCACGAGGGGAGGGGGATGAAGAACAGAGAGCACAGGTGTTAGAATTGGTGGGGGTTGGGTTTGTTTGTGGTGAAAAGCTAAAAAGAAATTGATCAGGGTTTCGGCAGAGCTCATCAAGTTAGATTGAGGACTTTTAAATACCACTTAGAATTACATTTAATACCCTTCTCATGGTCATAACAGTCAACAAATGATGGAAAACCAGTAAGGCAATAAGGCCTATAATTATTTCTGAAGTTAATTGTCAAATCTAATTGATCAACATTTATATTACATATATGTCAGTACATTCCAGCTGTATATAATTCTTAGTAAAATTAGTAATCCACTAACTTGACCTGGACCCAGATAAGTTGCAGAAAAACTAATCGACTGATTTTACAGTATGTAATTTATTTGCTAAATGGACACTTGCCTATTATGAGACAATGAGCTTCCTAGTTACTGTGAATAGCACTAATAATAACAAAATAATAATAACACCTAATAATGCCACACAAAACGGTTAAACAGCCTTGCACATGCACAATCCACCATCACACTTGTAGTTTAGAGATATACCGTATAAGAAGTAATATATATGTATGTCTCCCAACAGCTTGTTAAAAAATGTATAAATAATGTTACTGTCTATAGCAGGCAAGAAAAATATTCAAGACCTTTTCAAGACTTTCAAGACCTACAGATACTCTGAAACCCCTTCAAAGTAAAAAAAAAAAGGCAAAAACTGTGTATTATGAGCAGATGCTGTCATCATAAAGTATCGAAACCTACCTGTTTTTGCTTCTGTTTGGCTTGTGAAAACAAGGAAATAACAATCAATAAACGAAATAAGATAGAAGAAGACAGCAGAGGAAAAAGTTGTCTTTTGTTCCAGCATAAATAAGAGAAAGATTTGTAATACTTACATTCACCTGCAGATGGCGGTGTGGTCCTCCAACTCCCAGTCACCATGTCCCCTAAACTCGAGGAATTACCCCCTGTTTTCCTGCAACAACAACAGACTAAATTATCAAACTTATATTGTGGAAATGAGTCCTCTCAGACATTTGATACTATTAACTCACCTTTGTTTCTGCTCCTGCTTAAGTCTCATCGCCTCCAGTCGTAGAGGGCTGGGGATGAAGGTGATGTCTGCTCCCTCTTTTACTAGCCGGCCGATCCACCAGTCATTATTATACTTCTGTTAAGTTCAATACAACAAAATAGAACCATGTCACATATATCTTGTTTTAATGTAATGAAGGTGTGCATCACCATTAACAACAGATAATCACTCACTTCTTTGATGTGCAGGAAGTCTTTGGCATCAAAATTGACTGCAGCTCCTTGGACAGGACAGTCCTCATCCAGCGCTCCGCAGTAACTCACATTTGTCTTTACTGCAAACGCTACAGGTTTGGACTGTACAAACAATACCAAAAACATTGGTCAGTGGTGGAAACTGCAGTACAAACATGTGGTTTGGACTTCAGTCATGAATCTGCTAACTTTAGACTTTTGAGTTGACTTGCTATCTGCCCTAAGCCCAAAGATGAAAAATGACCCTAACTAAAAAGAGAGCAGCTAATCAACTCCTTATTTTTCTGACAACACATACACTTTGATCCACTCTTACTTGGACTTGACATGGGACCTGTTGATCTGCACTTGGACCTTATAGCCAAGATCTGAGATTTACTTGAGACTTGTTTCCCACCTCTGGTTTGATATAATAACAGCATTTTGGCTGACTAAATCTTTTGTTTGACTAAATTATGTTTTCATGATTCTTTAGTTTAGAGTTTAGTTTAGAGTTGACGTCAGTTCACAGCAACTCGACTTGTCTTTGTGACTGAGACTGGATCATCCTGTAGTGTATAATACTGACACAAACAATCAACCGGATGTGTTCTTCAACAGCAGTAACTGGTTTATATATAACTTGTCTAACATTTTTTTCAGCTTTCAGGGGATCTGATGATATATCTGGCAACAAATATTTTGGGAGACAATTTTCCATATTTCATACATTTAGGAGGTATGAGATATGTATGAAAGTTCTTCTGGAGCAGTAGAGGCCTACATGTGACTCCAGACTTCTACATATTTTGACTTATAAAACAGTTAACACTACAGTTTGTAGTAGTGTAAATCCCTGTGTGACGTACCTTAGCTCTGTCGAGCTGCAGTTGTGCCTGGCGCTCGGCTTCACGCCGATACGCCTCGCGGTCCTCCTCTGCTGACAGGTCTGAATCCGACGGTCTACTGGTGTACGAATCAGCCGACCCCTGTCAGGAGAGAGTCGGAGGTGGAAATATTATTTGTACGGTAATTAATCATTTCTTACATTAGGACATTACATTGGTCATGTGAAGATGACTGACGCATACTGTACAACTATGAGGTAGGTAGATCTACTGTTGCGGTTCATGATTTCATCAATCTTTCTGTTTCTGTAGTCTTTGTATGCAGGTGTGCATGCAAATACGTGTCTGTATTCATGAACACATTCATGTATCTACAACACAATGCATTGCTCTCCCACACCAGCCATCCTCTGGTAGACCAAATATAGCACAAAGGAGGCAACTGCTTCCTCTTCTCTCCTTCTTGGCCCCAATCCATTCCATCATCCCCCACAGTGCAGCACATATACATCCTCTGTTCCCCATGTTTATTCTCCAAGGACAGCTCCTCATTAAAAAAAATATGCTGCTAATCATTTTTCATTTTAAGAGGTTTAAGCCATTGTGCTAGCCATCCCAGGGATGGCTAGCACATTATGCTTAAAAGCAACAAATCAAAGCACACAAAGAGACATTTAACAAAGTAAAACGGTGAAGATTGCTTTCTAGGTGCTGCTGCTGCCTTTTATTTAAGACCTGTAAGGTGCTTACCTGTGGTTATTTACTTAAATGCCTGTGCCATAAGCTGTAGAGCTGAATAGATTTGTTAAATAATGGACTCATAATTGTTAAAATCTTAGTAAGTAAGATTTAGTAAGTAATTTTGCCTTTATTTGTCTTAAATGATAAATATATATATATATAAATAAATATATAATAAATAAATATATTTAAGTTTTTGACAGTTTACAAGAAAAACAAGATATTTGAAAACAGCACCATGGACTTTGGGCATTTTGTAGCCAAAACAAATACTCAATTAATAGAGGGAATAAGACAGCAACCATGATACTGATTTCTAAAGAGAAGAACATGAAAAGGAGAAGAATATGAAGTATTGTTCTAGTTTTGGTTACTGAGTGTGAGCTCTCCTATATTTGGTATCTATTTGGCTTCTCTGAAGCAATTCAGTCCTGAATCTGTCAGTAAAGAGTACAGCTGCAGCAAAAACAAATCCAAGTGGCAACAGAGAGAGAGAGCGAGAGAGAGAGAGAGAGAGGTGAGATAGGAGACAAACAAGAAAGAAAAAGAACAAAAGATAAGAGTGATAAATGAGACAGACTAGAAAACACTCAGATAAAGGTAACTAACATATTCTTGCACATAAAGCAAGGTGTAAAGAAACAGCACATAATACAGTTTTCACTTTGGTTGTCCTCTCCTCCAGAGTGCAGTAATTTAGTCCTGGTCATCCATCTTGCCAACATATACAAACGAATCCTCTGGAGGACCAATTAGCAAACGGCACTACAAAAGGCTCAAAATACAAAAAAAAAGAAGTGCCCTTACATGAAAAACAACCAACACCTTTAGCTTTCTCTGCACTTCAGAATGCATACATATAATGGAACATATTTTGAAGCCCCGGAGAAATGGCAAGCGAACACCTCTCCTCGATTATTTTTGTGTGTGTGTGTGTGTGTGTGTGTGTGTGTGTGTGTGTGTGTGTGTGTGTGTGTGTCTATGTTAGATAACTAGATCTGATTTCTAGCACTCACAAGCTCTGCAAGGCAACACTGCAGCAGTGCCAGAGCAGCACTGAGAGAGAAAAGGAGGGTGAGGAAGAAGAATGGGAAAGATAGAAAGAAAGACAGAGAAGAAGAGGTGGTGGTGTGTGTGTGTGGGGGTTGTTGAATATCGTTGACAAGATATACTGAAAAGAGAAGGATGTTTACGAGGACAGAGAGTGACTGAGTGATGGAGAGACGAGAGAGTGTATAAACGATTTATACGACAAGATAAAGCGAGGCTATCTCAAGGGGAAGATGAGATTAGAACATAATAAAATGCTATGAAGGAGTGGAGTGAGACCTAGATATCTATCCTCATCGCAGATAGAAGAAAAGGGGAAAAACACAGAAGGAGGGAGGTGGGGACGGGGCACGGGAAGACAGAGACACACAGATAGAGGCAGTCAGAGAGTTGCATACCTGGCTGATTAAGAGGACGGCGCTACAGCCTGATAAAGACATGAATCAGAATTTTTCTCACTGTGACGGTTTCCCTATCTTCACCGGGAACGCGCTTAAACGTACACAGACATAAAAGTGGAATAAATATGGTGGTGGGTGCAAGTGAAAGGCGTTACGTCAGAGAGCTATTTCATGATGTTAGAACACAGAGAGCTGCCTGGGCTGTGATTGCTGTTCAATATTAATGTTTGGACATGAAGCTGTGGACCTTTTCTGCACACTGGCTACTTTTATAATACTTAAACAGTGTTTTCATAAATGTAACTGAACAGAAAACAGGTTTTTGCAGGTGTAGCTGAGCTGCAATGCAGACTGTAATGATTTGAGTTCATCTTTATCGTCTGGTCTGAGGACGTCTTGTTTAGTTTTCTTTTTGTTTTTTTTGTTTTTTTTACAGCTAATGTCCCCGCCTGCAGGCTAAATTTAACTCTGTTCCTTCCTATTCTGCTTCTGTGATTATTCTTTACACACTGCAACACTAATGGCCTCAACTCCACAGGGAGGGGCCAACAAGGAAGTGTTTCATCCAGCTAGTTGAGTCCTCGAGAGGGCCAACTCATCTTACTCTTGGGCCAGAACAGCAGGGGATTTCTACATTCATTGTTCAGTGGTTTAACAGTTTGTAGAGATCCAGCAGTCATTTGGAGTGGTGTTTGTGTCCACCTGATGAATCAAGTCAAGAAGTTTAATATTCTTTCTCCTTCTAGCTCTGGTTTGCTCTCCACCAACTCCTGAGGGAAATATCTGGCTTTTTAGCTGCTAAATGCTTCACAATGTTCACCAGCGAGCCACTAACTGTGTCTGTCTGTTGTTTGGTGCTGAGCAGGTAGGGTACAACCGGTTTATCTTTTTTTTTGGCTGGAAACCAGTAAAACCAACAGTAAAATTAGGAGGTGGAAACCCAATACAATGAGCTGAAAGAAGCTGGAATGCTTCGTAAAGCTGCAGAGTCAGTTGATAACTCTCTCCCTTTCTCATTGCACAGTAATTTCATCCATTCTTAATATAAATGCATTGATTATCACCACTTTAAGTTACATTAGTTTATATCAATAATGTTTTCGAACCCTTTTATTTAAAACTTTAACTACTCAGTTATATATGTTAGTACCTCCAATTGTTATAGTCCAAAAATTGATTATTGGATATTTACAGAAAATCCTACTGGACGAAAAGCAGCTGATGTTGACAGTCATGCAGCATTACATGGAGATTACTGTTTTTAAGTCCTCTAGTTTGTAGTGCCAGCAGCACGTCTTTCTAGACAACTTAGATAATTTAAAAGACAGAAAAAACTGGAGTGCGTCTGCTTTATAAACAAAAAGTTTATATAAAAGCACAGCTCAGCTTACAAAGTGCTTGTTAGTCAAGGGTAGCACCAAATACAAAATTCACACGAAATAACACCCCACAATTGATAATATGTTAGTGTTGTTGTTGGCCTGTTAAACTATGGAAGACTCCAGACACTCATTGCCATTTCTGTCATACATAAATAACTAACTAGAGCCTTATTAGCCAGAAGTTTGTCCATACGGTACATCTGTTTTTTTAAGTATCAGCAAATAATACTGATGAACCAATAACCAGTGCACTACCCTCCTAACTTCAAGCTAGCCAGCTACACACTGAAAATGGCAAGTTTTGAAGAAAATATGGATTATGTTTACAGCATTTACTATCTAACTGGGACATCTAGGGACAGATTGATGGGGATTTGCTATGGACAAAATACACAAGACAATACACTGGTAAGAGCAAATTACATTTAACCATGTTAATGCTAATTTAAATAGCTCACGTTACTGTATTGTGTGAACAGTATGTTTGCTATGTGTGAACATTTAATATTGTATGTGGGGTTTTCTTTTGTAGGGTGCAAATGTTCCACCATAACAAGTTCTTTCCTGAGACCATTTTGCAGAGCCACTGTTGCTGTGCGGAGCTTAGCGCCGCCCAAGACAATTGGGATTGGTTTAAAGAAATGCAAACTCCTAACATAGAATGTATGTGTTGTGTAGCCAGACCTTACTCCAGCACTGTATATAGGGCAGGCAATGTGAGACTATACAAACAGGCTAACTGGTTGAAGATGTTTAACAGTCCAACAAGCAGTTCTGTTGAAGCATACTGGCCACTTTAGGCACACTGGTGCTGAAAGCTAAATGAATACATTCTATGGATGCTAATTTGCTCACAATGATAATACTAATGCTAATGTTTAACATGTATACTGTTTATCATGTTAATTGTACTAGTTTAGCGTTGCTCATAAACCAAAGTATTGGAGAAATTGAACGTTTGACCTGATCATGGCCCTGAATGAACAATTGCAGGATCACCAAAGTTATCACAATTCATCGTCTGGGGGTCATGAATGTCTGTACAGAACATCATATAGTTAAGATATTTCAGTCTGGACCAAATTGGTAAACTGACCAACAGATCAATGTTGCCATGCCAATGCTAGCATGGCCAACAACAATGGGTACCTAAATAGCAGGAAAAACACAACTCAAAAATCTACCTGCCTGCATGTTGAATATATATTAATCACAATAAATGGATTTAAAATGCACAACACGGTATGTTATTTGAAATCATGTGCATGCTAATGCTAAAACCAAACTCATCTGCCATTATTTGCCAGAAGGAGATTCTGCACAACAGCAGAATACAACATTCAGGAGGCTGAAACACAAAAAACCTGCAAGCTCCAGTGATCTGGAAATCCAGTAGCCAAATATTCCATTTCAAAAGGTGTTCAATTAACTGTGCGGTCATAATTCAATGTCAGCAAGCTACACATGCACAGAGCTTTCTGATACACAATGCAATAAATTACTCTGTGGTTACATCAATATCAAAGTCAAGATCAGGCATATTGTATGTCAAATTGATCAAACAGGAGAGTCAGCGAGGAACTGTGAAGAGCACACACACAGGATTATCAGAAAGTAAAGCAGGTAAAGAAATGAAAGAAACAAAAGCGTTTCTGAAAAGGGGGAGGCGAAGAAGACAAAGAAAAAACAGAGAGGAGCGGCGACAATACGATGTAAATGCTACAATGAGACGAAGGAGGGAGACGGGAGGAGAAGGAGTTTCAGAAGGGGCGAAGAAGGAGCTGACTGTGTCGAGAGTCATTTGTACTTACTCAGTTAATGTGGTGATGCTGCTGTCCGTCCCTCCCTCTCTCTATACACTACATGCTGTAAAATGCAGATAGACCGTACTGTGTCCCATCCCCTAACCAGGGACGACCTGCGCTGGAGCCGGCAACACCTCTTTTCTATTCTTACCCCACCTCATCCCATCCACACACACACACACACACACACACACACACACACACACACACACACACACACACACACACACACACACACAACAACAACAACCAACGCAGCTTTTTGCGTTACTTGATCAAACCCGCTCTCTAAACTTGCATTCCATTCCTGGTTATTAAGTCCAATTTAACATGCACAGGTGGAAAAGAAAAGAAAAGCTGATATAATCACAACACACAGCTCAAGATTTGTCCACATGTTTCAACCCCTCATGTCCTACATATAGTGCATATATCTACACTTATGGCAGCATACTGCTTATTGTATCCTGCTGCAGAAATGAGTCATACTCCACTGCTCCTCCATAGACACCCCACCCCTATCACAAATCTACTCCTTCTGCATGAAACACTTTATCATATCACCTTTGGGGTGCAGGGTGCCTGTTGTGCGTGCAGAGAGAGAAGGTTTAATGATTGAAAAGAAACTAAAAGGTGCTTGTGTGAACAATGAACCCACACATCACATTGCCTGAGGCCCTCAAAATGAGCTTCATGAATATTTTAAGCCATGCAATATTCTCAGGAAATCTGGAGATTGTCATTAAGCCCCCCGATCAGGATAACTAATGTCCCCGCCTGAAGAAGATGTCTGCTCAGCCCTTTTTTTCCCTCCTCCTTCTCACTAACATCTCTCAGTTAGACTGCTCCACATTCCATCACACTAATGGTGCTATAGTAAGCATGAAACTGAGGTATTTTTCATAATGCTTGCAATGACTCGTTCTGGTAAGAAAAGAAACATCAGGCCTTTAGTCCTTAAAACCTGATGAGTGAATTTTAATGTGGAACTTTATTTTGATTATAAAGCGTTTCAACTACTTTCTTTTCAACTTCCTTTTGATTTGAGCAACAACAACAAAGTTTTTAGTCATTTTTTAAGCCAAATTATCAAATATTTGCTGGTTATAGCTTCTCAAATATGAGGATTTGTATCATATATGATAGTTAATTAATTATTTTCTGGTTTGAGAGAGTGTGCCACAAAATCAAACAATTCAAGGACATCACTTTGGGTTTTGGGAAGTTGTGATGGCCGTTTTCCACGACTTTTCCACACAACACTTAATCAAGAAGATGAAAATAATAATAATTAAAATAATCATTGAGTGCAGTGGACAAAACAATAAACAAACATAATTATTTTCATTATCAATTAAATGGCTGATAACTGCTTGATCTATAAAGTGAAAAAATGAGCAATAAGAAGATAACCCATTAGGCCCTTGTGAACATCTGAGTGTGCTGAATATAACAACTTCAAAAGTTACACATTCTCACTTTAAATGATTAATCCATAATCAAAAATACAAAATTTGGGAAAATTCATTTATCGACAAATTGTTTCAGCATGACTTTTCTTAATGAAGAGGCATTTCAACTTCTTTACTAACAACGTTTTAAGATTTTTATTCTAGGGTTTAGTTGATTAAGTCCAGACCAAAGCAGGTTTAAACTGGGGATGCACCGATCCGACTTTTTCTGTCCTGGTACTGATACCTGTGCTTTGAATATCGGCCGATACCGAGTACCGGTCTGATACCAGTGTTTAATTAATAAGCTTTATGCCTCTCTATGTGGAAGTGACTGGAATCATTCTGTGTGTAAACCAACATCAGGCTTGACTTAAATATTGCGTTCCTAGCTTTGTAAAACAAAATGTAGTAAATTATTGCATAGATATAGATGTATCATTAATAAAATAATAATAAAACATGAAATATATCGCCCCCATTGTCACGATAGCCAATCCAGCAACTTAAGTCAGCATCGGCCTGATATCCGATATCGGTGTTGGTGCATCCCTAGTTTAAACGCTGCTAACTAACAACTTTATTCATTATCAATTAATATGATAATTACTTTCTTTAAAAATTGATTAAATGTTTGGTCTACAAAAATGGAATCTTTCCATAAGTCCAAGTTGACATTACAGTAAATCAGTTGTTTTGTGACAAAAGTCTGCAAAGCCTCACAATTGAGAAGCGTTTTATATTATTACTTGTAAAATGACTTAAATTATTAATTAATCAAAATTAAAAAATAGTCAAAATAGTTCAAAATAGTTGCAGATTCATTTTCTGCCTATCAACTAATTGCAATCAATTACATCATACTGTCAATCTTGTTATGTGATGTGTGTGTGTGTGTGTAGAGGTGTGCGGCCTCTGACATATATAGCAGTTGTAAGTCGCTTTGGATAAAATGTCAGCTAAATGACATGTAATGTATGTTTTGATGTATGTGTCAATGTATGTATGTTTTAATAAACTGCCAGATGGGCCAAAGACAATATTCCACAGTGGTGAACAATAAAGTTTTATTCTATTCTATTCTAATTTATTCTGTCCTATTCTGCTCTAATCGTTTCAGCTCTAGTCTGGAGTCTGGATCTGAAATGATCCAGACTCAGTGGATACTAGAGACATATTCTTCAGACATTGTAAAAGCCTGCAGGTATATAGAGTCTTGTGGTTTCTGTCATGAGTACATCAGGCTCCTTTTGAGGAGGGATATTTGATTCCTTCCAAGCTCTTGACTTTCCCTCTTTGATGTATCAAGGCTTGTGAATCTCGGGGATCTAGCAGCAATTTGGGATGAGCTCTGCATGCACAGTCCTTCTGTGGCCTGGTGAAATGTCTTGATTCCTTACAACCTAATTTGTACGGGGATCAAGTTTTCCCCTCTGCTAGACTCTGTGACACTAAAACCCTGACACCCAAATCAAATCAAATCTTCAGAAACAAAACCATAGAGGTGCATTTAAACTGTCTTGATCAAGATCAGAGGGTATGATCAGGGGCGTAGCACAAAATTCTGGCATTTCCTATGGGCCCCTCCCCGCATCCACAGCTATTCATTCTAGCATCATTTTGGGCCCACCTCAAATGAGGGCCTTGATACCCTTTTTTTTTCCCCCCAGTCCAACGCCCCTGGGTATGATTCACAACAGCTCTGTAGTTACATCATGAGGCTCAGAAATCAATTAGAGTTTTGTTTTAAATACCATCAAATCTCTATCTGACTCTTCCACATATGTTGGGATTTTGATGTAACACACTGCCATTTTTCAAGTATTTTGCTGCTCTCTACTGGGCAAAACAATTCAACTGAAACTAAGGACGCAGCTCTTTGGATAAAAATGCAGAGCAGAAAAAAAATCATGTATTGTATAACAGGATAATAGGTACAGACCTACACATGTCTTTTTGTAACTATTGTGAGTCCAAAAAAGGATCCTTGATTCTCCAGCAAGTTTAAATGTGAGAAAAAAACATAGGCACTGTCCCAATGCCAACAAAACAATGCAGAGACACCTGACCAGTTGAAAAAGCATCTTCAACGCTTATAGGTTCAGACTTTAGAGTACAACATGACCTACATTTTCCATAGAAGCTACAGTTCTTCCCTCACACTGGTAAACCAGTGTGAAAATCAGCCTGTGACTGTGATGTACCACTGCATGATGTAGCCTACAATGCATGCATAAATAAGGAAGAAGAAAGCCAACAAATGGCACCGGGAGCTTTTGTTTTACCTGCCGTTTGACGAAGCTGGATGTTGTGTCAGAAGACGTGCTGCCATCTGAGCGTTTGAAGCGGCTCTTGCGTTTAGGCAACTTCCTGGGCAGCTGCAATGAAAGAGACACACAAGGGGGAAAGAATAAGGAAAGATACATAGAAAGATAGCATGATAACAGCTTGCATTATGCTGATTTTTAAGGCTTTCTCTTGTAATATTGACAAAATAAAGCCTACATTTTGGCGAAAATTGTGTGAAATCAGCTGTAACTTTGCCAATATCACATATAATTCAGGGCTAAATCTAGCTGCACAGAGGAGACCAGTTTTTCCTAGGCCTCTTGTGACACAAACCATTAATAAGACAGTGTGGATGTTGCAGTGAGAGTGTTGACAGGCCCTGTAGATTTAGGCTACAGGTGAGTCAGGTGAAGTTATGGTCTGCCTGTACCTTTACACCAATACATCAAAACATATAGGCTATTCATGTTACTGATATGTGCTGGTTTCCTATATTAGTGTAAATACATGTATTGAAATAAATAATAATAAAAAAAATTAACAGGCCTGATCAGACTTAACCATCAAATGTATCAACATGTAAGGATAATTTATCCTGTGTGTGTGTGTTGATGTATGAGAGGCATAATAACCATATGAGAGCCTACTTGATGATCGTACCCACTGCATTTTCACCGATCAAGCATCAATCTGCAGTTTCAGTGAAGGCGGAGGTAAAACAAATAAATAAATATATTTTAAAAAGTAGCTCGCTGCCAAATCGCGACGCATCAATTTCAACAACAAGTAGCAACACATTAGCTAAACATTTTCCCCACCCGCACTTCACTCGTTAGATGTGTAGATAAAGGAGTAAAACGTGTGGTGGATTTACCTGAAAATAGTGCGATTGAGAGCCTGTTTCCACAGCAGACAGTGGGTCTACGGGCGATTTGGACATTTTGAGTTGCACCATCTATTGAGAGCGCAGGGAGGCGGGATGCACACAGACATGGGTTACTGGAGGAAACAAGGGACACAAAATACATCTAAGGAGCGGAAAATATGGAGGAGGGGAAAAAAACATCCGAGTTCAGCTGATATAAAAAGGTAGCTCGGGTAAAAAAAAAACACAAGGTGTGTTATAATCTACATCGGGGGGTAAAAATGTAAAAGGAGCAGGAAAAATGCCGGAGCTAAAATAAACCATTAGACTGGAGCGTCATCGCTCGAACAACCGTACAGGTCCATACTATGTGTGTGTCTCTGCCGGGGGTGTCAAGGTTGGCTTAGCTGGCACAAAAAGCTGTTCAAGATGTATACAATTTTAATTATTCTTTTTCTTTTTAGATACGTGCTGGTTTATATAATCACCGTGTTCCCTGTCATTTGTGTGTAATATGCGTTTGTTACTCAGTCAAATATGTATGGGATCTTCAAAGAGTGGATCTTTGAATTCATAATACAGGAGAGATTCTTTTGGTAACACAGTACACACGTACAATAATCATTAAAACAATTTTCTTTTGACATTTAAGAGAGGTGGAAGAAAAGGTATTCAGATATTTTATATATTTTTATGTAAAAGTAGCAGCATGGTCACATTATAAAGATACTCTACCCTTACAAATTACCTACAAGTCCTGCGTATAATCAGGAACATATAATTAAAGTATTAAAAGTAAACGTACTGCAGTAATGCAGACAAATACCCCCTGTGACTATTGTAACCTAGTTGGTTGAGATGGAGCAATAATTTATTAAAAAAACAAACTTTTGTCTGCAACATGGTCTGCAACTATGATTATTTACATTATTGGAATAATCTGTTGATGATTTTCTAGTTCACAAGTTATCATATCCCAAAGTGTAAGAAATCTTGCTTGATTAAAAGTACATATGTATTATTCAAAAGTAAAAAAATAAATACATATATTATTAGATTATAATTAATTTCAATTCAATTCAATTAAATTTTATTTATAGTATCAATTCATAACAAGAGTTATCTCGAGACACTTTACAGATAGAGTAGGTCTAGACCAGATCGAGTAGGTCTAGTACACTCCAGAATTTCCAAGGACCCAACAGTTCTAGTAGTTTCCTCCAGAGCAAGCAACAGTGCGACTGTGGCGAGGAAAAACTTCCTTTTAGGCAGAAACCTCAGACAGACCCAGGCTCTTGGTAGGCGGTGTCTGACGACCGGTTAGGGTTAGAATGAAGAGTGGCAATAACAAAAATAGAAAAAAATAGTAGTTTGTAGTAGTTCTTTGTAGTAGTTCATGGCATAGCAGGGCACTGTGCGGCATTACAAGGCACAGCAAGACGTAGCAGGGCACAGCAGAGCGGAGCAGGATGAACACGGCATCGCAGGACGTGTAGTAGTAATATTCAATTCTATGCCCTAACTATAAGCTTTATCAAAAAGGAAAGTCTTAAGTCTACTCTTAAATGTGGAGACGGTGTCTGCCTCCTGAACCCAAACTGGAACCTGGTTCCACAGGAGAGGAGCCTGATAGCTGAACGCTCTGGCTCCTGTTCTACTTTTAGAGACTCTAGGAACCACAAGTAACCCTGCATTCTGGGAGCGCAGTGCTCTTGTAGGGTTGTAAGGTACTATGAGCTCTTTAAGATAAGATGGTGCCTGATCATGAAGAGCTTTGTAGGTGAGAAGAAGGATTTTAAATTCTATTCTGGATTTTACAGGAAGCCAATGCAGAGAATCTAAAGCAGGAGAGATGTGATCTCTTTTCCTGGTTCCTGTCAGAACACGTGCTGCAGCATTCTGGACCAGCTGAAGAGACTTTATGGACTTTTTTGAGCATCCTGATAATAAAGAATTGCAGTAATCCAGCCTAGAAGTAACAAATGCATGGACTAGTTTTTCCGCATCATTTTTAGACAGGATATTCCTGATTTTTGCAATATTACGTAGGTTAAAAAAGGCAATCCTTGAAATTTGCTTTAAGTGGGAATTAAAGGACATATCCTGATCAAAGATAACTCCAAGATTCCTCACAGTGGTGCTGGAGGCCAGAGTGATGCCATCCAGAGTAACTATCTCTTTGGATAATGCGTCACGGAGGTGCTTGGGTCCCAGAGCAATAACTTCAGTTTTATCTGAGTTTAACATTAGAAAGTTACAGCTCATCCAGGTTTTAATATCCTGAAGGCACATTTGAAGCTTAGCTAACTGATTAGTTTAATTTGGCTTGATTGATAGATATAATTGAGTATCATCTGCATAACAATGGAAGTTTATGGAGTGCTTCCTGATAATATTGCCTAAAGGAAGCATATATAAAGTGAACAGGATCGGACCGAGCACAGATCCTTGTGGGACTCCATGACTAACTTTGGCGTGCACAGAGGATTCATCGTTAACATGAACAAACTGAGATCGATGATAAATAAGACTTAAACCAGCTTACAGCAGTCCCTTTAATGCCAATAAAATGTTCCAATCTCTGTAATAAGATATGGTGGTCAATGGTATCAAATTCAGCACTAAGATCTAATAACACCAGTACAGAGATAAGTCCTTTGTCTGATGCAATTAGGAGGTCATTAGTAATTTTCACAAGTGCTGTCTCTGTGCTATGATGAACTCTAAATCCTGACTGAAAATCCTCAAATAAGCTGTTGCTATGCAGAAAGTCACACAGCTGTTTGGCGACTACTTTCTCAAGAATCTTAGAGAGAAATGGAAGGTTGGATATAGGTCTATAGTTGGCTAAAACATCTGGATCAAGGTTGGGCTTTTTAAGAACAGGTTTAATTACAGCTACTTTAAAGTGCTGTGGTACATAGCCTGTTGATAAAGACAAATTGGTTATATCTAGTAGAGAAGTGTTGACTAAGGGTAAAACTTCTTTAAGTAGCCTAGTCGGGATGGGGTCTAAGAGGCAGGTTGATGGTTTAGCTGAAGAAATAATTGAATTAAATTGATGAAGATCAAGTGAAGCAAAGCAGTCTAAACATACATCTGGTTTTACAGCGGTTTCTGCGGTTCCTGAGTTTAGAGATAAGTCAGTGCCAGTTAAAGGCAGGTCTTGGTGAATTTTGCTTCTAATAGTTATAATTTTATCATTGAAGAACCTCATAAAGTCGTTACTACTAAGAGCTATGGGAATACTTGTCTCAGTAGAGCTGTGGCCTTCTGTCAGCCTGGCTACAGTGCTGAAAAGAAACCTGGGGTTGTTCCTATTTTCCTCTATTAATGACGAGTAGTACGCTGCTCTGGCATTACGGAGGGCCTTCCTATATGTTTTAAGACTATCTTGCCAGATTAAACGAGAATTTTCCAGTTTGGTGGAACGCCAAATCTTCTCAAGTTTCCGTGATATTTGCTTTAATTTGCGAGTTTCAGTGTTATACCATGGAGCTAACCGTCTTTGTTTTATTATCTTCTTTTTTAGAGAGGCAACAGAGTCGAGTGTCATTCACAGCGAGCCTGCTGCACTATCAACAAAATGATCGATTTGGGATTGACTAATAGCATAGGAGTCCTCCGTTACTTTGTGATTAGTGATGCATTAATGTGTGCATCACTAATATTGCAGAAAGTAAAGATGGAGTTAGTTTTAGCTCTTTTAAATACTGCTGGGGTAGCTTATAATATATAATGCTTAATCGTAACTTAGTTGATTTAAGTTTTGTACGGTCAGAATCTGCAAAGTAACAAGTAACACTGTCAAATTAATGTTCAGTACTTGCCTCTAATATTTGCCTCCAAAATGTAGTGGAGTAGAACTATAAAGTAACATGAAATGAAAATACTCAAGTGAAGTATCTAAAAATTGTACACTTGGGAATGTAGTAGCCTATATGTCCATAATAAATACTTTAATATTTAAGGAAAAAAATAGCACAGTCTGCTAGAAACTAATTACAATGATAATGTTGTAAATAGTCAGTAACAGGTGCAAAACAACTACCAGGAGAGTGAGCTGATCTGCACCCTCCCACCTTAGTCCTGAGAGGCCTAATCAGACATTTGTGACAACACCTGTGTGAGCTGTCTAAAGTTAGTAGCTAGCTAGCTGTTTTTGGAGTTGAAAGGATTGTGAATTTTGGACTTCACTAACGTTACATTCATCAGGTGCCTAGAAACACGATGGAAATGGTGCTCTAGCTGGCTCTGTTGTTGGATGTATAACGTTAGGGCTATGTGCTGACCATAGACTGTTAATATTAATTTTACAGTCAATTGTGCTGATACGTTAGCATAAGCCTACCAACTTACCAAACGTAATTTTATTTTAAAAATAATTTTTGGGCATTTTAGCCTTTAATAGAAAGGACAGGGGGAGAGAGTGGGGGAAGAAGCTCCGATGCCCCTAGTGGTCAAACGTGTTAGGTTCATTCAGCTTTATCCTATAAGGCAGTGATATTACAGCAGTTAGGCTGTGGAACGTTATAAAGTGAAAAATACAACTTCCAACTCCAAAATGGTCTTATATAACTTAGCGTAGGCTTACTTTTTTTTTAGCTAGCAAACACGACCCCACTGCAGCCATAACGTTAACTTACCTAGCTAGCTAGCTAGTTGGTCAGAGAGGTGCTCCAGTGGGTAAGCTCACTAACATTAACTAACTAACTTCAAACTAATTTATGAGGTTTTCCATTTCTACACCTAAAAATACATATATAAATTAGCTAGAGTTGTTGTTGCTGCTGTTGCTGCTGTAGCTACTTTTGACAATGCTAACGTAGCTATTTCTCCACTGTTCCAGTATTGATACTAGCTAAATCAAAACTGTTAAGCTAGGCTATACCCTTAAACATTATATGGATTAAGTTACACATCACAGACCTTTTGGACAATGTAATCACTGTGTTTACGAGAGTATTACGCATGTTGTGTAGGATCAGCTGTTAATATTTACCCAGTGGTGGAAGAGGTATAAATACAACATTGTCGAAATCCTCTGTTTCAAGTAGGCTAAAAGTCAAGCATTAAAAATAAGTCTTAACTTACTAACTTACTTACTTTCCAACAAAAAAATATTAGCATCAAAATCTACTTAAAGTAACAAAATTGAAGGGCTAATTATGCAAACTGGCCCATTTTAGAATAATGTATATTATTTTACTATAATATTATGGATGCATACGTCATTTCAATGTTGCAAGGTGAGCTACTTGTATTACTTTAGCTTGTAAATTTCTTGCCAAGGGAATCAATAAAGTGTTATCTTAGCCTATTATTGTTATTATTATTATTATTATTATTATTATTATTATTATTATTATTATGTCATCATTTAATTGTTGATTGTATTTTCAATTAATAATCTGAATCTGTAAAGTAACTAAAGTTATTCAATGTGGAGTTAAAAAATACAATATTTGCCACTGAATTGTAGTGGAGTAGAAGTATAAATTGTGCAAGTACAGTACTTGAGTAAATAGTTACATTCCACCACTGAATTTACCCTTCCTCAAAACCTACTCCAAATTATGTGTATGCATACAGTCTATAGGTAAACCTGAAACTTGGACAGACTACAGTAGTACACTATCAGATTGGCTTTCACAATATGTTTTAAAGATTATATTGTTTTTTTGTCATTTTTGTTTTATTGGACAGATAAAGAGTGTAGTGGCACACTGAAAATGGGAGAAAGGGGTATGACATGCAACAAAGCTTGGAGTTGGTTCTGTTGGTCCAGCACCATCCAGTTTTTCATCTCTACCACTTTATAGTCTTGTGAGCCTCAATTACTTAACAAATTGGAGATGTGGCCAATGATTCAGAGGTCTCAAACCGGGTTACCTTTGTGCTAGTCTCACATTGCCACAACCCTCCTGGGCAGCACCAAGACACGGCCCTTGCAAAATAGATAGCGGAGATAGCAGAAGGAGGGGGACATCCGGGGTGTGAGAGACATGTTGATGTCAGGCTATGTCGCAGCAATGTACATTGAGCCAGACTACCTTTGTGCCATCTTCCTGAGTAACCTCATCTGTTCTTTCAGCATCTAGGCAGACCCCTGAAAGGACCTGCCTCCAGTTCCCAAACTGCTTTTCCTGAGCAGTCCAGCCTGTCTCACCAGTCCCTTGGCCCTCTCAAGCAGACTGGTTATTCACCTTTGACTTGCCTCACGGGTTGTGATATTCCTCATTGCTAATGTTGACCACCCTGCCATCCGCTGATGGTCAACTGATTAGTATTATCTGTTTTTTGTCCATTAACCCTGTTAATTTCTGTTTGTATAACACAGTTTTTAAAAGGCCCCTACCACCTGCCACCTTTTGTAAACATGGCCCTATTATGTCTGATTTAGTGCAGATGCTGACAATAAATAAGACTTTTCTTATAAACCAGATCTTGTAATGAGTCTGGTTTAATTTAACAAATTCACTGCGGTTATATTATTATTATTATTATTATTATTATTATTATAGACTTATAATTAATATAATAATATAATATAAATAATTTAGATGTTTAAACTAAAATTGTATCAACAAGTTGATCAGTGATCTGGCTAGAGAAATGGACAAAACTAAGCAACTGAGCCCACTAGACTTGAGGTCATCTTTTGAGACCTTAAATGTAACACTCTGGGGCCATTTTACATGTTGAGTATGTTTACACTGTTGTTACTTTTACTTAAATAAAGGATCTGAGTACTTAGTTCACTGCTGCTGTATGTCAGCTTAACAAGGTTTACATACTTAATTAGGTTAGGTAAAAAGCATGAAGGTGTCAGCTGACTTTTCCCTCCTTCACATGACTTTTTTCTTTCTGGGACTCATACTGTTGATGGTTTACCGGGTCGGGCTCGGTGCAGACACGGCTTCACCTCTAGAGGGAGTGCTAATCAAAAGTGGGAATGAGAGTGGTGTGACTGCGAGCAACTCCGCGCCTGGGCTGAGGGAGGTGAGCTGCGTCAAGTCCCCCAAAGTTAAATAGCATGACACCGGAACTAAGTGGAATGTGATTTCAAACTAAAAGCCGAATCATTAAGGCTATTGAGGAGAGCAGCACCACAAGCAACAAAACATGGTCGATGCAATCGTTTGATTAGATACTGAGAGAAAGCCCTGCTGTTACACAAAAATGTTAAGATTGTAAATGATATGGTTGTGTGGAGTAGACCTGCACACTTTTATGTCTCATCAGAATCAGCTTTATTGGAAATTGTCTCTGAATGCACTCACACACAGAAGACTACTTTACAGGAAAGAAAATAAATATAAATAGACATATAGCGAGGGGCGCCTGGTTAGCTCACCAGTCCTTGTCGCACCAGCCGCAGGTTCGGCCCTTTGCTGCATGTCATCCCCATGTTTCTCTCACTTTTCTGAATTAATCTGTCTTATCAATAAAGGCAATACAAGTAAAAAAAATCTTTGGTGAGGAGGTTGTGTGGCTCAGGTTCCCGTTGTTTGACATCCTCCTGGATCCAATTCATTGTTATATAGTTCAATTTAATTTTTAATTTAATTTAATTTATAGTATTAATTCATAAGAAGTGTGATCTCGAGACACTTTACAGATAGAGTAGGTCAAGACCACACTCCATAATTTACAAGGACCCAACAGTTCTAGTACTTCCCACCAGAGCAAGCAACAGTGTGACAGTGGCGAGGAAAAACTTCCTTTTAGGCAGAAACCTCGGACAGACCCAGGCTCTTGGTAGGCGGTGTCTGACGACCGGTTGGGGTTAGAATGAAGAGTGGCAATAACAGTCACAAAAAATAGTACTTTGTAGTAGTTCTTTGTAGTAATTCATGGCATAGCAGGGCACTGTGCGGCATTGCAAGGCGCAGCAGGACATAGCAGAGCCCAGCAGAGCGTAGCAGGATGAACACGGCATTGCAGGACGTGTAGCGGGACCATGGCGACAGCTGCTACCATAATTTTGGAGCCTCCCTGATCCAAGGAAACATGCTGGGCAAAAAAGAACATAAGGACTCTGGGGAATGACTCCCCAGAGCTAGGTTAGTAAAGAGCATTTCTGGAACATGGATGCACACAAATGGAAGAAGAGAGACTCTGTATGCCCTGCCTCCTTCTAGTTTTATTATATTATTGATTATATGATAGATAGATCTGACAACTATGAAGAGAAGCAGGTGGGCCGGGTTAGGCGGACGCTGCCACTCCTCACTCCCTAACAATATTCAATTCTATGCCCTAACTAAAAGCTTTATCAAAGAAGAAAGTCTTATGCCTGCTCTTTACATTATGTTCACATCATATGTATCATTTTGTCATATGGATTGCCTATATTGAATATTGTTTTTCCTTATCCAAATCGAGGGTTGTATGCTGTACAGATTGTAAAGACTCCTGAGGAAAATTTCAGATATTGGGCTATGAATTTAACCTTGACTTGAACCTTGGGGGGGTTGAGATCTCCACTTTTGTCAAACACCTGATTTTCTGCATTCTGGTTAATTTTTCTGCATCAATTTATGGTGCAAATGTGTTTATTTATGTAAAGGAAATTATAATAGTTTTATTTTTTTGGGGGGGAGACATAGACGTATTGATTTTTCTTTAAGTGATTTCTTTCAGTGATTGTTGTGCTGCCCACTTCCGTCACATCTGCTGGTTGGAAGGGTTTTAATTTGAAAAACAATAACCGGAAGGCTGATGTTTGTATTCCCCCCCGTCTTGACAGTGGTGCTTGGAGCCGAGAGGGTCAGGGGGAGGAGAGGAAAGGGAGTGGAGCGAGAAGACGACAGGAGGAGATCCACCACAGGGTGACCAATTTAACCGGACCATCCTTGGACAGCTAACGTTAGGCTATGGTCCTCCACCCTGACCGCTCCGACCGAGAACCACGCCGAATCGGATTAACTGCTGCGGTCCTGTCGGGGAATAGAAAAAGAAGATGAACACGGTGAGTCCGTCTTTCTGACTGAAACTGCTGCTGCACACTGCAGGCCGACATATAATATAATTTATGTTTTCCTGTCATACAAATGTCTCAAACGCTGTTGCACTGAACCGTTGACGCATCTGCCACTCTGTCAACCATGTCTGTCGGAGTGAATGACATAGCTGGCAACAGTTGCTGTAAGGCCTCTGCTTCACGCTGGTGCTGGTGGCATAGGATACACGGCCAGTACATGTTTTCCACTTGCGGCCAATTACAACATATCTTTTTTTTTTTTAGGGGGGGGGGTCCATTATGTTCCTTATTACAACTGACAGTCCTGAGGGGGACTGCAAGTTGCATGATGCTCATGATGATTTACATCAGCCGCAGATAATTTTTCATAACATCACTTTAAACTTAAACATCTCCATGTCATTGCCGCTATACGAGCCCATTGGCTTTGTAAATGATGGGGTTTAGAGTATTTATTCACCGCTAGTCCTCCATCAATTGATGCTGAGGAATGTGCAGCAGCAGCAACAGCAACGTGTTTATATCTGTTTATTTACCCAAGACTTATGTTTGTCAATACACGTAAACTACGAGCTTTTGTTTTGCTGCAGGCTGAAGGACATTTGCACAAAATAGGTTACATCGCTGACAGGGGCGTGTTTGTGTCTTAATTTGCACTGTCGATATCAACGGAATGGTTTTATGGTCCCCGCTATGGTTGTCACATAGGCCATGGTATTATGTAACAAGAAGCCTGCGCTGTTTGAATGCGGGCCCTTACACACGGCCTGCCAGTGCATTTATACACCGGATCGCAAACATATCATCCGCACATAATGAAATTAAATGAAAAAAAATGCCCATACAGCGCGTTGCATACCTATTTTCGCATCTGTATCATCTGGATGACAACTGTGACACAGAGAGAGATTGATGCAAACACAGCTTCGGACTTGTCTAACATCAAGCCCACAATGATTCACTTTATGTTCGCTGTCTGTGGCTGTAACGCCAGTGTAGCGGCTGTCCGGTTGAAAATGTCCCCCAGGAATAGTCAGTAACCTCCGCCTTCCCTTCTCCGCTTCCCCTCCCTTCTCCCAACGCTAGTGGGGGAAACTGGAGAGTAGGCTACAGCCGGGCTCCATGCAAACACACACACACACACACACACACACACACACACACACACACACACAGCGAGTGGCAACACCGCGACGATTGCAAATGGGTACAAGTTGGTCGACCTTGTGCAGGGGAGATAGGGACGAGGAGAAAAAGACGGGAGGTGTGTGTGTGTGTGTGTGTGTGGGGGGGGGGCACATACGGCTTGGACCGATATGTGCCAGAGAAAGCGCATGCAGGCAAGATATAGCGAGGAAATGCTATTTTTGCTTCAACAGAAGCGGCTGCAGTGGCTGCGTTGCGTCTGTGTCTCTGCACTGTGTGGAGCTCAGGGTTTAAGATCAGCTGGTAGCAGTTGCTCAGGCATATGTGGATGATTAATTCAATCAGAACGCAAAATACCACACAACGTTTCTATTATTATATTAACTACTATTATAAAAATGCTGTATGGTCGTTATAGTAGCCTACTATTGGAGACATAGATACTATAAAATGCGACCAGGTCAGCATACACCTTTTCTATTGGATATCAAAGAAAGTAAGTCCCTATAGATACCTATAGGACACTATTTTAATTATTTTCTGTCAACCCCAATGTAGCCTCATAAATGGGATGCACCATCTAATTTTTTCTCTCCCGAAATGATATCTCAACTTAGGTTATCTGCAGATACCGTATCCCAGGCCGAAACCAGTGCTCTCTTTTTCATAACTTTGCAATCTGTATACCTCGCTGTGTGAAACTTATTGGAATCTTTCTCTTGTGAGGAAACATGAAGGCAGGCTTTGCCATGGCACTACAAATGTATAGTCAGCAGCCCACCATGACTGACTCAATTTATATCTCATAATAGAAACACAAAATAATTATATTTAATGTAGATCAGTCTCATTTGGTACAAACCCAGTCCACTTAATAAGGGTTATGGTACGGTATGGTAATGGTATAAAACATACCATTAGATTTAAACTTTCATACTTTGATGGCACATTTATCTAATTCACATTTGTCTACAATATCAAACAGACAGGAATGTCCAGCAGACGTTTTTTAGGAAACGTTTAATTTAAAGATTATGATAAAATGGACAGTAGAATATAAAACGCTATTCATTCACATGCTGGTAACACTTTCTGTCCTTCTCTTGTGCTCACAGGGCATCTTTACACATAGATTTCATCCAGCAACAACCGACTGACACAATTACACGTATCTCTATGAGATAGATGTTATATAATGCTAAAAGGGAAGGAGCTTGATTTTCTAGTAATTTCTACAACAACTTTTGGATTAACGCTGCAGGGCCCACAGATCCTGTCATGCTGTGTTTCCCATGACTGTCTTGATATTTGTCTTGACAGTTTTCTGTTGTCCAGTGGCATTTATCTGTATTTATTACTCGTCTTTTTCATTGATTGTGATGATAAACAGAGCTTGAAGGAGTCACTCTTTATCTTCAGCCCAGCTGACTCCTAAATGCTGCTGTCTGTTAAATACGAGAGGGTGTGTTTTTGTACCGAGGTCAAATGGAGCAAGTTCTTGTTCACCACCCAACACGTAGCTCTGTTTGTAAATTTGGAGTGCTGTCAGTAAAGAGAAAAACAAAAGCAATCAGTGTTATCCTCCTGCTAGAGTTAGCGCCCAGGTTTAAACAGGGCAGGTTTTAAATGTGTTTTTAGCCTCATAACATGTTCAAAATGTCATTATAAGTGCCTACCCATATGAAATGATTCCTTCCTAGTGAACACACTGAATCTGACTGCAGTAGATGTGAAAGTAATGCATGAAAGTTGTGCTAATTCAGCTGTGTTTAGTTCCGTGTTAGAGTTAGAGAGCTTAGGGACTGTCTAGAAACTACAACACAGAAAAGAGATAAAACAAAAATATGTAGGCTATCAATTTAATGATTACATAAGGTAGTGTTTCAAAACTTACTGTATACCTCAATTGTCTCCTGCTAGTTGTACTAGTTGTTGCACTTACTTTTAAAAGCAAATGCTTATTTTTGAAAATATGTTTGTATCTCTTTTCAGTTTGTAGACGGTCCAGAATCACTTCTTGCAGTGAACACCGGAACTAAACAGAGCTGAATTAACACAACTTTCATGCATTTCTGTGTTCACTTGGAAGAAATCCCTTCACATGGGTAGGCACTTGTAATGACATTTTGAACATGTTTAAAGGCTAAAAACACCTTTAAAACTTGCCCTGTTTAAGACTGTTGGGTGCTAATGTTAGCAGATGGATTACGTGGTGTAGGCAGCACCGATTGTTTTGGTTTTTCTCTCTACTGACAGCACTCCAAATTTACAAACAATAGAGCTATGTGTTGGAATCAACTGGAATTCTCCTTTAAAGAAACCCAAGCTATTTTGGGTCAAATCCTCCCCCATAGTTTTGGAATTAGCTTGTTCTTCTGTTATTAATATGTCTGTCATTATGAGATGAAATCTCAAGTGTGTCCGGTTGTCCAGGAAATGGGATTTTTGTGCATTTAGCGGACAATGATGCATTTTTATTTCCTGTCAGATTTGGGATAGCAGATCTATGTCAATAAGCCATTTTAATGATGTGTCAGGCCTGTTGTGAATAAGCTATTGTAATGTGTCACGCCTGTTGGCATTAATGATAGACTGCACAAGACATCCACATTACCATCATCATCTGATGTTTCTCACCTAAAACATCTGCTTACTGCTTACGTTTGAGCCATGACACCATCCCAGATCTATTTGTGCATTGGCTTTTATACAGTCTACTGTATGTGTTTGATTTTTCCTCTAGACCCAGCAGAAGCATTGGAGGTAGACCTGGCCGCAGAGACTGGTCTTCTCACTAAACTTGGTCTCTGTTCACTGACCCTGGACCAAACATTTGAAGCATTGTGAAGTGACTGGTACGCCTTTTGACCCCAAATAGTCACTCCCACCCTGTGGCCCTGCAGTGTGGCCTCTACAAACCCCTCTTCACTACTTCAAAATTTTGTCCACAGGGATAAATGAGTGAACCGGCTGCAAGGGAAAGGGCTGGGACATGTACCAGAACCCCAACAGGTAAATTAATAACTCCTGCAAGTAGTCAAAGGAGGACATGTTCCTCTGATGTGGTATAAGTGTTATAGCTCTTATCTGTCTTTCATCTGATGCAGTACCAAACATTCCTCTCTCTGCTCACACAGAATGTCCTGGTTCAGTGGTTTCCTAGTTGCAAGAGTGGATGACCGCAAGACTGCGTGGGGGGAGCGCAATGGCAAGAAGTCCAAACGGAAAGGAGGCTCATCTCTCTGCAACCCGCGTTACATGAGCTGTCTGCGGGACCCAGATGCTATGGAGCCCCCCTCTGGAGTACCCCTCCATCAGCACCACCGCGGAGGGGTGACTGGGGCCCTAGGAGGCGGGGGCAACTTTGGCGTCCGTTGCGGATGGCAGGAGGACCACTACGGCAAAAGAGGAGGCACTCCCGGGGAAGGGGTGGGGCTGAAATCGGTCAACTTGGGCTTTGAAGATGGCGCGTTGAAAGAGATGAAAGGGGGATGTAATGGAGGAAGCAGTGACATGGCTGATGATGGTCCCAATGGGGCAGCAGGGGTGGTGACGGCTGCAGACTGCTGGCTCAGGGTAGTGCAAGTGTTCCAGTCAAAAAAATTCCAGTCCCGCAAACTGGAGCGCCTATACCAGCGTTACTTCTTCAGGCTAAACCAGAGCTCCTTGACCATGCTCATGGGGGTACTTGTGATCGTGTGCGGCATCATGCTGACCTTCCACTGTGTCCATGCCGCCCCTCACGTGGCTTATTCGTCAGCCCTCTCGGTCGCGATGGCGCTCTTCATGGCTCTTATGGTAGTATGCAACCGCAACGGCTTCCACCAGGACTACATGTGGATGGTCAGTTATCTGGTGATTGGAGTCTTGCTGTCTGTACAGGTGTTCGGGGTGCTCATGGTGGCACCCAGGAGCGCCTCAGAAGGCATCTGGTGGTCCGTGTTTTTCATCTACATCATCTACACTCTGCTACCTGTGAGAATGAGAGCGGCGGTGCTAAGTGGAGCAGTGCTGTCCATCATACATGTGGTCACCACCTGGCAGATCAATCAGGAAGACCAGTTCCTCTGGAAACAGGTAAGAGAAGGTTGATGTCTGATTGTTTGACTGAATGTTTGACTATGGGTGACCTCAACTGACAGTAATTGGGAACAGGGTGGAAACGACAGTTCTACAATCAGTTTTCCTTTTGGTTATGTTATGTATCTCTTGGACAGTATATATCATCATTTTGTTTTAGTTTAAGTTGAAATTGAAGTTTAGTTTACTCTGATCAAGTTATATGTTTCACCTCCTAACTTACAGACCCTTTGGTGAGTCCATCATCTGCACAATTGCATCTTGTATAGCTAAACATTGTTCAAATCCAGATAACATTAAATTTGTGGAGTGATGAGGTCTGGAGCAAACTGTTATAGTTGAAGCTTTTTGATTAGCCATAGCAACTAATGTCAGTATAATATCAAGCATGTTTTTATAAGAGTAAGAAGAGGCATGGACATGTTTAAATTCCCTGTGTCTTGCTAATAGTTGTCTTTCATAGGATGAACAGGCTCTGTGTGTTTTGTAAATCTAGCTTAAGCCATTATGCAAATATACGTGATAGAAAACAAGTTCTCTCCATTTGGTCTATATGATTCAGTCATTAAACATCCAGCAGACAAACTATATTAGCATTCATCTGTTGTCTTTGTGGTCACCCGCTCTCCTTATAGCTTGATTTTGGTCTCCGCCAACTCCTGAGGGAAATGTTTGGCTCTTTAGCTGCTAAATCCTTCATTGTGTTCATCATTTCAGTCGTCTTTTAAGCAAAAATACTAAACATTGCTTACTGTAAGCTCCTCAGTTGGGAGGATTTGCAGACAGAACATTCAAGACCTTATGTTAGGCTTAATGAAATTGTGGCGGGCATTTGTTATTACCATTTTCTGACATTCTACAGATAAAACGATTCATTGATGAAACACGAAAATAATCAGCAGATTTAAATAATTGTTAGATGCAGGCCTAAAAAAATATTTAATCAAAATGTGAAGCTACTTAAAGTGGAAAATTGAAAACATTGAGGTTTAAGAAATAATTAAACAGAAAACTAAAAATTGTGATATAGTGATAAATCATTACTGTACCCTGTATTCTGGCTGAACTGGACACACTGTTACGTCGCAATATAAGTCGAAACATGTCATGTTAAAATATCTCCTATGTCACGATGTTTATGATAGGGTGGTGTTATGCCACATGAATTGGCAACACAGCCGATGCAGTGTATAGTTTGCTATAGAGCTGCAAAGAGTAATTGATTAGGACTAGATGTCAACTACTAAATTAATTGGCAACTATTTTGATAATTGATAAATCGGTTAGAGTTATTTTTTATTAAAAAAAGGTAAAAAGTTGCTGATTCCACCCCTTAAATGTGAATATTTTCTAGTTATTCACTCCTTTATGACAGTAAACTGAAAATCTTTGAGTTGTGGACAAAACAACACAATTGAGCACAATCATCTTGGACTTTGGAAAACACTGATCGGCATTTTTTTACCATCTTCTGACCTTTTATAGACCAAACAACTAATCGATTGGTCGAGAAAATAATCAAAATTAAAGTGACTTAACCGTCAGTTTAAGTCACTTAGCTTGCTCTACTGTTTCATCACTTTGTTTTATTTGTGTATTTACATGTATTCTTCAACTTATGGGTCTTTTGTACAGTGTGTTGTTTGTGCGTCATGCCAAAGACCAGGGTTCTTGCTGAAGGTCAGCTGGCTGAATTAACCGCCTCGGCTGGACGGCTGTTTGTGTGTGCGAGTGTGTGCCGTTGTGTGACAGTGGGAGAATGCCATGATATAAAGCAGTATCACTCAGGTCTCTGTGCTCTCACACAGGGGACGCTTTGTACTTTTATCCAAGGGTGGGGTGACAAGGATGAAGCAGACTGCTGGTGGGGGGGACAACAACTATATAGCCATAGCTGTTTCACAACTGCCGTCTCTCTAGGGGAAAGTTATGAAAAACATAATAGGAAAGCCATTACATGAAAACAATAGGGGGATATTGGACTTAATGATGAATCACTGATTGTCACTGTAAGGTTTCTTCCATAACTGTAAGGTTCAGTATCCTCTCACGTGTTAGCCGGACTACAACAACCCAAACAAGTGACTTAAAGACAAATCACTTTGTTATAGTATTGTGATCTTTATTATACATTAATAACAGAAGTAAAACACTAGGTTAGGCATTTATGGGAACTCAGTAACTGCTGTCTGCTCTGTAACATCCTGCATGATATACCATAGTATAATCCATCACAGGCTCCAATGTTGTTTGCCGTCATTAACTTAATGAATGCCATGAGATAACTGCGGCCCTGCAATGCTGTTTATTCCTAAGGTCGCCTGTGTACTATATGTGACACAGTAAAACAGTGTCATCAATCACTGCTTCACGGTTGTGTGCAAGTATTTCCTCTTTTTCCAATAACTCATTAACCTCACAGATAATGATGAAGTTGTGTATGAGGACTTATGGAAATACAGATCCTCTTTTCTGTCTTTTTGTTGCCAACTTCTTTTTGCTGGCAATGCAGATTTAAACAGGGAATTGAGAAGGAATCTGTGCCGTTTCTCCTCTATCATGAATGTAAGTTGATTTCTGAAAAAGTAGGAGTTGCTTCTTAATCTATCATCCGTGCAGTGAATGATGTTTGTCCCATTTGTATATCAGACTGTCGTTTTATGACTCAAGGGGATTTCTGAGTTAAATCAGTGATCAGCAATGTGTGGTTTTTAAAAGGCCCTTCCCAAAATCATGTATTTTCCTATTTATTTTAAACAATATATAGTATATTAAATGAATAAATATGACTTTGAAATACATCATGAAATAAATAATTAATAAATGTTAATATTCATTTACAATTGAATTAATTAGTTAAATAAATATATTAAAAGGTTTCATTTGTACTGATTTCATGGTACTTTTATTTCATAAGTCCATGTTTATTTCAAGAGACTTTTCACACATTTCCACGTTTATTTATTTCCGTGAAGTTTTATTTCCCTCTCCATTTCAGTTCTGATATGCAAATCAGGGGGCGTGGCTATCTCTCTCATTCAGAACAGAGCCGTGGGCAGAAGAAGGCTGGCCACGTGAGAGTGCAGCCATAATGGAAGACATCGGTGGGCTTCGAGATAGCATGCTATCATTAGCAGATCAAATTGATCAACATGGTTTAATATAGAGCTGGGCGATATGGAGGAAATCAAATATCACGATATTTTTGAGCAAATACTTTAATATTGACCATTGGTGCTTTCACAAAATAGTTACACAATAGAATTTTTGATAAATAATCATCAGTAAGGTGGATATAATGACTAAGTGGGTAAAAGCAAATAATACAACAGTTTGGTAAGTTCAGAAAATGACATAACTTTACTGTAATTCAGACTTTAAAACCAAGAATAGACAACTCTAATGCCATATTACGATATTACGATCTCTAAAATCTAAAACGATATCTAAAGTCATATCTCGATATAGTATAATAAGTATCTTTGTTTCCAAACTTTAATTTTGATTGTTGCTTATGTAGTAGGGCTGCACAATTAATCAAATTTTAATCCTGATCACGATTTTGGCTTCCCACGATCAAATTTGCGTGATCGAGCAATATTTTAAATGCGTCATTCGGAGGTTTTTTTGTGCAAAGCCCATCTACCGCTCATCCACCTACCACTGTCTGATCATGAGCCAGTCAGAGTTGTTTCCTGCACCGCGCAGCTTAGTTTCTAGATGTAGACAGTCACGGAGGACAGAATAACGGGAGGAAAATCCCACAACAGATAGCAGTCAGTTATACATCGGTTTCAAGGTTTACCAGTTCACCAGTAAACGCAACATTTTTTCCCGTCTGTGATATGCTAGTTATTGTCTGTTAGCTCACAGGGCTCTAGGGCGCGAGTAATATTTTTCCTCTAGGTCCGGTCCACACTTCTGACATTTGTCCACAGTTTTAATTGCTATTAACACAGCTGTATATTGTTAAGCATGACAGGCAAACCTGGTAACTCTGTTGTCGCGGCGGACACGGCGAAAAACACAGCAGAAGTTATTGAATGCAACTAACTTTGTAGAGACGGAGCCTGCCGGACCTTGGCAAAAGATGTACCAATGGCCAGAATATCATAGTTCATAAAAATGCAGAGCATTGACAATACAGACATTTCATACACACGACGTGTGTGACTCTGCTGACCCGCCATTTGACCTGTGCTGGACCCATTCATAATAAGTCAGCCGTCTCTCTGTGAGTATGTCCATCGCACTCCCTCTCTCTCCCTAGCTCTTTTAATCAGTTATTGTGGAAAAAATGTGAAGGAGCTTTCTCAGAGATACGTAAAAAAAAAAAAAGTGTTGCAGCTGTATGTCTATACAACATACGACTTCAACATAAGAAGAATTTAGCATAATATGGAGGTTATAAATATAAATAGCCTATGTGACTATAAAATTTGTTTTGGTTAAAATCAACAAATAATCGTGATAATTAATCGTAATCTCAATATTGATCAAAATAATCGTGGTTATCATTTTGGCCATAATCGTGCAGCATTATGTATTCTTAAATATTTAATCTTGCACAGAAAAGATACAAGATTCATAACCAAGTTCTCAGGAGGTTTAAAGATGATTCTAGCTTTTTGTGAACAATTTGGTTCTTATTGTTTTGTTGTTTAGCATTCATTTGATATAGTGTGTATTTACTTTGTAATCAAATCTCTTAAATTCTGTTCAAAACATTACAACTTGCTTCAGGAGTGAAGCCATACACACTTACTGTATCTATATAAACTGACATTTTGACAAGAAAACTGCCCTGTTGATAGGTAATCTACTAAATTACAAGTGCTCCAAATCAGAGACAAGAAAGACAATCAGTCTTTACAGAATGGCATAACAGGACATTTTCTTTCAAAACACAAAAGAAATTACCAACTTAATTTAAGACATCCACAAAGAATGTGACCTAAAAACAGAACAGTAGTCAAAATACCATTATCATATCTTTTTGGTCAAAATATACCATAGTATATAAATAAATATAAAATAAATATCTCACAAAATTTTGAATTTGATTTGCACAAAAAAAATGGGCATTAGTATGAGGAATTGAATTGTTTTCAGGGTTGTTATCCTGTTCTTCTAGTCCATCTAGATGTTTCCTGTATTGCTCTTGGCGTTGTTTGGGATGTGTGTTTTTACACCTGCATACAGTAGAATTGAAGAGTGTCTGTTCTCAGTTTCACTTTGAGCATCTTTTTGTACACGCTCACACCATGAACTACAATATATTTGAGCCTTGTCATACACAGATGTGCTTTCAGAACAAACAATCAGTCTACCAAAGCTCGAACATTGTGGTAACAAGTGGTTTTGTAATGGAGACGTCCTGTTACATGTGAGCGTCACTCTGCTGTAACTGCTCATGTATTTTTGTGTCTGTGATCCTCAGACTCCTCAGCTAAAATCAATTAGCCATAGCAAAACTGTTCATACACTTGTGCATGTCCCACCCATCAATACACACACACACACACACACACACACACACACACACACAATCCGATGCTTTGTTATGGTTGTCACCTTCCTTTCTAGTCTCTATTGAATGTTTGTCAGAATTGCTGCTGTTTGTTTTTCTTTGGGAAGCAACATCACAAAACTATTGTTCTGCCTGTATGTATGGGTGCCTATTTGAGTGTGAACACTGACATGAATAGTGCCTGCTTCTGTCCAGGATTAAATCAGAAAAATGCACCAGTAAAGCCCAAGCACATTTTATACACGCCACTCTGCTTACATTTTTATTTTTATTTTGTCATTGAAACTCCTCAATATTGTACATTTGTCACCCCGGCGTTATTTGCTTTTTGGTCCCCGGAAATGTCTAGCATTGTTGTTTGGATGTTGCTAACACAAATGCTGTGAGAGGTCAAAGACCGATTCCTAAAAATACACAGCCTTTGGCGTTTCTGCTAACTGTTGCGTCACATGGAACAGTCTTATCAGAGCCTGCGTCAGAGCAACAGGCATGTCACTCTAACCCCCTTTTCTCTGCATACACATGGGCCTGCATTTACACATACCCTGAAGGTTGATACTGTATATTCATAGATAATAATTGTGCATTAATAAAGCATAAGATAATGCATTTTTGGATAGATCTTTTACCACTGCAGATATGGTGGGTTAAACCCTAAAAGTTCATTAAATGCCACAGAGGGCAAATCAAGTGTCTAGTCAATATGTTTCACAGGTCTCTTTGTCAAGCTCCCACAAAGTGTTTTTATTCAGTAAATAAGATAAGGGAATAGAGTTGAAATAATAATGTGCTACAATGTGTAATATTGTGCTTATCCACTTGGTCTCACGTCAATCTTTCCAAATGGCTGTTTACTCAATTTTGAAATTTCCAGGTTGTTACACAGAGAGAAAAAAAACTCCATTTTAATCAGAGCAAATCTCACACCCTATCAGCTGTTCATAGTTTAACATCAGCTCCCGGTGCCTGAATAACCTTGTACTTGGATCCCAGTGGAGGAAGTGTCAGCGTGTGGCACTCATCTGTGCAAAGCTGCAGCTATAGAATAAGACACCCAGTAGTAGTAAGTGAAGGAGGAGGCAGCAAGGCGGTGTGATTGGAGGAGAATCCGATATTCTCCCCACGCAGTCCTGTTCACAGCCTCCTTGATAAATAATTTGTGTGTTTAACGCGGCAGCAGCATTTTAACAAGGATACCTGTCACATGTACACTTTGCTCATGACCAGGATGGTTGCTGTCCGATGGGATCTCACACACTCACTCACACACACACACACACACACACACACACACACACACACACACACACACACACACACACACACACACACACACACCCACCACAAGGCTCCAGAGAGGATGCAGTGTATCAAAATGTAAGCATTACTCCTGAATGTGATGTGATCCCACATTGCGTAATTGTTTCTCTATATAAATACATTTCACTTGTTTGTATTTACGCCATATGAGGATTACATGGGTACAGATTTAATCTGTAGACCAGTGAGAGCACTGGAAAATGAGTAATTAGTTTAGCATCACTTCTGAGAATGATGGGGAATAAACAGCATTGCTAAGTGTCTCCCTCAGTGCTTGTGTTCAGTTGGTCAAGTGGTTGCCTTGGAAACAAATACGACTCAAGCAGCTAGCAGACCCAGTTCAGCCTGCTGGTGTACAGTTTGGAAACTGTTGCTTCAAGAAAAAATCAGGTCAAAATTGTTTTCTGCTGTTCACTTTCTCCTTCTGAGAATCTGAAATCTTGCGGACCTTGATGATGGAGGGGTCCGAGCTTTCTATACATACTATTGTTTGGCTTCTTGGATAGATGCTTGGACAGATTTGTGCTTTGTTTCCCCCCCGCTGTCAAAATGAGACAGTCCATGATTAAACATGGCCGTGACAGAGGAGAAGTCATATGTAAAGAGGTGGAGGGGAGTTGAGAGGGAGGGATGCACAGGATGTTGTTTTCCAGTTGTGTGGTTCAGGGAAGCTTATCTCTGGTCAGCTCGTGATGACTGTGCATGTCACTAGCCTCTATTCAGGATGTGTTTTTAGGCCTTGATACACACTTTTTAAAGAAAGTTCTCTGGCTTGAATTGTTCTGTTATTTATGAGTTTCTTTTTCTGGCACAGATAATTGTTTTTATTGCTAATTACAACTCCTTTACATTTCTGTAATGGTGACATAACTCCTCTAAGAGTGGTGTTTAATCACAGTAGTTATCCCTGAGCTATCCCTCAGTCTGTCCACAGCATGTAAGGCCCAGCGTCCTTGCAGGTGTCCAATGCGTTTCCAGAAAAAACTTCTTAAAAAGGTACAGATTTTTTTGTTCTTTAAATAAAAACACTTTTGCAACTCCAATGCCAAAATACTTAATAGTCACACTCTCTCCATAGAAGTTACACCTGCCTGGTTGCCAGCAGAACTGTGTGGTGTGTAGTTTTCCAGTGTTAGGACCCCCAGCATGTCCCTGTCCATGTTTACAGAAACATGACAGGGAGTTTAAACATGGCCAATGACATTCAAAAAACTGGATTTATATTACTGGCAATTGTTACAGACACGGCTGTAACATCATTCATGCAATGTGGTCTTGTGTTTCAGTTCACAGCCTCTAAAATACTCAAAGATCTCTAAGACTGAGGAAGAAAATGCAGAAAAGCCAACAAATTGAACTATTTATTGAAATCTTTGGGTCATCAGTAGTACTTTTATGTTGATAGAAAAATTTATTTCTTGACTAATACAAGTGATGACAGGGGGAGTTACAATGGCAGTATAATCAGTGGATTTTTTAAAGTAATAAAATATATTGTGACTGGCTTTCTGAATTAATTACTCTTTGGGGAACATTTGTACCATTTCCTGTTTTAATGGAACATAGCTATAAAATAAGCTACCCACTTCCTGCTCTTTTGTGAATGTCCAAAATGGACATAAATCTGAGCAATGTAATGAAAGGTAATGAAATGTTAACCTTCTTCTTTTGTTGTTTTACCAGAACTAAATAAAAACACAGGTGTGTGGAGTGGATCTTTCACATCTTTCCATGTGAAATATTTTGATATATTTGTGATATTTACAGGTCAAGTCAACATTTTTCTTGTACATAAAAAAATTCACTGCAATGGAAACTAATAAAAGGTGAAATTGAAGAACCAAAGAACTACTAAATAAAAAAAAAATTCCACTTTGTGTCCTCACACATCAAAGTGTTTCAGTCTTGTTTAAATGACACTGCTTCATGTCAGTCTCAATGATGACAGATTTAAGAAACTAAGAATAGCTTTAAATAGATTGGTGTTGTCCTGAAAATGATTTTGTGAGAAAGGACAAAACTCTTCCCTGCTGTTCATCACAAATTGCAGAAATGACAACACTGTACAGATGATTGTGCTCCAAAATATCTTTTTATCTGTAGCTTAAAAGATTCTTTTTTTCTTTTCTTTTTTACAAAGTTTTCCACTGTAAGACACACATGTTTGATTGTAGTGCGTCTCGGTTAGCTGCAGCTGGGCGTCGCTCACCTCCAGGCAGTGTATAGACCACCCGGCAGAGTGAGCAGGCGGGGCTTGGCTTGACTCTTTATCTGTTGATGTGGTTCTGGCCATTTCAGATAAGGGCAGTGTGAGCTGTGTGTAGACTACACAAGCACAGCAGCTGCCTGTCACCACACACACACACACACACACACACACACACACACACACACACACACACACACACACGCACGCACACACTCTTTGACAAAGGCTAAAAATGACAGTCAGAGTGGGAGGAGGTTGGGAAAAAAATTTAAATGAAAGAATATGAAAATAAATAACCAATGCTCTCAAGGAAAGATAAGGTGCAACCTACAGGGGAGACTCTTGTGTTTTGTCATTAGTAAAGCATCGTCATTATGTTTGGGGTGCTGGAGTGTGTTTTACAGAGCCTGATCTAACACAGATGTTCTAAAGAGTTCCAGATGCTCCTCAAAGGTCGATGAGCTCTGCCTTGCACTCTTGCTGGCCCCGTTTCAACAACAATATCCCATCAGTCATTGCTCCCTCTGGGAAAAGGTCTTGTAAATCAGCATCTTGTTCTACACACAGTTGTCTGGACAATTATTTTCTCCAGTAGTCCAGGATGGCTCCATACCATTTGAAGTAAAAGCAGTGCTGAAAGGATTAGTCAATTTAATTGTCAGAACAGCAATTGTCCAATCATAGCTTAGCAACTACAACTACACTCAACTAAAGGATTATTAGGAACACCTGTTAAATTTCTCATTAATGCAATTATCTAATCAACCAATCACATGGAAGTTGCTTCAATGCATTTCGGGGTGTGGTCCTGGTCAAGACAATCTCCTGAACTCCAAACTGAATGTCAGAATGGGAAAGAAAGGTGATTTAAGCAGTTTTGAGCGTGGCATTGTTGGTGCCAGACGGGCCAGTTTGACTATTTCACAATCTACTCAGTTACTGGGATTTTCACCCACAACCATTCCTAGGGTTTACAAAGAATGGTGTGAAAAGGGAAAACCATCCGGTATGCGGCAGTCCTGTGGGCTAAAATGCCTTGTTGATGCTAGAGGTCAGAGGAGAATGGGCCGACTGATTCAAGCTGATAGAAGAGCAACTTTGACTGAAATAACCACTCGTTACAACCGAGGTATGCAGCAAAGCATTCTTGAAGCCACAACACGCACAACCTTGAGGCGGATGGGCTACAACAGCAGAAGACCCCACCGGGTACCACTCATCTCCACTACAAATAGGAAAAAGAGGCTACAATTTGCAAGAGCTCACCAAAATTGGACAGGTGAAGACTGAAAAAATGTTGCCTGGTCTGATGAGTCTCGATTTCTGTTGAGACATTCAATTCAATTCAATTTTCAATTCAATTTTATTTATAGTATCAATTCATAAGTGTTATCTCGAGACACTTTACAGATAGAGTGGGTCTAGACCACACTCCATAATTTACAAGGACCCATCAGTTCTAGTAGTTCCCACCAGAGCAAGCAACAGTGCGACAGTGGCGAGGAAAAACTTCCTTTTAGGCAGAAACCTCGGACAGACCCAGGCTCTTGGTAGGCGGTGTCTGATGACTGGTTGGGGTTAGAATGAAGAGTGGCAATAACAGTCACAAAAAATAGTAGTTTGTAGTAGTTGTTTGTAGTAATTCATGGCATAGCAGGGCACTGTGCGTCATTACAAGGCACCGCAGGACGTAGCAGGGCACAGCAGGACGTAGCAGGATGAACACGGCATCGCAGGACGTGTAGCGGGACCATGGCAACAGCTGCTACCATGATTTTGGAGCCTCCCTGATCCAAGGAAACATGCTGGGCGAAAAAGAACATAAGGACTCCGGGGAATGACTCCCCAGAGCTAGGTTAGTAAAGAGCATTTCTGGGACATGGATGCACACAAATGGAAAAAGTTTAGACATACATTCAGATGGTAGAGTCAGAATTTGGCGTAAACAGAATGAGAACATCGATCCATCATGCCTTGTTACCACTGTGCAGGCTGGTGGTGGTGGTGTAATGGTGTGGGGGATGTTTTCTTGGCACACTTTAGGCCACTTAGTGCCAATTGGGCATTGTTTAAATGCCACGGCCTACCTGAGCATTGTTTCTGACCATGTCCATCCCTTTATGGCCACCATGTACCCATCCTCTGATGGCTACTTCCAGCAGGATAATGCACCATGTCACAAAGCTCGAATCATTTCAAATTGGTTTCTTGAACATGACAATGAGTTCACTGTACTAAAATGGCCCCCAGTCACCAGATCTCAACCCAATAGAGCATCTTTGGGATGTGGTGGAACGGGAGTTTCGTGCCCTGGATGTGCATCCTGCAAATCTCCATCAACTGCAAGATGCTATCCTATCAATATGGGCCAACATTTCTAAAGAATGCTTTCAGCACCTTGTTGAATCAATGCCATGTAGAATTAAGGCAGTTCTGAAGGCATAAGGGGGTCAAACACAGTATTAGTATGGTGTTCTTAATAATCCTATAGGTGAGTGTAGGCACGGCAGGCCTGTAAAGTTTTGGATTTCTCCAAATGTTGCAGTGTTCAAGGGGCTTTAGTATGAGCAATATTGGACATTTAAAGAATGTTGAAGGTGGTATGTCTTTTTCATAACCAAAAACACAAGAACCAAAGCGTAAGAAACGTCTACAAACTAGCTTACTACTTACAGTAGTACCGTAATCGAGGGCTAATTCCAAGGTCAAGAGTTAACATGTCATTCATTCGAAGGCTAAACTATTAGCAATCAAGTTGTTGGGCAAGTTACTCAGGAAAAACAAAAACAAAAAAGAAATACACTAAACACATCCTGCCAGTTCCTTTAGAACTCATTCTACTTTATTGGAACAATAATTAACCTTACAGGAGGAGTCAACAATCAGCCAAACTGCATAACTTCAAACATAGGTTTCACATAGGCTTAGATAATGAAAAGGACATGGCGACGCAGATTCCCATCACCATAGTAACTCCCTGTGTCTGCGTGCACAAGGCAAGAGAGGAGAGGGACGCTGCCCTGCTCTGCTCACGGTGACATGTTGGATGTCATCGATGTTCCGTCTTCTTTTTATAAGGATGATACTTGCTACTAGCTACTATGATACCAGCTGTTGAAAGCATAATTACTGTTTTGAAAATTGTTATCCCTTACTTATTACTGTTGAAAGTAAAAATATATAGTAAAATATTACCAAGTAATGTGTTCCTGCCTAACACTGTTAGCAACATTATTCCATCATCTCTAAAACGCTTCACCAAAATTTATTGCGTTTATCGTTTTACTATAGACTCTTTTACAGTCTTTTTAATAGCAGTGTAGGCAGTTGGTGACAATGCTTGAATAGCAACTTTTTTTGCAGGATTTTTCCCCTATTGAATCAGGCTTTCATCATCTGAAGGATGAATGTATAGAAGTCTAGTTTTCTCTCAGACCAGTTGAATTACAATATGATGAAAGGTTATTGTTTCTTTTTGCCCAATGACGCCAAAACAATACTGCTTACCCAAGCTTTATTGGCTTGAAATGAGAAGCCAGTTTTGTCTACCTTTGTCTTGAATCAAAAAGAGTTTTGATGGTAAATCTTTCATCGTTGTAATTCATTGTAATCTACACAGGATTGACAAGGGTACAATGGGTTCTCTTAACTTGGACATCTTTACTGTAAATGTGACATTTAAAATATAATAATTTATGTGAAAACAATTAATTGGCAAACCAGAGTCCGGACGTACTGAGAATACAGCAAGTTCGGACTGTGGAATGTTGGCGTAAACAACCTGTAAGACAAAGTCATTAGGCCACCCCCCTCCTCCTCCCTAGCTGGTCCCCACACTGCACCCTCCCTGAACCTAAGTGGGTGAATGCAGGTCTTTGGAGGGAGGCTGTGGAATGTGGTTGATAGTTGCTAAGTGAAAAGCTGCGCTGCCATCTCTGATCAATCACAGTCTCCGTGGGTGTGAGTCTCGGGCCAAAGCTAAGCAGAACCTTTTACAAGACTGAGAAAGAAGCACAGAGAATGAGAGAGAGACAGAGACTTTAACAACGTTGAGTTATATATAAAATCATCACATCTCCATTTTCCACGCATAAGAGGTCTATAATGACTGCTGGCTTCAAAATGAACTTTCTAACAGGAATATTTATTCAGGAAAGTGAACATAATACCTGAATACACATTATAGCAAAGCTTGCTTTTTGCATATCAACAACTTCTAAACTGACTTGCTAACTGATTGCATATTTATTTCATTTCATTTTTAAGCCTCTGAACTTTTGATTCTGTGATTGTGTAAGGGGTCTGCAGTACATTAGTAATACTAGGCGTCTGGGGGGAAATGTTAGGATCTTCCCTGACCTGCTAATTTTGTACATTTGTATGTGTGCACACACACATACACACACCTTCCTGTGGTCAGTGCTGGGTGGGGGGATGTAGGGAATAAAGTAAGGGTCAGGTAACTTACTTTTGTGTGAACATGCTGAGAAAAATAAAAAGAGATACTTGGCTGATATTCTGCAAGAAGGACTGTGCACTATCCGGAAACCTCAGCCAGTTGATTAAGATAGTTTGGTTGGCTTGTTAGTGCTGACTATTAGTCACATCCTACTGAGAGGGTTTTTTTAATTGAATTACTTCATTGCACAGATGGACTATATTTATGTTAGCCCTTCAACCTGCAATAGTTTTTTTCTTTACCACTAGGGGGCAGCAGAAACAAAGTTGACAATACAACATTGACATAGAATCAACTTTGTTGATTTGGTGTTAGCAAACAGTTACTTATTTACACATCCAGCAGTTACAGAGCAACATTAGAATTCATTTGGAGTCATATTTCTGGGATGTAAGTCCAATATTCACTCTTTTTAGCTCTGTTTTTTTTCTTAACTGCCCAGAAAAATGCTTGGCTCTTTAGTTGCTAAATGCTTCACTGTGTACAACAGGTAGTCAATAGCTTTGTCTGTCACTGAAAACAGCTGCTTGCTACAGCTGAAAAAGATTATGCCTGTGGGTTTATTGCTGTGGCCCCTTTCATAAACAAGTAGCCATACGACCCATTGTTGATATAAAAATATTGATTTTAGCTGCTTTAAATAATCAAATTCAGGTGCATTACATTTGTGTCCATCTTGTAGGATGCTGTTAAATGTCCCATTTTGACATGTCCACCCGGCTTGCTCTCTCCTCAAGTCTGAAAAGGGGCCTGCTTGCCTTAAAAGTCAATGTTTATGGACTCACTGACAGGACCAGAGGCTTCCTGCTAAAGTAAATGGCTGCTGTGCTAAATCCATCATAAAGGAGGAGAAAAATTATAAATAAAGTTTGTGAATGTTCCATCAGCGCCCCTCTCATCGTCGATCTGCTCGTGCAACTCTGAGACGGTAGCTTCAAAGAGGCTTCATTAGGTGTAGAGTGGTGATGAGTGTTGTGTTTGGATGTGGAGGAAAGTTGTAGTGTTGCTGCTGAGGCATTACCAATGATGGGCAGGTGGAAATCATCACTGCATTTGCAATCCACTACGTTGGTTCAGACTGAAATATCTCAACTATTGGGTGGATTGCCCTGAAATCATGTACAGACATTTATGGTCCCCAGAGGATAAATCTTAACGACTTTGGTAATCCCTTCCTCTTTTTTGTAGCTCCACTATGAGGTTGATGTGGTTATGAATATTGACTGGATCGCTGTTCAATTTTGTACAAACCACCATCTCGCCCTCAGGATAAATTGCAATAACTTTGGTAATTCTCTGACTTTTCCTCAAGCACCATCATACATTGGTTTATGACTAAATAATACCTGCAAAACTTGTTTTGTGGTAACTACCAAGTGTTAGTATAATAACAAACTAAACTTGATGAACAAGATGAACATACCTGCAATAATATTATTATTATTATTATTATTATTATTATTATTTTATTATTCACAGTCATTTATTCAGCAATGGATCCATAGAGCAATGTTGATCGTTTATTGATTAAGCCTGCATATCCTCCCTAAGCTGTTTGCTTTTTGTGGTAAAATACACTTTAATCTATGTTGTGTGTACTGATGTTTTGCCTGTCCTGTCTAGATCAGAACAGCTCTTACATAATGCCATTTTGATATCCCGGGATTAGGCAACAGTTCTCTTCAGAGACTGGCTGGCTGCTTCCATCATATCAGTCCTTGGGGAAATGACGACTGTTTTTATGGCAAAAAACAAACAAACTATGTGATGTTCCAGTGACATGATGTTCAATTCCTGGTTTATTTCAGTCTCCAACCACCGAACATAACCCTTTTAGTAGGCCATAATCACATTGGTAACTCAGTCATGAACTCTACCTGACAGGAAGTGAGCAATGCAGATTATAATGATTAGTGGTATGATTATAATGGTACTGGACCAAACCAGTACAGGAGAGGCTGGGCAGGATATGGTAATATGTGATGAGTTTAGATAAATGAGTGTGTTGTTGAGCACAGAGGGGCAGGTGTACTGGCCCTGCACTGGGAGTGTGGCGGTTTTACAGGTAGCAGGTAAACACTGCAGAGCTACTAAAGAAGTGGAGTGCTGTTGCGTAAACACAGGACCTTAATGTGTGCTCTGTAAACCCACTAGCCCTTGCCCTCTTGAGAAAAGCAAGCAATTAGTTTGAGTCTGTGAGCTCAGACGCATGGAGTGTGATACGCACGTTGAGTGAATCTCAACAGATAAATACTTACAGTAGCTGCAACTCATTGCATTTGGAAATTAGACACACAGTAAAGTATTGACTGCACACAAATACAGACTGACAGGAGGCATTCACCTGCAAACACACATGGTTTCACTTTTGTCCCGTGGCTGTTTTTGCTTGATCATTGAGAGTAATGCAAACAGAGCTGTGCGCTCTGAGCCATCTGCCTAATGTCACTATGGCCCATGTCTGTCCTGCTCTCTCTCCCTCCCCCTCTCTCTTTTTCCAGATCTTACTAACTCATACTCTTCTTACTCTTGTCGACCTTACATTGTCTTTTTCCTTCCTCATTGTGCTTCTGACTTCTTTCCTTCCGACCCCCAACATCTGTCAGTCTACCATTTTATCTGTTGTCTTTTATGCTGCTGGTCTATTTTTCCCCCCCGCCTTGTTTGTTTGCTTTCTTTTTCAACTCATCTGTCAATTACCCGTCTGTTTCTATTCTTATGTCTGTGATACTCTGGAAACTATGTCACCCTGGGTCACCTTTATCCTCTATTGCTATTTTCAATATTAGGGCCCAAGTGCCAACAGTGGCGAATGCCCTATTGAAGGAATTATTTTCCCTGCAAATTAATTGCCTTTTTGAGGGGCTTAACATACTCAACAACTCACCAAAATTGGCGATTGCATCAATCCTGGTGAAAATGTACGTATTTTAAGGGTTTCGGGAATAGGCGCACATAATTAGCTCACTAGCAACCCCTATAAAGCCCCAAAGCAGTACTGGGTGGTGCGATACTTTAACAAACTCCTCCTAGAGATTTCATCCGATGGACATCTAATTTGGTCTGTACCATCTCAACTCGTTAGAAAAACTTTTCGTCAAACGATGTGGGCATGGTGTGGTGGCCATTTTGAACATTTATCGAAGAACAAAGAAGTTGTAACTAGTTGTAACAGTGTCATATCTGCCCAAAAATTCTTAGGTTTGACAAGGGTTCCGGCCTGAGGACATGTACAGGTGAAAATTGACTTTTTGTCATAGAGGGCCCCCCCCCCCGTTTGCAACAAAAAATCAGCCTTAAATGACAAACATCCGATTTACATGAAACTTATGATGTGTGTTCTACATACTGAGCCGCCCTGTACTTTAACCCCGTCCATGTACTTTGGCCATGCCCCTCTTTTGAACGATTTAGGGTTAAGTCTTGTGTCTTGTGTATCAGTGAACTCTGCAGAGAATTCCTTCTTCATTGGTGATGGTTTGGATGTCCCCCTATGATTAAGCCATGTTCCCTTTCATAACTGGTGACCTATTTAAGGTAGAGTCTTGTGTGAAGTATCGTTGAACTCAGCAGAGAGTTTCTTTTTGATTGGTGATGGTTTAACCTGCCCTGTATGCTGTTGCCACGCCTATGATCCGTTTGAGCAGAGAGTTCCTTATATACAGCCGGGATTTTTTTGATGAAAATGGTTAAAGGTCCCATGACAAGGTGCTCTTTGGATGCTTTTATTTAGACCTTAGTGTTACCGTAATACCATATCTGAAGTCTCCTCTTTTCCCAAAATTCAATCTTGGTGCAGAATTACAGCCACTAGAGACAGTCCCACAATTAGCTTTCCTTAGTATGTGCCATTTCTGAGTCTTGATTGAGACTGAGGTTGAGGCTGGGCTGGGTGTGGCCTTGACCAACTGCCACTTTGCTCGTTTATAAGCCATTATGTCTCTCTCTCTGGGCGGGCAAAGCAGAGAAAGGGGAGGTAACAAGGGAAAGATTCCAGATTGGCCCATCTGAGCTTTCATTTTCTCAAAGGCAGAGCAGGATACCCAGGGCTCGGTTTACACATATCACCATTTCTAGCCACTGGGGGACCATAGGCAGGCTGGGGAAATTCATATTAATTAAAAAAAATGTCATAACGTGAAATTTTCATGCCATGGGACCTTTAAAGCTAGATAGTGCGTAGTTTCTGTTGCCCCCATGAGGAATTCAAAGTAATGACAACAACACTGTCAACATGACGCAAGCCTTTGGTGGTCGGCGTACCACCCCCACCCCTCGCACAGCAGTTGCTATTAGCTCAAGGAGGAAACGGTGGATTAAAAAACATGATCGACTCTTCAGAAGAGGTAATTATCATGTAGTTTTTATGTCCTCTGCGTCTCCAAAAGTGATCGTTAACTGTTGCCCTTTCTCAGCGATGGTGTAAAACACATCTCTCATGCTTCTGCGCACAAAAGTCAAACATAGCCATACTGAGAAATACAGAGAGAGTTTAACTGGGCTTCAAATTAGACCTGAACCCCATTTCTTTGCTTATTATTTGTGTTCGATACAAGCTGTATCATCTCTGGGCTTCCTTCTGGTGCACACTCAACTCAATGTAATTATTGACTATTGTTCAATAGATTATTAACAAATAGATTAGTTTGGGGCAAAGTTAAATTAAACTGGTGTGTTTAAAAGTGGCAGTGCACGGTCTATACATGAACTGCAGCATCTCTAGCAACCCAAAGCTGCCTGTGTACGCCTGTCTGTAAATAATGCCTGGAAAAAACGCAGCAGCCACGGATTGGCACGTAAATACACGTAAAAACGCAAATATCGGCCCAATGTATCCACGGACTGATAAAGTTGGTCTATCATTAATTTATAGAAAGCTTTGACACAAATATTTGGACAAACATGTTTCTGTTTTCATTTCATTAACTGAGCTAAATATATATCTTGTGAATACATTGTCTTCTAATCCTGTTGACCTGGTTTGAAGGCCTTTAGAGTGTGCAATAACAACAACAACAATTGTGTTACGTGTCCCACTGTATGAGATTAGTCTAATCAAATCTTGGTAGAAGTCTGTGTCAGACTGTACGATATAAATTTGAGTTCTGTCAGACAATTTTGTGGTGAATCGTAGAGCTACCATGCAAATATTAAATAATAAGAGAGCTTAGGCCCATCATCAGCTCACGTTATCCATCTGAAAACAATAAATAAAGTTTGGCCAAAATGCCACAAACTCTGTCTTGTTTTATGTTGCAATTTGATTGGTTGGTTTGTAGTTTTGTGGATTATAGCAGCAATCACATTGTGAGAAAATCGGTCGTTGGTGGACATGTGATCTAGGACCAGACTTGGACTGACGACCAAAGATTTTACCACATTTCTCTCACGATGATCAACTCTAGTCTCAGCCTGAAATCACACTGTGTGAAGGGTCCTTAATGTATATAGTTTGTCTTAAGTCTCTTGAGAGAGACAGGAAACAAATGTTTGAGGAAAGAGGTAGATGGGAATAAAACTGTCTTGTTTATGTTTATGTTATGTTAAGCTCTTCTGGTAAAGTCAAGCACTTGAGATGTACTGTCTCTGTCAGCATCACTGTTGCTCGCACTGTCAATTAAACCAGACAATTTTAATATGATTTAAGATTAAACCCACAGATAAATAGACATCCTTTTGTACACTATTTAAAAGTGTACATCCTGTGAACCTTTCTCTCTAAGTAAAGACTGAGGTTTTTGGTTGATGAAACCCTTTTGTCCCAGAAGCAATAAAAACAACACTGGTATAATGAGAAATTAATTTATACCTGCTTATTTTTATGCTTAAATCATGATACATTCACTTCTTTTGTCCTTCTTCCCTCCTCTCTCATCTCTCCAGGTGAGCGCTAATGTCCTGATCTTCCTGTGTACTAACATAATTGGTATCTGTACCCACTACCCCGCTGAGGTTTCCCAGAGACAAGCCTTCCAGGAGACCCGAGGATACATCCAGGCCAGACTACACCTGCAGAGGGAGAATCAACAACAGGTAGACCTGCACACAAATGCTATACACATTTGTTTTTATGTATATAATTACCACATTGGCCAGAATATAACACCTTTTCCAACACTTGCTTTTGGAAAAAATGGTCTCAACCTTGAAGTCTTTTCACTTGTAAAAATAAAACTTGAAATACTTCTATTAAAGCAGAATGCGAATCTCAGATTTTCCAAATATGTTTTCAAGTAAAGCAAATACTTCACATTTGTTGCCTGTGCAATAACTCAGCTTAATTTGCACAATTAAATTACAATTTATTCAGAGATTGCTGCTTGAATATTGTGTAAAATTATGTTCTGTATATTGTATGTACAGGAAACATTTTTGTGCTTTTTGTTTTGTTGTCCTTTTGTTTGTTTGTACATGTGTTTTTTATCGTGTACTCCTGACTGCATCAATTTTCCCATCTGGAATAATAAAGTGACTGAATTGAACACAAGTCTCATATTCACACGCTCTGCTGTCAGGCTCTTGGCAGAAGTTACAGTCAGTTAGCTTTTTGTCTGTTTCTGCTCTTCATCATTACATGCAGGGATATATTTGTAACTATTTGGGCAGATGATTCTTCCCCTTGTCGGTTTCTGTAGTAAAGATATCAGGCATTTTCTTCCTGGAAGCAAAACATGAGCACAAGCTGTCAAAGACTCTCATAGGTTGAACTGGATAAACTTTAAAACACAATATAAAAGGACTTGAATTAACTAGCTAGTTTAACAACATTAAGGCTAAAAGCAACCTATATTGCAACATACTCTGTAGAAGCCTCAGTTACACCAGTACTATCTCCCTTCGAAAAGAATATCTGACGTTGTGAAAAGTATTTCTCAGTATCAGTCACTTTTCCAAACATTATTTCCAGAACAAATATTGTCTTGTATTTGTAGATATGTTCTCCAGATATCAAAATTCAGATTATCCACCAAATACCAAGTGCTGCTTCTTTTTTCTCCCAAATTTGAAGTGCCCATATTATCAATTGTGGGGTGTTATTTTGTGTGTATTTTGTATTTGGTGCTTTCACATGCATACAGACTTGGAAAAAAACTATCCATGTTGTTTAGAGTGAGATACATCCTGTCTTTAGTCTCTGGGTGAGTTGTTCCAAATCTGCACAGCTTTCTATGTAACTACTATGTGGCTAACCGTAGCACATGCTAACGCTAGCATGCTAGCTTGTTCTAAACGGCAAAACACTGCTACAACACACACTAGTTTACCATAATCTACAAAAGAACTACTTACATGTACTTGTTCTGCAGGTATTCCACAAGTACGCTCTTGTTTAGTAGAAGTCTCCCAGCTAATTCTGCCTAGTACTGGCCAAAGTTGGAGAAAGAATTATCTAGCTGATGCTATCATTACCTAGCTACTGATATGTGCGACTCCCAAGAAAGATAGTATAGAAGTAAGTTTTTTCACTCTGTAGCTAAAACAAGTGAGATTTCTCTCTGTAGATAAACCAGAGACCTAACACACAGGGTGAAAACAGGATCTGCAGCAACATGCGGTACAACAAAAATATGTTTTTTTGATAATGAAACAATGTAAACCTATTCTGGTACAACCTCAAAATACAATTATGAACCTAAAAATGAGCATAATATGGACGCTTTAAAATCACTCACTGCATGTAAACTCTCTGGACCCATTTTAATCATGAGGCCAGGGATTGTTGTGGCACTAAACATTGAGTCAGCGGCTCGCCATTTCTAAATGACTGTAACCAATAGTGGAATTTTATAATGTGGTTGACAAAGAAACTGTATATAACATGATTTGGTTACGTGATGGCTGATACTCAATTTGCTTCATAATGTCAGTTCAGTCAGTCAACTCACTTAGAAACATTTCTTTACATGTAAATACAGCACAGCAGTAATTAATGTTTGGCATTGGCTTTGCATTTCTAAGATGGCTTTCTCTCTGTGTGGTAAAGTACTGTACTTGAGTATATCCATTTTACTTTTTAGTACTGCTATACATTTAAGAGGCAAATATCATACTTTTTACTTCACTACATTTATATGACAGCTATAGTTACTAGTTATTCTGCATATGAATGATTTTACATATAAAACAACTGATGAGCTTATAAAATAGGATGCATTTACCTTGAACTGCTATATAAATGCTGCTTGCATGTTAATGTTTCAATAATAATAATAATTTAATATTGTATAATATGATACTGGTAAAGGGGCCATACTTTTTGCTGATAATTAAATATTGTACTTTTACTTATATAAAAATTTAACATTGTAATGCAGGACTTTTACTTACCTACTTACATACTTAGTTTAACTTACTAATAGATGATTTTCACACTATTGTATTGGTACTTTTACTTAAGTAAAGGAGCTGTGTACCAACACTTCCAACACTGTACCTCTCTAATGGGTGTCAAATAAAGACACAAAAATGCATCCAAAAATACTTAAAAACATGAACAAGAAATAACACGATCAAAAAGCGCTGTGGACTCAGAAATGGAGGCGTCATCCTCAGTCATAGAATTAATTATTCTTAAAGTTTTATTGTTAACAAATCCCATGAAATGACCAAATATATATGTTTGCTTTCTCAATACTTTTTGACTTCCCACCCCCGTCTGTTCCTCTAAAGCCCATTCATTCCTACATAAAAAGTAAATCTTTGAAAATTGGTTACATTGTTTTTTTTATCCTTTCATGGGATTTGTTGACAATAGTAGAAATAAAGAATATCACCAGACTTAACCTTTATCTTCTGCCTAAAACTAAACGTCATTCTGATTCATACTAATCAGTCCATTTTGCACATACTGACAACTATATTGTGAATGATACAATCTGCAAAATCTTTTTGTGTATTTTTTTTTCAGGAACGTCTGTTGCTTTCAGTGTTGCCAAGGCACGTTGCCATGGAGATGAAGGCTGACATCAATGCCAAGAAGGAAAACATGATGTTCCATAAAATCTATATCCAGAAACACGACAATGTCAGGTCAGCTGGGACACTTGGCTTCAGTGCTTTATTTCATGTTTTACCCATGAATTCAAATTTCACTTACTCTATCAACCTTGTTTTCTGTTATTGCACTTGTAATATTTTTTGAAAGATACCCCTAGAGTACATGATATGATAGGCTATGTATCATATGTCATCTTTAAAACATAATAACACATGTTAAGACACACACACACACACACACATCAGACAGACATACAGACAGACACACAAGCGCTCTCACAGAGTCATGAGAGGGTAGAGTGATTTGGCAGAGTGGAGGCTAATTAACACTAGTGAGGGAATACTTAATCACCAGCAGCCAAGATAAGATAATCCCCAAAGATGGAGAGCTTCAGCGCACATTCAATTACAGCACTGAGCAAACACACTGCACACAGTTCCTCTGTCCCTCACTCTTTCACACACGCACACACACACACACACACACACACACACACACACACACACACACTGGCACAGATCTTCAGAAGACTTTAAGGCCAAACATCTCTGCCTCTCTCAAGGTCAGCACATAGTAACATAACTGCAACAAACTGTAGTACTGCTGTTGTGTAGTGATGAAAATATAATCATTTGCTAATGCTAAAATGTCATCACTGAACCCAAATGAGGATGCTTGATTATTCAAATTGTAAAAGGGTCTTTCCACCTCTTTTATTTCGTCCACAGTATTCTGTTTGCAGACATCGAGGGTTTCACCAGCCTGGCCTCTCAATGCACGGCTCAGGAGCTGGTCATGACACTCAATGAACTCTTTGCCCGTTTTGACAAGCTGGCATCGGTAAGGATCCACAGTGTTCTTTCTCCTACAGTATATCTATTGTGTTTTCTTAAAGGAGTAGTTTGACATTCTAGGATATATATACATACACGTTAACTGTTTCCTCTCTCTTTCAGTCTTTACACTCAGCTAATCCTGGCTGTAAAGTCATTCTTAACAACAGATATGACAGCTCCTAAAATGTCAAACTATTCCTTCTTTTTTTTTTGGAATCCTTCAATTTATCAACCTCATTTTTTTCTTTTCATCCTTTTTCTCTCCTTTTTTCAGGAGAACCACTGTCTACGTATTAAAATTTTGGGTGATTGTTACTATTGTGTGTCTGGACTGCCTGAACCCCGGGCTGACCACGCCCACTGCTGTGTGGAGATGGGCGTCGACATGATAGAGGCGATCTCGTGAGTAGAAATAGTGTTTGCATATGTTTGCATGTGTGTTTGGAGTTGGTTAGTTTGTTGTCTTTTGCTAAATGTTGTCTTGTCAGAGACACTGATCATCTGGGCTGTGTGTCTGCAGGCTGGTGCGCGAGGTGACAGGGGTCAACGTTAACATGCGTGTTGGGATTCACAGTGGGCGTGTGCATTGTGGTGTGCTTGGTCTCAGGAAGTGGCAGTTTGACGTGTGGTCAAACGATGTCACGCTGGCCAACCACATGGAGGCAGGAGGCAAAGCAGGGTGAGGGAAATAAACACAGGTGCACACACACGTACAGTTTGCACATTATAAAAAAACATCCCAATGTAGAATAGCTATCAACCCAACGCTATTTACAGTGGTCAACAGAATTTTCTTTGATAAAACCGACCCATTAAGATTCTTTATAACCAGTTAAGTGAAGGAGGTTCACTTAAAAAATTGCATAATCTTTCTCAAGGTAACTAATTCATTGGTAAATATACAACATTTGAAGAACAGTTGATTACTTTTTGTTATAATTTATGTAGGTCATTTCTCTGATCGATGTTACACAGTAATTTCAGAGCTGCTATATATGTTCAGAAGTATGTCTGGTATTTACCAGTTCTGCATATACCAATGAAGAAAGAAAGCACACAACCATTTGCACACTCAAATATGGACATGCACACATATGCAGGTTTTATATAAAAATGTCTTGTCTATTTGTAGGCGGATCCACATCACTAAGGCCACCTTGCAGTATCTTAATGGAGACTATGAGGTGGAACCAGGTTTTGGAGGTGAGAGGAACGCGTATCTGAAGGACAACAGCATCGAGACCTTCTTGGTTCTTGGCTGCAGCCAGAAACGGGTCAGTGCACAAAAACACAATAGTATAGGATTATTATAGCATGCCGTTCAGGAAAAATATTATTTAAGAAATTAAAATATTTTATATTTTCCTATATTGAAAATATGCATTTAAATAAATATATTACATACATTTATATTTTATAAACTTTAAAATGTTTTTTAAGTTGAAAAATATCAAAGTTATAATTAACTTTGAAATGCTTATTTTCTTTTATCGAATCCTTGTTTTTTACCCTCATTTTATTATTGCACAACATTAGCCTTCTAGCACATCCTTTAGAGCAGGGGTCTTCAACATTTTTTTAAGCCAAGGACCCCTTAACTGAAAGAGAGATGGAACAGGGACAGCCTGCATGTAAAATTGGGCCTACAATAACGTGTAGAGCGGCCTAAAACCTTTATACAGTACAGTATTAATCACTTTTTAGTGCACAATACTTAGCTGTTGAATAATAATTGTTGGCGTCTTTTAATATTAAACATACAGTATGTGACAAATACATCTTGGAATCTTTGATATACGTGTATATATATGTGTGTGTGTGTGTGTGTTATATATATATATATATATATATATATATATATATATATATATATATATATATATATATATATATATATATATATATATGCATATTTGTTTAAATCCAGTGATGACCCCATCTTTTTGTCGGACATGTAATCAAAGACAAGACTAGACTACCACACAGATCATATATTATTCAATCAACCTAAAGAGTAAATACTTTTAATGAATGGATATACTGTACAAACCTTTCACTGTTAACAGAGGATTTCCTGCATTTGCTTTATTTGCTGATGCACTTTTGCATCAGCAAATAAAATCCAGTTATTATGTTATTTTCAAGTTGGATAATATTGTGCTTATTTCACGGCCAACACCTAATGAACGGACACAAATAATATTGTCCACGTCATTTTCAGTTGCATTCAATGTTCTCACACCTTAATTTCTTTAGTATCAAGTTTTCTTTGTCCTTCAACTTTCAGTCCATTTAAATTTGTCCAAAATAATTTCCCGAGCTGCATGTCATAGTTAACTAGGCTAACTGGACCCAAACTGATACGTCACCATTGAGTAACCCAGCAGTGTCTGGAAGCCTTAAGCTGGTTGTGTTAACATAGACATATACAGTGTATGTATATGGGTGTTAAGCTGCAGGTCAACAGTGACAAGTGGAATAACTGTAACATAAAAAGCTGTGAAGGAGGCATAATCTTAACAGATGAGAGTGGACAGATTTGTGAATGAAGTAATTTTTCTAGATCCTGAACTGACTGTACACTTTTCTTTGTGGGTGTAATAAATGAATAAAAAAAGACCTCTTCTAGTGTATTTAGTCACTTATATTATCATTGACTGTGTTGTATGAGAACAGTTGGTCAAGCCTTCATGTTCTTCCCTCTGAGCAGAAGGAGGAGAAGGCGGTGATGGCTAAGATGCAGAGGACAAGAGCCAACTCTAATGAGGGGCTGATGCCACGCTGGGTCCCCGACAGAACCTTCTCCAGGACCAAAGACTCTAAAGTCTTTAGACAAATGGTAAGAATCAACACCAACACACACCTTCATGGGTATCCAGGCAGCAGCTTTTCTCTGAGAGTCATATTTTGTGTCTGTTTTTTTTCCAGGGGATTGATGAGACCTCCAGTAAAGACAAGTGAGTACTGACTCTTGATGCATAAAACATATGAAGACTGCTGCGGGGCTTTACTGGATGTCATTAAGAACCTTTATCTTTTTGCAGCCGTTGTGTTCAGGAGACGATGAACCCGGAGGACGAGGTGGATGAATTTTTGGGGCGAGCCATTGATGCTCGCAGCATTGACCAGCTAAGAAAAGACCACGTTAAGAAGTTCTTGCTCACCTTCCAGACATCTAGCCTGGAGAAAAAGGTTCATCCTAAGACCCCGATTGTCGTCTTGGCTTCTTCAACTTGAAAATAATACATGTATGGAGGGGGGAGCTGGCTGCTGCTCATATCTGACTCTTTTTTTCTTCTTCTGCTGTTTCCTCTTGCAGTATTCCAAGAAGGTGGACGATCGTTTTGGAGGTTATGTTGCGTGTACTCTACTAGTATTTTGCTTCATATCCTTCATACAGATTGTTATCTTTCCACAGTGAGTACTTCCTAAATTCACATACTGTAGATCCTCCCGTATGCACAATGTGTTTTTAGGGTTGCTTTCACACTAGTTTGGTTTGGTCCAGACTGAGTAGAAAGAAATTTAGATTGATGCCTTTGTGTTCACACTGAGTTATTAAAACTAAACCAAGAACTGTAAGTCATTGAGATGCACAGGTAGCACATTGGACAGTTTTACTCCTTTACTTTCCTTTACTCCATGTGGGGAATCTTTTCAAATTGCTGCATTTTGTGAACCTTGTCTATTTATTTTCAACGAGTTACCTAATAAAATGCATTATGAGAAGTACTCGTCCAGACTAAAACAAGACCTTGTATATGCGTATGTTCTCATACAAACAGCACAAAAACTGAATCCTGTTCCATAATATTACAGGTGGAAGGTTACTGGTTGGATGTGTCATGTTTTATTAATGAAATGCTAAAATACAGTTTATGACACTAGCTCAACATACTGTACCTGTTTTAACTTTTTTCACTTTCAGCAAATGATTTTGCATAAATATACACAGTTTATCACTTGTATTGAAAACTTACAGGATCTTAACATTTCACAATTAGCAAGTTAAGCTCTTGAATTCATGCTAAAAAAAGTTCAAACACAGTCACACACAAAAGGGTTTGATTGACAGCGTTCACACCAAACAGATGTGAAAGCACTTTAAATTTTTCTCTATAACTGTGTTTAAATGTTTGTCTATAACTATGTTTATGTATTCTCCCTTGCAGCACCCCAGTCATGCTGGGAATCTACATCAGTATTTTTGTCATACTCGCCAACATCCTTTTCATCTGTGCCATATATTCGTGCATTAAGGTAGCTTTTCAAAATGCACAAACAGATATTTTGCTAAAATGTTATTCATTGTATATGTGTAAATCATTTATTTTCCCCCTCCCCTCCTCTTGAAGCTCTTTCCAGCTGCAATGCAGACTGTTTCAAAGAAGATTGTCCAGTCGCGCACCAACAGCACCCTGGTTGGAGTATTTACCATTATCCTCGTCTTCATCTCTGCCTTTGTTAATATGGTATGATTACAGTCAGCATATCCATACAGTACACAAACCATACATGTTGAAAATTATGCTCAATGCATATGTGTGTATGCCCGGCCTCACTGCAGTTTGCCTGTGACACCAAGAGTTTGGCACAATGCGTAGCCGAGAAGCTGAACACCTCTGCCGCGCTGGTGACGCCCTGTTTGATCCGCACCTTGAATGTGTCCATTGAAGGGGGTCTGGAGATCTGTCCTAGCAAAGGCCCCTCCTGCCCTTTTCCTGAGGTGAGTTCATTTTTATGTCACCACTTCACTGTTTGTGTTCTCTACGCAACTGGTCGAACCATTTCAAAAATGAAAATGTCACATTTGCATTTGTTTTTTTTCTGAGATCTGTTGTTGATAATACCTCTTTGTGATGCGGCTCTCCAGTATTTCAGCTACAGTGTGCTGCTGACGCTGCTAGCTTGCTCAGTGTTCCTGCAGATCAGCAGCATAGGGAAGTTGGCCCTCATGCTGCTCATCCAGCTCACCTTCCTGCTGCTGGTGGAGTGGCCACAAGTAGCACTTTTCGACAACGCAGACCTCTTTGTCACCTCCAATGCCATGTAAGTGGTACAGGTTGTGCATGCTAATGCAGAGGCGGGGGCATATTTTGTTAAATGAAACAAAAGGGTTTTAGCAGGCTTATATTCCCCAAACTAAGGTATCAAAAAAATATTGTTTTGATATCAATACTGAAACTGAAGTATTGGCACCAAACATTTTGAAATATTATGATTGTGTTGTACCCATTTGGGCCATTAATTAAAATTAATTAAAAGGTATGACTTTAAGTATATAATTTAATTTTAGTTAAATGAGTTTTGTATATTTCATTATTGTTCTAATGTTCATTATTTTATTTTTTAGTGATTTAAATGAAACTAGCGCTCAATGGTAAGAATTTGTATTTGGACTCACACTTTAGAAACACTTTAAATAAATTAATATTAAATGATTATTTGCTTTATTTATATTGACCAGAATGCATTTTTGTGTTTGTACTTTTAGGTTCAGTTTCAATGAAACTACAAACCAGTGGTAAGATTACAGCACATTCAGTGTTACTTTTATAAGATTTTTATCTCCTTTCCTATCATTTCAAAGATTTTTTCCCATTAATGTCCCTATGTGTCTTTCACTTTGCAGTCCATTTGTTGTAACAAAAGTGTCCCTGAGGGTCATGACTCCAGTGATCCTCACAGTCTTTGTCCTGGCACTGTACCTGCATGCCCAGCAGGTTGAATCTACTGCACGCCTCGACTTCCTGTGGAAATTACAGGTATGTTTGGCGGCCACTAGAGGGTGTCATCTGACCACCTGAACTAGAAACACAATCTCTTCACTTTTCTGCAAAAGCTGTTGAAGATGATTGAGTTGTCTCACAGTTTATTAGTGTCTGATAATATAAAATCTGCAGTTTAGTCTCCACCTCGACCCTGCCAGACATTGTATTACAGTATTCATAAAAGCTAAATATATCTAATAAAGAATATTCACTCCCAGGCCACAGAGGAGAAGGAGGAGATGGAGGAACTGCAAGCCTACAATCGTCGCCTCCTCCATAATATTCTGCCTAAGGATGTAGCCGCTCACTTTTTGGCGCGTGAGCGGCGTAACGATGAGCTATACTACCAGTCCTGTGAGTGTGTGGCCGTCATGTTTGCCTCCATCAGCAATTTCTCTGAATTTTACGTGGAGCTGGAGGCCAACAACGAGGGAGTGGAGTGTCTCCGGCTGCTCAATGAGATCATTGCTGACTTTGATGAGGTAAAGTTGGTTGAGGCATGTTTGTAAAGCTCAGTGTGTCGTCCCTTTGACCTTTGCTTGCAGCCAATTTTAAAAGTCGCACAAATGTAATCACTGTCTGTTCTTAGATCATCAGTGAAGAGAAGTACAGGCAGCTAGAGAAGATCAAGACCATTGGTTCCACCTACATGGCGGCCTCCGGTCTCAATGACTCCACTTACGACAAGGAGGGCCGTTCACACATTATTGCACTGGCCGACTACGCCATGAGACTGAGGGAGCAGATGAAGTACATCAATGAACATTCCTTCAACAACTTCCAGATGAAGATAGGTAACTAAGCAGAAGTTACAGGGGCCGCATGTTGAAAACAATAGCTTTTCTTTTCTAATATGTTAACAGTAGCAGCTTTGTTGATGCGTTGAATGTTTTTGTCTTTAATTCCTAGGTCTGAACATTGGACCAGTGGTAGCAGGGGTTATTGGTGCACGGAAGCCTCAATATGATATTTGGGGAAACACAGTCAATGTGGCCAGTCGTATGGACAGCACAGGTGTACCTGACTGCATACAGGTAGTGTCATGTAACAACTATTAAAATTCAAGTTTCTTCTACAATACTCATGAAACATGTTACATTCAGTTGCCACTTTATTAGCTATACCTGTACATTGTATGGCAATTCAATATGGCAGCTCTGCCATAAAGTCTATCTTTATGAAGTTTATATGCTACGTTTTTCTTGATGATTGACGGAAATCTGTAAATTCAGTTTATTCAGCTTATTGCTGAGGTCATAAGTTAAAGGTGCTTTATTATATTAGAGAGAGAAGCCCAATATTACAAATGCTTCTGATTATAATACATTCCAGTACAACACCACTACAGTTAGTATGACCTCAGATCTAAAACATATAATTTAATAAACACCTCTATAACAGTGTCAACAAAAACTGAATGTGACTCGTTGGAAAATTATAGACCTTTGGCCTTCTTATCGAAAGTTTTTGAGAAAGATGTCTCAAATCAGCTCTTAAAATATCTGTCATGTAATAATCTTTTTGAGTCACTGCAGTCTGCTTTTTGAGCAAAACATTCTACTGAAACAGCACTCACAAAGGTGGTAAATGATCTGCTACTGGCTGCTGACTCAGACTTAACATCTGTCCTTTTGTTGTTGGACCTTAGTGCAGCTTTTGATACTGTGAACCACTGTTTTATTGGACAGAATCGAGAAATACTTAGGCATCTCTGGCCAGGTGCTTAAGTGGTTGAGATCCTACCTTTCAGAAAGAGCTCAATGTGTGTTTTATAGCAACACATTTTCTGATCCTTCCCCACTTCAGCACGGGGTTCCACAGGGTTCAGTCCTTGGTCCACTGTTGTTTTTGTTATATTTAGTTCCACTGGGTCAGATCATTCGTTCTTTTGGGATTGCCTTTCATTGCTATGCTGATGATGTACAAATATATATGCCAGTTATTGTAGGAAATGCATCCAATTCGGTTAAACTATCGACTTGCTTGGCTGCTGTTACAAGCTGGTTATCAGCAAACTTCCTGCCACTCAATTCAGCCAACACTGAGATGATAGCTATAGGACCATCAAGATTAGGTCATTTTTATGACAATTTCACTCTGTCCATTGATGATTTGATCATTCAGTGCAAGGACAGAGTGAAGAATCTTGGGGTAGTTTTTGATCGGTCACTTTCATTTGACTTGCATATTAAGGAGGTGACAAAAGTAGCTTTCTTTCATCTCTGAAGAATTGCAAAGATCAGATCAATATTGTCCCTTAAAGATGCTGAGGCCCTTATTCATGCCTTTGTTACATCTAGACTAGATTATTGTAATGTACTGTTCTCGGGGCTGCCTAAAGTCTGCGAGGTCTACAGATGGTCCAGAATGCTGCAGCACGTATTCTTACTGGATCATCTAAATACATACACATAACTCCGGTGTTGGTTTCACTTCACTGGCTCCCTGTCCAGGTTAGAGCAGATTTCAAGGTTTTGCTCTTAACGTACAAAATAGTGAATGGCCTTGCACCAGTATATCTGTCTGATCTGTTAACCTCTTATGTGCCTTCTCGGGTGCTGCGCTCTCACGGGTCAGGACTGCTGACTGTACCAAAGGTTAGGAAAAAAACAGTTGGTGAGCGAGCCTTTTCGTTTCGCGCCCCAACGTTATGGAACAATCTTCCAGTGGATATTAGATTGGCATGTTCAATTGGGGTCTTTAAATCGAAGCTTAAGACTTACTTATTTACTGCTGCGTATGAGTCCTAAATGCTCATTTATCCTTGATGTATTTGTATAGTGTTATTTACTTTTTACTGTCTCGATTTTAATTTAAATTTTTTGTACTGTTTGTATTTAAATTGTATTTTTGCTGTAAAGCACTTTGATGGAAAGCGCTCTATAAATAAATGTATTATTATTATTATTATTAAAGGGAACATAAAAGTCAAGTCCAATTTATTTAGATAATATCACAAATTTGCCTCAAGGGGCTTTACAATCACCCTCTGTCCTTAGACCCTCACTTGAAGGAACCAAAAGAAACCTTTAGCAGCGAAGAAACTTTAGGAAGAGCCACTGTGGAAGGAATCTCTCTTGCTGGATGGACAGACGTGCAATAGATGTCATGTGGACAGAATAGACCAACATAATACAATAACAGTATAGATAGACCATCAGGATGTCAAAAGTTTATACAGAATGTAAACATATATGAAGAATATGGATCGGGAGGATGTCACACAAATTTCAGGTTTTGACAATGAAAAATAGACTTTATGACAGAACTGCTTAGATTGTACAGGTGTACCTAATAAAGTGGCTACTGAGTGTATAATATATACCTGGTAGATTACTGTAAGAGCTCATGTGTGTCAGAGTGTTGCTGTTAATTTCTAAACCTTACAGCTGAGATAATTTACTTGCTAACTTACTAACCACACAGCAAGCTGATTCCAAAAATATTGAGCAACCAGCAGCTGAGGATTAGAGCAGCTTTAAATGAAAATGTTTACTGTCAGTATTTTGGAATTATGGTATAAATGAAGATGAGGGAACTAGAAAATTTGAATTTTGAAATTTGTTTCTGGTTCAGTAAGACCGTGGATTCATGATATTATCTACATTTTGAAAAAGCATTGTGCTCCTTAACTTGGTAACAGGTAAGTATTTATACAGCCATATAAATCTATCTTTTCCGTTCTGCTCTCAGGTGACTACAGACCTCTACCAGGTGCTTGCAAACAAAGGGTACGTGTTGGAGTACCGTGGGGTGGTCAAGGTCAAAGGGAAAGGCGAAATGACAACCTACTTCCTGAACGATGGCCCGCCCAACAGTTAGCAGCCGTGGCAGCAGCACGTTTGGATGTTCCCCTGAGTAAGGACTCACAGTGTGAGAGAATGGCTAAAGACTAGTGACGCCATCACTTGAATCCCAAGTGAGGAGGAAAAAAACTCAAAAAGAAAGTGTTCTTGATGAAAGGAAATTTTCTCATTTGACAGCCATTTTGGCTCACATACTATACATGTTGAAGGACACATGTTTTTCTCATGTCTAGCCTCTCTCTCAGGCTTCTTGAAAGATGCAAAGTCTGTTTATTTAAAACAACGCCTTTTAGCCTGTGTCAAAAGAAGATAAACGCTGTACATAAGGCTACTTTATATTTTTACTTTGTTTTGTTTTTTTCCAGTCATTTTTTTTTTTATTTCACAATAATTATGAACAGGTACTCATATTTTTTTTGTTGAATTATTTATTTTGATCTCGAAGTTTTGTGCAAAAGGTCCTTTATGAAAAAGTGTGAATACATACGTGCACAAATATCCAGTTTATTACACGTTAATAAGTGTGTATGTACATGCATATTTGTGTGTGTATGAATATATGTATAAACTGAGGAGGAATATATTGACCAAAGACTAAAGTATTTACTAAAAGCAAGGCAAGACATGTTTGATATGTTCTCGCTAAATTCAGCAATGATCACCGTGTCTGTTTTTTAGGCAGGTCTGAACCCTCTGTCTTTTTTGGCCAACTGCTGGCAGCACAGGCTGCTTCATTTTTTTCATAGAATATGTACAATACATTTATTTTATCTGTCATTCAGGCAGAAAAGAACTGATTACTTTAACTCTAAATTATGATGTTGCCCTCAACCTCTAAACAAAATGAGTAAAGACGACTAAGGATGTTATTTAAAGGCGATATCTGAAATTTATATTTTGAATCTCTGAGGACTAGAAGTAGCCCCAGCTGGGAATAGGATCCTCTTCATCCTTCATATCATGTCAGATATGTTCCTTAGAGCTTGAGCAGCCATTGTGCAGATGGTTTCAGCCTTTACAGTATATTGTCATTGACTGCTCCTTCCCTTTTAGAGAAGTATTTGTTGGTGCAAAAGGAAATGAAGGAACTTGGATCCAGAGGCATCAGGGGGGAAAACTTTGGACATCAACGCAGTGGTACCACACAGCCTGATTCTTCTATGAAGGAGAAATAGATGAAGGAAAGAAATATATATTGATTTTGACTGAATACTGTGCTTTGTAATCCTGAAGGGGCATAACTATTTTCACTGTGAGGTTTTTATGATACAACAAAAACTGCTTTCTTGCCAAACATAACTGCTTTGAAGCATGTCTGATTGTGGTATCTTGTTTTCATTTTTGTTTGTTTTAACGTAGGCTATTTTGTATCACTTCTGTATCCATCATTTGTATATTCTTAATGTTATTATTATTATTATTATTATGATGATTCTGATTAATTATTATGCTTATTATGATGATTCCATTCCAATGAAAAGGATCAAAGACCAGCACGCTTTCTTGTAAAATGCCAGTTGTAAAGCTCAAGCTCACTGGTACCAACTGATCAACTGCAGCCAATGAATTCTGCTGTTCAATCCTAAAGTACAATACAGTATTTCAACTGGTGTGTGCGATAGGTGTGATCATGTTTAGTACGTAATAACCATTAGCTGGTGTATGCTCACATAAGCATAGCAGTTAACACACATATACAGATGATTCACTGTGCTTTTATTTTATTTATGCCACTACTGCAGTATTGTAAATCTCAGTCAGGCTTTAAGATGATCTCTCCCTCCCACACATTCACTTCTCAGCAGTAAAAATATATGACATACCTGGTGTTACAATATGTGAAGAAGACAGAATGAATAAACTTAAACATATTTCTTGTGTTACCTTCCCCCCCTCCACTCAGTAGAAGTAATTGCTGAGTTTGATTGCCTTAAGTTAATATAAAACAAATCAGACTAAAACTTTACAGGAACAGTGCCTGGATGCTGATGTTTGGACCGAGAGAAAGGGATGAGGGCTTGTCAAGAAAAAATTCCAGTAAACATTTTCATCAATGCAATTAACTTGGTTTATCCAGCTTCAACTTTTATAATTAAGATAATCAGTCCAATTTAGCTCTTACACCACACTCAATAATGCCAACCAACAGTTGATCATGTTTGTACCAAAGCCAGCTCACACAGCCTTGGGCTATTGGTCCCCTCTTCTGCAATGATATTTGGCCTTGGGGCGTGTTAGGAGCACCAGAGAACAGTAATGTAATAGAGATCACCAACTATCAAGTGAACTGTGACCAATGAAGAGTGATTCATATAAGCAAAGAGTATAGAATGGACATGAGTTTATAAAATGTGCATTGTATGTATTCTATTTCTATTAGCTGTCCATAGACTTGTGTTGATTGTTAACAGGATGTTTTGGGGGCGGGAACAAGAGATGGGAGGAAGGTTGTCCCCATACTATTGAAACAGTGTTTTGCTCAGGCCTGATGAATCCTTCTGCATTTGTTTTTGTTCTATTTGTATTTTCCCTGAGTTGGAGGAGTTGAAAGGAGAGTCTTTTTGCAAAGTTAATGGACAAGAAGAGTTGAGGACTATGACAAAGAGAAAAATAATATTCCCCTTGACAAAAAAATCAATAAAAAAAAATCAATGGCTGTTTTGCATGTTCATATATTTGCTAATGTTGGATGTACTGCAATTCTATCTTACCTGTGGCTTGTAGGAACAGATGTTCGTCTTACATTACCTTAATATTTGTGGTAATGTCATTATTATAGTAAGTAAGTGATTAGTAAGTGATTTACTTGTCATACACATACTTATATCATATATATATTCTTATACATTTTAAAAGCCTCCACAGATATTCTCTGTGTGCTGACTTTAATTTTACATTATAATACTGACTATCCAATGACCATTTAATTCAATATCCCAGTTTTGGATGTGTATAACAGCACCATTATAACGCATATTAGACAACACAAGCCTGCAAACAAAGTTAGATGACAGTAATTGTAAGAAACCAAAAAAAGAGATGCCTTGTTAACCAGTCACCATTTTTAATGTGAAAAATGAATACTTAAGGCTTTTTGGCAAAGTCACCACTTTGTTTGGATTTGTGGGAGGCTGGACCAGTTGCCACATGAATGGACCACCCATATAAGGACACTGTCACTAATGAAAAGCACCAAACCAATATTGTCCAGTTGCGGAGCTGCAGGACCAGCAGTACCAGCAGTACCACTGATAAACACATGCCACTTTGCACCATCTAAAGTCTAGTTATGGTAAGAAACAGCCTTATGGAATTTTGACACACTAATATGCCCCTACTTGTGGTACTGCATTTAGTCCAAGAAGTCATTTTTGGGAATTTGGAGGGGTATGGGTAATTGTTTAATTCCAGCCTGAGAATGCCCTGATCTTCTTTGACTTCCTGTGTATTCCTGAGAAAACAAGACTGTGTCCATCATCATATCCAATTTTTCTGCACTGGAATATCAGTGAAATATTTAATCAGGGGGAATAATGTAAAAGGTTTTTTTGCCGCTGAGTGGTCAAATGCTCCTAAACAGCTCAACACTTCTTGAACAACAATCTTCAAACTGTTATGTCTCTCTGCTGTGCATCTGGTAAGAAGTCTGTTTTGAATACTTGCATGAAGACCACCATCTCCCAAAATTCAGAAGTAATTATTTTCGTTTCCTCTAGAGGGCAGTACAATCTCACTCTCTATGTGAACCACTCCAGTGGTGACTTTGAACCTGCAGGTCTGGACCCTGCTTGATCTTGACTTGTAAAATAAAAATGTGGTAGTTGGTACATTTTTATTGCTTGTTTAACACCGAAAAATTGCTCCAAATTTCTTTCCAATAAGCAGCCTTAAGTCTGTATATTTACACCTTTATACTTCCTTTATAAAAGTCGGGAGCTAAAAGGGATACAGAAATATTGTTTTAGAGATGTAGTTAGTTACTCATAGCTCGTGTAAAAAAATAGCTTACATGAAAACTCGATTTTTCTTTGCAATAAAAAAACTGTAGTGAAGAATCCAAATGAAGCATGAAAAATGTCAAAAAAGTGACTCTGCTATCAATTTAATCTGCATAATGCACATCAAAACTGATGCTGCTTTGCGTGCGTGCGTGTGCATGTGTGTGTGTGTGACATAACTGAAGAAGAAAGGATGTCAGAATAGGCTGAACTCCGGGTCTGTCGCTGACATTTCTTTAACAAACCTGTGAAAGTAACAAGTGGATTACACATACAGAGATCTATTACATGTAAAAAAAATACCATATTAGATTTGGTAATGTTACCTACTTTGTCATCTCACTGTTCTTTCGGGGAAAGCGTTTGACTTGAGTCCACGGTTCAGGATTCCTAGACACTATCCATCCATACTGCTGGCTGTCCGTTAGAGGCACTATGTACAGCTGGTTAGGGGCTGAAGAAGACAGGAGACAGACACTTTCACCAGGCAGGAATACAGCTGTGATGTAGGTCCAACATAGCCCTTCGGACCCTTAATGTCTATTCTTTCTATGTCTCCTCACCCCTGGGTGTTTGAACCCGTTTGACCATCTCTCTGTACCGCTCATGGCTGCCATGGTGTATGTCAGCGCTGTAGGGAAGAGGCTGGTGGTAAACGCTGCATGTGTCATTACATCTGAGGGTTCCCTGTTCTTCTTGATGAGAGGGAGGCAGTCCTGCTCTGGAGTTACTCTCACCATCTGTAAAGAGATACGCTACTATAGTATAGACTGATCCATCATACAATTACAATAATACACCTGTGGCTATTATGAAAGACACAAGCTACTAAAGTTAAAGTTTAACTTGTATTTTACCAAAGCTGTATTGCTTGAAATTTCATATGAAAATGCTAAAATAAAGCAGCAAATAATACAGCATCAAGCCCCCTACATTATGCAGAATGGACCATTTTAGAGTAACATATATTACACTACTGGATTATAATTATGCTTATAATGATGCATTAATGTGTGTACATAACTTTAATGTGGCAGCTGGTAAAGGTGGGGCTAATTAGAAATACTTTATATACTGCTGATTAGCTTAACCTATAATGATATATAATTATTTAGTTCATTTTTATTTTCTATTAATAATCAACATCTGCATAGTAACTAACGTTAGTAACTAAAGCTATCAGTTTAACACTGCGGTGCTTTTCAGCGCTGCTTGCTGGTTGTCTTGACTATAAATGCTCATTGTTCTCAGGTCTCTCTTGAAAAAGAGCTCGAGCCAAACTTTAGCTGATAAATAAATACAGTTAAACATTATTAATTAACGTTTTACCTGGATTAAAGTCTTCCACGTGTTGTAAATTAAGGCCCTCGTGGGCAAAAAAACAACAACTTGCTAGCTCATATAAGCAAACATGATCTTGCTCTGGACTATCAAGCTAGCCACTTGTTAACGGAAATGTTAGCGCTAAATGTAGTTTGCTGTTCATTGAATTTAAAAAGTGTTTTTCTTAGCTAACGCTAACCTAGCTATCAGCAGGCTAAAGGCTGTTTTCATTGTGGGTAGCGACAGTTAACTTCAAGTTAATGTCCAGCTCCTCTTACCCCAGAATTGAGACGGTCCTCTGGGATTCACTATCATTTTATCGCCTATTGGGTTTTGATAACCCAGGTGTGTTAAACCGAAGAAGGCCATAGTGCGGCAAAATTAGCCCCGAGCCGACAAACGAGCTTGCAACCGAGAGACAGACGAGACAGACAGCCAGCCAGACAGCCTGTAAATAAATCACAACTTTTGGTTTAGGCGTAACCATGGCAGCAAGCCCCGTCCATCCGAATTGTCTCGTGGGGGAAACGTTGAACTAAACTAGAAATAAATAAATAAACAAACAATCCAACTAATAACCAACTACTAACTAATGTTTCCACTCTTAGGTAACAAAGGTCCCTGTTTGAGAAATTAATTTGAATAATTCAAATTGAAATTCCAAAATACATTTTAAAGTTGAACAGCTCCATCTTAGTTTATTTTGCAAATTTTTCGCCATTCATCATGCTCAAAGTATCTTCAAATGATCTTCAAAAAGTAGCATCTTAAAAATGCATTTATATCCAGTTTAAAGGCATATGTAATGTAGATGAGTATAGAAATACAGATGGTTTCCAATAGGTAACCTCTACTGTATTATGTTAATAACATAACAGAGAAAATCTGTCAAATCAAGTCATTTTTAGTTGGTGCCATGTAGTTGTGCATTCAGAAACAAAAGAAAAGGCAATTTGACATCTCCACAAAACATCCACTGATGGTAACATACAGTATACATGTTATCATATAGGACTACTTGTCTTTTTAATTGTCTCTCAATTGTTTTGTGCCTGTTTTCTCTTCAGTTGGCTGCTGGATCACCGGCCGTCTCTTCTGGACAAAGCTCCTTGGTAGGATCCATCACAGCAGGTGGAGGCATGTTCAGACACTCCACCTGAGCTCTGAACTCCTCCATCTCATTCTGCTCCAGCTGCCTCCTTCTGCTAAACAGGTAAAAGTGCTGCCGCTTCCCAGACTCAACGTTCATGCGCATCAGCACACAGTCTTGACAGGATGTGTGGACAAAGTTTCCGGAGAGGTTGCTTTTATCTGTCCCATCATAGGTGAAGGTGCTGCCTTCCAGGGAGATGTTGTAGGAATGGTACAGACACTTGTTATTAAAATGGATGCTTCTGGAGTAGGAAATGTTAGTGTCACTGGTGTTGCTGGAGAAGTTAACAGTAGCAGTGTCTCTTTGTTTGAATTGTTCGAGGTACGAGAGATCGCTCAGAGTGCCTGCGACCATAGCCTATCTTCCCTTCAAACGACCCAGATCCAATTGATCGAAAGGCCGGACCAAGACTTCACAGGCCAGGGGAGCTGAATGGCTCCCAGATACCAAACAGAGAAGAGTAATGGCACACACAGCACAAAACATTGTATTGTTTGAGGGCAGTCGCTGTCTGTCACACTGTTCTGTTTAACAGAGAATGTGGCTGGTAAAGAAATCTGGCTGCTTTTATAGTTATTTAAAAAAATTCCAGTTTCATAATACAGAAAATACCAGAGAGCAGAGTCCTTTTTTTCCCCTGTGGACTCTATGATTGTGAAATGAATGAATGTTTTGCGTACAGTCTGTTATTATTTTGTTTGTAGAGTTTTACTAGTTGGCACTGTTGTGGATATCACAGCAAAAAGTCCAGTGTTGAATTAACTCCCACAGAGTTGATTTCAACACCTTTTGAGGGTTTATATAGGTCCACACTCTCCAGAGTTAAATTAACACTTTAAAAATAGTTAAACAATTAACACTCTGCCAGAGTTGCTTTTTTAACTCGCAAAACAGAGTTATGCTAATGTAGCAGGTATGGAAAAATGTTTGAATTCCACCAAATATCCCTCATTTTACTGTGTATTTTTGGTTTTGGTTTGTTTGCTCTTTATTTAATGAAGGGACTGTTTATGTATTGTAATGAGCTGAGTTAATGCAATTAGTTAATGTGTCCAAGTTATTAGAAGTTCATTAGTTAAGCAAATAGTTATATGTGTTACTGTTATGCACTACTGGACCAGCAGAGGTCAGTGTGGTTCTATTGGGGGGGGCGGCAACCCGAGTTGGGGTCGTAGAGTGAGGGCGCTTGCTCGAGTGTGGGAGACTGATTTGTTCGGCGTGGTCACGGCCAGCAGTGACCGGAGTTTTAAGCTGTGTTTCCTGAAATAAAATGCACAGAAGTTATAAGCCAGTCATCGCCTCCTTATTCGACGCTGCAACATAGGGGTGAGCGTTACATTGGTGTCAGAAGTTAAAGTGACGGACTGGTTACTTCTCGGTGCTAGCTTAGCCGGCTAGCGGACCTACCGAACGGAAGCGCTGTGGGAGCCTGCTGTCGATGGACATGGCGGAGGGAGGAGCACGGCCGAACATTAAAGAGGAAGGGGTGAGCTACAGTTATGCCCGAGCGGAGGGTCTGGCGGCGGAGTTTGAGCGCTGCGGAGACCAAAGCCCGCTTGAAACTGGCGGCGGAGCATGGCCAGCACGGGGAATGGGCTCAGCTGCCCCCAACAGAGCGGAGGACGTGTGGAAGGCTTCCTCACCGGCATGTCAGCTCCACCACAGCACTACAACGGAGAGAAGCTGCCTGCATGGCAAAATGGTGGTGCCCATGCTTGCCGGGCCCCATGTAAAACACCGTACTCCGGTAAGGCGGACTGGCAGGCATTTCATGCCCAGTTTGAACTGCTATCACGAGCTGCGGGCTGGTCAGATGATGATAAAGCGCTACAGTTAGCCTTATGCCTTACAGATGACGCACTAGCGTGCCTGTTACTGCTCAGCCCGGATGAAAGAAATGATTATATGGCTCTTGTTGGAGCCCTACAGAGACGTTTTGGACACTGTGAACAGCCCGGTCTCTTGCGCTCTGAGCTGTCCAACAGACGCAGGCGACCTGGGGAGCCTCTCCGCGTCTTAGCTAACGACATTGAGACTCTAGCCCGGCGGGCTTATGCCCACATGCCCCCTGCAGTACAAACGGAGCTTGCTAGGGACCAGTTTATTCAAGCCTTAACCCCCAAGGGACTGCGCATTCAGACCCAGCTCGCCCATCCCCGTTCCATACAAGAGGCTTTGGAGCTGGCTCTAGAAAGGAGGTTGTGGAGGGCGAGGCCATGGGAAGCGGCCCTGCAGAGAGTGGCCCTACGGTGAGAGCCGCTGCATGTACTGACGCAGCCCAAGTGAAGCCTGCATGGGCGGCTGAAATGACTGAACTGATTCGGGCTGTGTCTATGCATTCGCCACAAAGTGCTGCACGCTCGCCATCGCCCCTGGTCTGCTGGGGATGCGGACAGCCTGGCCATCTCCTCAGACAGTGCCCCAAGCATTCCAATGACCAGGAAACGGACCAGGGCCCGTATAGTTGGGACGTACGGGCCCCTGACATTACGTCCCACACTGCATCATCAAGAGAAGGGGGAGCCAAACGGCACAGGCAGGGGAGAGGGGCTGCACTTCCCCCTGAAGCAGAGGAGAACACAGAATCCGCAATGGTGGTGGGTTGGACTCATGCTGGGCATTTCTGCCACGTTCCCGTCACCATAGGTGGGGCCTCATGTACCGCCCTTGTGGACACGGGCTCCACAGCAACACTGATGCGGCCAGTGGTCCCAGAGGGGACGCAGTTGGAACAGACTGCAGTTCAGCTGAGGACAGTGACGGGTGAGCTGGCCCCTATGCTTGGTAGGGGGAGGGTGACGTTGAATGTGGGTGGCCAGCGAGCAGATTTTACAGTGTGGGTGGCACAGGTGCAGGACCCCTGTATACTGGGGCTGGACTTTTGAGGTCTGCACGCTGCCTGCTGGACCTAGGGAGAACACATTGACGTTCCCTGGGGCCCCACTGTCGGAATGATATCACCCACACAGTCCTCAAAGCTGCAACCCCTGGTCAGGACAGTCATGGAAACACACTGCCATGACACAGAAGCATGGGAAGTGAGCAATAACTCCCCAGCGGAGGACGCATGCGCCTCACACAACTCCCGACCGGCAGTGCCCTGCCACCGGTGCCCCATGCCCCCAGCAACGGTCATCCCATCCCCGCACACTCCAGTTCATCTTCCCCAGCCCAGTCAACTACGGTGGAGGGGATAGACAGGTTGACAGCGGTGAGAGAGATATGGAGACAGAATTGTGACCAATTGGAGCAATGGCAGCAGGAGGAGCTGTGGGAGGTGTTGTCTGACTTTATAGACATTTTTGCACTATCAGACAATGAAGTGGGCCTGACACACCTGGTGCAGCACGAAATAGACACTGGGGATGCACAGCCCATCAGGGCGCGTCCCGGCGCCTTCCCATGGCTCACCGTGAGGCTGCAGACAGAGCAGTGGAAGAGATGCAAAGAGCTGGCATCATCGAACCGTCCGACAGCCCGTGGGCCTCGGGTGTGGTGATGGTTTGAAAAGAGGAGCCCCAAAATGAGATTCTGCGTGGACTACAGGCCACTGAACCATGTGACCAAAAAGGATGCATATCCATTACCCAGGATCGATGAGTCATTGGATTTGGTGTCTGGGTCCTCCTGGTTCTCCTCACCTCCTGCGGCGGATACTGGCAAGTGCCGCTCAGCCCTGAAGCGAGACCAAAGACTGCCTTCTGTATGGACAGGGGTTGTGGCAGTTCGGGTCCTCAGTTTTGGCTTGTGTAACGCCCCAGCCACCTTTGAAAGACTCATGGACCGGGTGCTGGCTGGCATCCCCCGTCAGAGATGTCTGGTGTATTTGGATGACATCCTGGCCCATGGGAGCTCATTCCAAGCAGCCTTGGAGTCGCTGAGGCTGGTGCTGCAGAGAGTGTCTGCAGCGGGCCTGAAATTACACCCACAAAAGTGCCGCTTTATGAGGAAAGAGGTGGAGTTTTGGGTCACAGGCTGGGGAGACGGCATCAGCACACTAGAAGAGAAAGTGAATGCAGTGAGAGACTGGCCCACACCCACTGACCAACGACAACTGAAGAGCTTCCTTGGCCTGGCTTCATATTACAGGAAGTTTGTGCGAGGTTTCTCCTGCACAGCCGCCCCCCTGTATCACCTGCTGCAGAAAGGCAGGGGCTTCATCTGGACGCCACAGTGCCAGCAAGCCTTCAACTCCCTCCAGAAGGCACTAACAGAGGCCCCCATTCTCACCCCCCCTGACCCCAGTTTGCCGTTTACTCTTGACACAGACGCCAGTGACGTGGGCATGGGCGCAGTGCTAGCCCAGTCGGGGCCAGACGGAGAGAGAGTAGTGGCGTATTTCAGCAAAACCTTCAACAAGGCTGAGCGCCGCTGCTCGTCACGCGCCGAGAGCTCCTTGCCGTGGTGGCGGCGATAAAACACTTTAAGTACTACCTGTGTGGCCGCCCCTTTACCGTCAGGACGGATCATTCAGCGCTTCAGTGGCTGATGTCCTTCAGAGAACCAGAGGGCCAAGTTGCACGCTGGATTGAAATGCTGCAGTCTTATGTTTTCACAGTGGTACACAGGGCCGGAGCTAGCCATGCCAACGCAGATGCCCTTTCCCGCCGCCCTTGCGCCTGGGCGGGTGCCGATGTGTGTGAGGGAGGAGCGCGCGAGCGAGAGCTCCGCATTGAGGAGGAAACATGCCCCATGCACGAGGGGCCGGACCAGTCTGCCGGGGAATGGTGATGGTTGACGCGGCTGAGTGGCAGACACAACAAGAGCAGGACAGAGACATACAACCAGTGCGACAGTGGGTCGAAGCAGGACAGAGACCACCCTGGGAAGGGGTGACAGGGAGCTCCACTGCAACGAAAGGACTGTGGGCAATGTTTGATGCACTGAGAGTGAGGGATGGGGTACTGCAGAGAGCATGGAAGGAGCCTGCCACGGGAGAAGAAAGGTGGCAGGTGATAGTCCCCAGTTCACTGAGAGACGCAGTGCTGAGAACATCACACGGGACCACAGGGGCGGGGCACTTTGGAGTAGCCAAAACACTCCGCCGGCTTCGTCAGGGATTTTACTGGGGGCGGGCCAGACGGGACGTGGAGGACTTTTGCCGCCGCTGCGACCTCTGCGCAGCCTATAAGGGTCCCCCGGACCAGTCCCGTGCACAACTACAGCAACAGGCAGTGGGGGCTCCCATGGAAAGAGTAGCTGTGGATGTCATGGGCCCATTCCCCGCGGATACAGGCAACCGATGCGTTTTGGTCGCCATGGACTATTTTACAAAATGGCCTGAAGCGTACGCAATACCAAATCAGGAAGCAGAGACAGTGGTTGACGCTCTGGTAGAGGGAATGTTCAGCAGGTTCGGGGTGGCTGAAACCATCCACAGTGACCAAGGGAGGAATTTTGAATCGCAGGTCTTTGCCACCCTGTGTGAGCGCATGGGCATGCATAAGACCCGGACCACAGCGCTGCACCCCCAGAGCGACGGCCTCGTCGAGAGGTTCAACAGGACCCTGGCAAAGCAGCTGGCAATCCTCACTGCGGAGCATCAACGTGACTGGGACACACACCTTCCCCTCGTCCTCATGGCCTACAGGTCTGCTGTTCAGGAGTCCACCTCATGCACGCCTGCCCTCCTCATGCTGGGGAGGGAGTTAAGGACACCAGTGGAGGTGGCCTTTGGCAAACCGCCTGACACCCCTGCTGTTCCTCCAGGGAGAGTACGCCAGGAGGCTCCAGGATCGGATGGAGTCTGCCCACATCTTTGCCCAAGACCAGCTGGAGAAAGCGGGCATGAGACAAAAGGAACTACGACATAAGGTCAAAGGGAGACACTTCCAAGCTGGAGAGCTGGTTTGGGTGTACAGCCCACGTAGGAAGAAGGGCCGGTGCCCCAAGTTGGACTGCCATTGGGTGGGGCCTTGTCAGGTGGTGGAGCGGCTGGGTGAAGTGGTGTACAGGGTCCAATTGCCAGGAAAAAGAAGAAGGTTGCACTCCACAGAGACAGATTGGCCCGTACAGGAGACTCCCTTCCTTCCCAAACGCCAGCGAGAGGGCCAACGGCACAGCCACTACACCCAGTCACACTCACGAGCTCTGTCAAAGCCCCATTCCCCTGCAAATACTTCCCCAGTGACTGACCCCCTGTTCACACTCCTCCTTCCCCCTTCCTACCCCATGCACCTTTCACTGCACAGGGGCGTAGCACCCCCCACAAGGCAGAGGCGCCCCCGCCCTCCCCTCGGCCGCGGAGACAGAGACGTCGTCCGGGCCATCTCAGAGACTTTGTGTAGTCCCTCGGGACGAGGGACTTTGTTGGGGGGGAGCTGTGTAATGAGCTGAGTTAATGCAATTAGTTAATGTGTCCAAGTTATTAGAAGTTCATTAGTTAAGCAAATAGTTATATGTGTTACTGTTATGCACTACTGGACCAGCAGAGGTCAGTGTGGTTCTATTGGGGGGGGCGGCAACCCGAGTTGGGGTCGTAGAGTGAGGGCGCTTGCTCGAGTGTGGGAGACTGATTTGTTCGGCGTGGTCACGGCCAGCAGTGACCGGAGTTTTAAGCTGTGTTTCCTGAAATAAAATGCACAGAAGTTATAAGCCAGTCATCGCCTCCTTATTCGACGCTGCAACATAGGGGTGAGCGTTACAGTATTTTATATGGGAAATGCGCCCTCTGCTGGGCGTTTTGGGAACGTACGGTTCGTTTTCCCGGCTCTGGTCAGACGGTGTTGGATCTGGCCGAGGCGGTAGGTACTGAGTAGCGCGAGGCAGGCGTATTATACGATGTTCAATTTGTATTTAAGAGTTAAACAAGATGATTGTGATTAGTATAGGGTTTTGCTTGTTGTACCTTCATTCTCTTCCATATTTTTGTGTATTGTTCAGTTCTGAGTGTTTTAGTGAGCTAGCTTAAATGCTATGTTTTCACGTGTATTTGCGTTGTCATTCTCCATTCTGTGTTCAGCACTGCGCCTGTATAAGTATATGTATTCTTTTTTTGTTGTTGTCAGGCGTGTGTTGAGGGCGAATGAGCAACGCTGTGTTTTCTTTCTCTAAAACACTTAACAGGTATGTTATTTGAATCAAACTTATATTAGATTTAAAGTGTATATTTTGTAATGCTGTGAGAAAGTAAATTGTGAGACGGTGTTGGATCTGGCCGAGGCGGCGTGTGTTGAGGGCGAATGAGCAACGCTGTGTTTTCTTTCTCTAAAACACCTAACAGGGAACTGAACAGCAATAAATGACCTATGCCAAGGCCTGAGTCTCCAGTAGTCTGCTTCACTTCTAAGACACAACGCAGATAACCGGTACTGAGGACAAGACCGGTTACATTGGTGCCGTGACCGGATCCATCGTGGATCAACACCAGCTTTCGCGGAGGTTGCTGAAGGCTATCGCAAGGTTTTTTTTTTTGCACTGAAGTGATTTTGTCACAGTTAAAAGAACTTCTCATTGAAGTGACATCACTTTTATTGACTGTTTTGTTTTTGTCTTTCCCACACACAAAGAAGAAGGGAAAAAGAAAATCATTTAATTTAAAGTAAAGTTGGGAGAAAAATACTTTACATTGAAGTGACATTTTAGTAGAATTTCTTTTGTGTTTTGCTGAGAATAATTTTTTTGTTACCTATTGTAAAGGAAAAGAAAAAAAAGGTAGATTCAGTTTTTGTGGCTCTGAATTAAGGGTAAAGTGAAGAAAATGACATTTAATATTGGAAAGGGAGAAAATGTGCCCACTATTCTCACTTCTGGGAGGGGTAGACTTTTAAATGAGCTGTGTAATACTCCAGTTAGAGCTTCAGGTAATGTGGGCTCACCTGCCTTAAGCTCCACCAGGCTATCTAGTAGTCTATTCCCTAACAGTAGACCGACTGAAATGCTTACAACTATTCCAGATATTGCTGACCCAGCTCTGAGTAATCTCATCAAGCACATCGCCCAGCAAGTGGGACAGACCCTATCAGCTCAATTAAAGGGGGAGGTCAAAACCGATGAAGGCGCACAGGTTCAGAACTCAAGTGCAGGCCAGATACTCGCTGACTCTACCCTTAATCTGACTGGTATGAAGTTGGTCATGCAGTCCGATGTGAAAGAGCCTCCTGTCTTCAGAGGAGATGGCTCAGACAAGCATTCTGTATACGAGTGGGAGGAGTTCATGAACAGTTACTTGAGAAAGAGAGGTTTGAAACTCGAAGAGCAGTTTGAAGAGATTCTATCAAAGTTAATAGGTAAAGCTAAAGACGTAGTGAAGATAACCCTCCGTAGCAACCCATCACTGAAGCCACATGAGAACCCAAAAGTAATAACAAATATACTGAAACAACATTTTGGTGAAGTAACATGTTCAAGCATGCCCCTTGCCGACTTCTATAGCACAGTGCCTGTTGCAGGAGAGAACCCAGTTGAATATTGGATCCGCCTTAACAAGGCTGTCGATGCAGCTGAGGAGGGCTTAAAAAGACAAGGTAGACACATTGATGATCCCCGTCGAGAGGTAACCATGATGTTTGTTAAGTATTGTCCAGATCCCTCTCTCGCTGCAGTGTTGAGGTTCAAAGCACCAGACAAGTGGACTGCTAGTGAAATACAGGAACATGTTGACCGTTATCAGATTGAACTGAAGGAAAAGTCACTTACCAAGCCAAGTTGCTTCACATCAACTAGACCTGTGGCAGCTCATGTTCAGACTGCCGCAGCCGGCGTGTCAACTTCAGCTAGCTGCTCAGTGTCACCTCCTGTCCGGTTGAGTTGAGTGCCACAACTAACCCTCAGATTTATGACAATTGCATAAAGACCCTCATTGGCCTCCTTGACCGTTCACTTGCCCAAAACAATCAAACAACAGCAGTCAGACAGCACCCACCTGACCATTTTCCCAAAAAAATCTGCAAGGTTTGCAAGTCTGTTGAGCATTCCACCCTGGCTCATTGTAGACATGAGCGCTTGTGCTTCTTGTTTCAAGCCTTCACATCAAGAGGAACTTTGGAATATTAATTTAACAAGCTGGATAAGACATCAGCTCAGAGAGAGCAGCCTTTTTAAACTGATTGACCGCATTCGAGAGGATGTGTGGGTGATGATAAACAAACCCTCAAAAATGAACACTTGAAACAGCATTTTGTGAAGGCATGCAGCACCACAAGCTGGGGTGAAAGTAATTACAGAACACACAAAGAGTTGAACCATACGATGAACTGTTCTATGCACCTGTCTGTGTGAATAACAAATTTCAGTTGAGAGGAATGCTCGATTCAGGCTCCATGGCCTGCACTTTCAGCGAAGAAGCAGAGAAAAGGATGCTCAATGAAAACATATTGTCAGTACCAAAACATATGGATGAAGAAGTGGTTTTAGTGGGATGTGGAGGAAAACTCACAAAACCAAAGTGCATCTATGAGGTTGAACTGAAAGTGTATGGGGAGATTGCATTGTTCCAGTCCTTGTGGTACCAGGTCAACGAGATGACCTAATCATTGGCACAAATGTGATTAAGTTTCTCATGCACCGGTTCAAAAGCAGTGATGACTATTGGCGGCTAGTCATTAATGACAGTTTCTCTTCCTCTCCGGAGTGTGAACAGTTTTTGACCTCATGGCAAATACATCTGTTGGAGGAGGGATACCAACCAAAATCGGGACAGTCAAGCTCAGACAGGCTGTCACTCTTCTGGCCAGACAAGAACATCTTGTATGGGGTAAACTTCCTAAAAATGCACCCATTTCACCAGGAAGTACAGCTATTGTTGAGCCTACTTCATCTAAGTCAATGCCGTAACATAATGGTAGGCCGTGTAGTGACACCGCTGTGGGGAGACAGGTGGGTCCCAATGAAGGTCACTAATCTGTCTGATAAACCTGTTACGCTAAAAGAAACTGTAAACTGGCTGATGTATCCCCCTGCTTGGCTGTAGAGGATTTTGAGATCTTCCAGGGCTCATGTGAGGTTGAGAAAACTGCTCTAAGGAACATGCCACACCCACCAACCTTTCAGAACTTGAACAGAGACTGCGAGATGTTGGTCTCAGCGACCTTGATCTAAAATCTTGTCACACTGACCACAAGGGAAAGAAAAGTTAGTGCAGTTGATTGAGCGCTATAATGATGTTTTCTCAAAGCATGCATTGGACTGTGGCGAGACAAAGGGCTTTGTCCATCGCATCCGACTTACTGATGATCGTCCGTTCCGCCTTCCTTATCGAAGAGTTCCACCTGCTCAGTATCAGAAACTACGACAAACCCTAACAGAAATGGAGGAACAAGGGATAATAAGGAAGTCTGTGAGTGACTATGCCTCACCATTGGTGTTGGTATGGAAGAAAGATGGAAGTTTGAGAATCTGCACAGATTTCCGTTGGCTGAATGCGAGAACACTCAAGGATGCCCACCCGCTCCCACACCAATCAGACTGTTTGGCTGCTTTGGGGAAACATCTTTTCAGCACAATGGATTTGACATCCGGCTTCTATAACGTCCCCTTGGCTGAAGAGGACAAGAAATACACAGCCTTCACTACGCCACTAGGCCTGCATGAGTATAACCGGATGCCGCAGGGACTGTGCAATAGTCCTGCTTCATTCATGCGCATGATGTTGAGTATATTTGGCGACCTCAACTTCAGCAGCTTGCTATGCTATTTGGATGATTTGCTCGTTTTCGCACCAACAGAGGAGGAGGCTTTACAGAGGCTGGAGATTGTTTTTCAACGACTGCGGGATCACAATCTCAAGTTAAGTCCTAAGAAGTGCCATTTGATGCGAACGTCCGTCAAGTTTTTAGGCCATATCATCGATGGTAGTGGGGTGGCTGTGGATCCGGCAAAGGTCGAAATCATATCCAAAATGTCCAAAACTGATCTCATGGAAGATGATGGATGTACGCCCTCAGTGCGGAGGATCAAATCCTTTTTGGGGATGATCTTCTACTATCAACACTTTATCCCTAACTGCTCTTCCATCGCTAAACCACTCTTTGCTCTAACTGCTGGACAGAAGAGGAGAGGAAAAGTGAAACTAAAGGAAAATGCAGGGACATACAGGAAACTTACACCTGATGACTGGAGTCCAGCATGTGACAAAGCTCTTGTCAGTCTGATAGAGAGTCTTCTGAACTGTGGGTTCTTGCACATCCTGATTTTTCACGCCCTTTGATCTTGTCAATTGATGCTTCCTTGGATGGGCTTGGTGCAGTATTATCACAAATACCAGTTGGTGAGAGTAAGGCACGGCCCATTGCTTTTGCAAGTAAGACACTGAGCGGATCACAAAAGAGATATCTAGCACACAGGCTTGAGTTCTTGGCGTTAAAGTGGAGTGTGTGTGAAAAGTTCAGTCATTGGCTGAAAGGCAACTCGTTCACAGTGTGGACAGACAACAGTCCACTCACATATATAATGACCAAGCCCAAGCTCGATGCCTGCGAACAGCGCTGGATCGCCAAGCTCGCTCCATACACCTTCAATCTAAAGCACATTGCAGGAACCAAGAACATAGTGGCTGACGCTCTCAGACGGGACCCGTTCGCTAGGACAGTTGGTCAGAGGCTTATCACAGAGTGTTATGACAATCTAGTCACCGAATCAGAGGAACTTGAGAGAGATGGAGTGCAAGATCTCTTTCGTCTGAAAGTACAGTGTCTCCAGACAGAGCCTGCAAACAAGTCTCCTTCTCTCCCATTCTCATGTGATCGAGTTGTGGAGGCCCTCCTTGATGCTCATAACCAATGGGATGCTGCCACAGAGTGTAGAGCAGCTCAGCTAGTCCAATCGGCTCAGCACCTTGTACCACCAGGACAAGACCTGTTACCTGCCTTTTCCTTGGAGGAGCTCCGACAAAGCCAAGAGCTGGATCCTAGCATCTCAAAGATAATGCCATTTCTCAGCCGGAAGAGGAGGCCTTCGCGGAGAGAGAAAGTCGGTTTGGACGTAGGTGTCCTTGGTGCTCATCAAGCAGTGGGAGAGGTTGAAGGTGCTGGATGGAGTGCTTTACCGTGTAACCAAGGATCCCTTAAGTAAACAAAAGAGACACCAGTTTGTATTACCAAGAAGTATGGTAGAAAAAGCCATGCAGGGTGTCCATGATTTAGCTGGACATCAGGGACAAGCAAGAACAACTCAGCTGACAAGACAACGATTCTTTTGGCCCAAGATGGAGCGTCAGATCAAAGACTATGTCAAATGTTGTCAGAGATGTATCCTGGCCAAGACACCTGATCCTTCTGCTAGAGCTCCCCTTGAGAGTATCAGGACATCCGCTCCTATGGAGTTGGTGTGTTTGGATTTTTGGAGTGCAGAAGACTGCAAACAGCGTTCAGTGGACGTTCTCGTTCTGACGGATCATTTCACAAAGTTGGCCCATGCATTTCCATGTACAAGTCAAACGGCAAAGCAGGTTGCTAAAAAGATATGGGATAATGTCTTTTGTGTCTATGGATTTCCAGAGCGCATCCACACAGATCAAGGGGCCAATTTTGAAAGTGAACTCATTGCTGAACTACTGAGGCTGTCAGGAGTCTCTAAGTCACACACCACAGCATACCATCCTATGGGAAATGGAGGAACTGAGAGGTTCAATAGGACTCTGGGTAGCATGCTTCGTTCATTGCCATTGAGAGAGAAGGCCAAATGGCCCCAACAAATACAGACTCTAACATTTGCATACAATGCAACCGTGCATGAAACGACTGGATATGCCCCTTTCCATCTTATGTTCGGCCATGTACCGAGGCTTCCTGTTGATGTAATGTTCAAACAGGTGTTACAGGACCCTGTGGTTGTCGACTACAGCAGTTATGTGAATACACTCATGTCCCAACTCCAAGAGGCAGCAGCTATTGCACAAGGACATGCCATCAAAGAACAGCAAAAACAGGCCAGAGGTTACAACCGAAGAGTCAAAGGAACTTACTTGAACAAAGGAGACAGAGTACTCCTTGCCAACAAAGGTGAGAGAGGAAAAACAAAGCTTGCAGACAAGTGGGCGGCAACGGTGTATACTGTCACAGACAAAAACCCACAGACACACATATACAAGTTGGAAGATGAAAAGGGAAACACAAGAGTAGTACATCGCAATCTTATCCTCGATATCAGTTTCCTGCCCGTTGAGTCTGTTGACGGAGGCATAACTCAGGCTCAGAGCTCTTTTGGTTATTCAGAGGAGTCTAACTCAGTGGATCTTGCCAGCTCTTTGGAGGAGGAGGATTTAGAGGATAGGACTAGTGCTTGGGTACTGAGTGGAACAGGAGATGCCGTCAGTCACAGATCATACGTTAGTGATGAAGAATACAACCAGATGTGTCAGGATGATGTTGAAGTCGAGGGTGGAGAAACAAGTGAAAAAGCCAGTGACACTCAGGACTCTTGCAAGCTTCAGACTGAAGTAGACGGTGCCTCAGATTGTGAAAGTCCAGCTGTAGTGTCGACAGTTGACGTAACTCAGGCGCAAGACCACCGAGCACACAGACCATCAGACACCCAGGGTGCAGTCAAGACGCGTGCTGGTAGAGTTGTTAAAAGAGTCAACCGCCTGGTCGAGACAATGGCTCAGACACCATTCACCTTCAGGGGATTGGCTAATTCCATTAATAGAAGATCACAGTCTCTTTTAACCCTGTTTTAGATGGTGTAGTTTAGTATATTTTTTTTATCTTATTTCATAAGCTGAGAATTGAGTGTTAAATGCTTATGTACAATATGGGACTATGTAGGTCGGGGGGGGGGGGTTTGGTGTACAAGGCACCATACTGTTCTATGAGAGATTTGAGGCATGAGCACCCTTTTATTTCTCTTAACCTGGTTGACAGGTAGCTTTTACAGCTGTATATAAAGATTGTATTCTTTACGTGGACCCGTTCCAGTATTAACAGAATGTTAGTTGTCTCTATTGTACATGTTTATCCTGCTATCTGGTATGCATTTAGGATAATGGTGTAATTCAGGAGGGGTGAATGTAGCAGGTATGGAAAAATGTTTGAATTCCACCAAATATCCCTCATTTTACTGTGTATTTTTGGTTTTGGTTTGTTTGCTCTTTATTTAATGAAGGGACTGTTTATGTATTTTATATGGGAAATGCGCCCTCTGCTGGGCGTTTTGGGAACGTACGGTTCGTTTTCCCGGCTCTGGTCAGACGGTGTTGGATCTGGCCGAGAGCGGTAGGTACTTTGAGTAGCGCGAGGCAGACGTATTAAATACGATGTTCAATTTGTATTTAAGAGTTAAACAAGATGATTGTGATTAGTATAGGGTTTTAGCAGTTGTACTGCTTCATTCTCTTCCACGTATTTTTGTGTATTGTTCAGTTCTGAGTGTTTTAGTGAGCTAGCTTAAATGCTATGTTTTCACGTGTATTTGCGTTGTCATTCTCCATTCTGTGTTCAGCACTGCGCCTGTATAAGTATATGTATTCTTTTTTTTGTTGTTGTCAGGCGTGTGTTGAGGGCGAATGAGCAACGCTGTGTTTTCTTTCTCTAAAACACTTAACAGGTATGTTATTTGCATCAAACTTATATTAGATTTAAAGTGTATATTTTGTAATGCTGTGAGAAAGTAAATTGTGAGACGGTGTTGGATCTGGCCGAGAGCGGCGTGTGTTGAGGGCGAATGAGCAACGCTGTGTTTTCTTTCTCTAAAACACCTAACAGGGAACTGAACAGCAATAAATGACCTATGCCAAGGCCTGAGTCTCCAGTAGTCTGCTTCACTTCTAAGACACAACGCAGATAACCGGTACTGAGGACAAGACCGGTTACACTAACACTGAGGGATTAGACAATTAACACTGCTCCGAGTTAATTAACTATTTGGGTAGGGTTAATTTCACTCCCTAAAGTGTCAATTATCTACTCTGAAAAAATGTTCACTAGCATGGACCACGCCACAACCATGTGTTAGTTAAAGATTTAATGAACAATATGAATGTGCAGATGAACATTATGAATGTGCAAAATTGATGTGGATGTCGTCCGATGGCTGGTCTGGGAGGATGTATGATGACCGGGTGGAATAGACTCAGGGTGGGGGATCCGTCTCATAAGCAGTTTTCGCCCGAATAGTCTACAGACCCCCAGACGGTACCTAGAAGACACATGAGAGAGATGGGCAGCAGGAAGGGAAGAGGGGTAAGATGGATGAAGGAGAGGGAAAGGGAGGGTGGGTCAAGCAATCAGAGACACAAGCATGGCTGTGCATGCGCACGGTATATGTAGTTTTGTCTGGTGATTAGAGGTGTGGTTTAGGCGTGGCCCTGCTCCCAAACCTTAGTTAACAAATTAACTCCATTTCACTAGCATGGACCACGCCACAACCATGTGTTAGTTAAAGATTTAATGAACAATATGAATGTGCAGATGAACATTATGAATGTGCAAAATTGATGTGGATGTCGTCCGATGGCTGGTCTGGGAGGATGTATGATGACCGGGTGGAAGAGACTCAGGGTGGGGGATCCGTCTCATAAGCAGTTTTCGCCCCAATAGTCTACAGACCCCCAAAAGTGTCAGATTGTGTAGAACTGAGTTGTGCGTGGGCTTGACTGAATATCAGTATGCCTGGGATGACCAGCGGCCTAGGACCTGAATGGTTTCTGGCAACTGTGGATGCTGCGCCGATGCGGAAAGAGTGGCTGGAATAATGTTTGGGTGATGTGGCTGAAATGCAGAGAATGCTGTTCAGCGGTTTCTGAAAACAGAGTCAAGTGGCCATTTTGAAATAGTGAAAAGTGGGCGTTGTAGAGATGCCTTGGCAGCATACCTGGAGCCGATATATTTGATTAGTAGCTCGTAGGGTTGAAGTAGGAGCGGAGGTGGAAGACAATGGGAAGGAAACTAAGTGTGAATATGAGAGAGTTTGAGGTGTGGATGGTGATGTCTGATAAACCAGAGATGATGAGAAGGATTATAGACGGATGAAGTCAATAGCTGTAAAAGCGTTGAATGGAATGAGCATGGGTGATGAAATTGCGGCTGGACGTAACATCCAAAAAGGGGAACGGAAGCCGGTATGTGGCTTGTGTCTGAATTTCTTTATGTAAGATGTCTTCTACTGCTGTGTTTGAGTAATTGAGTATGGACTTGTGACCAGTCATGCCCCCAAAAGTAAGTTAGCCACGACAATGGAGTACGGACATGGAATGTTGAAGGAGACTGGACACCGTGCCGGATCACAGACATCCGAGGGCTAAGCTAAAGCAAACCATGACCCCTGCAGAAACCGCCAAATCCACGGAGGGAGCCGCGTCGGGTACAGCAGAATGACAAAGTCCACATAGAAAAAAGGAAAGGCCGTGGACGAGAAGCCAGGAAATGCTGCCACAAGTGCAACTGCACGCCCCGTCCGAGACAACGCAAACGTGGAAAGACAAGAAAGACACTAAAGGACAGACAAGAAGGAAGTCGCTTACAGAACTAATCAAAATGGCAGAATCAAGATGCCGAAGGAATAACAGGTGGCAGGAGCATCCGCCCGCGAGAAGAGCAGAATGAAGCACTACCCCGTCTCCAAGGGCAGCAACGCCAGAAATTACAATGAATCAGGTCAATGCCCGAGAACCCAATGCAGGTGCCAGGCCCAGAGGTTTCCCCGTTGGAGAGAAGGATGGCGAGATTGCGGAAATCATCAACTGTGGGTGTTTCCCAATGTCAAGGAAGGATCCTCCAAAGCCAGAATTTGGAGGATGCCACGTCATCAACGTCATCAACGTCCATCGAAGGACCGTTCCAATTTCGAGGATCCTCCTAATTCCTCCAAGGACTGAGTCCTTCATTCAGAACATTTCTCATAGACAGAGAAGGATGCACATGTGTATCCTTCGCTGTCCCAAATCACCCACAATCCTTTGCCGGCTCGTTAAAAAACAAAAATAGCGGACCTAAACTGGAGTTCGAGCGGCATCGCTGACGGTAAAATAATAATTTAAATGTAAGTATCTTTAGTGTGTGCCGTACATTTGTTATCACCGTTAATGTTTTACATCAATGTAAAGCTTAACGCTTTAAAGCTCGTACAAATTGCTATAATAATTAGGTAGATACACCCCGAGCTAACGTTAGCTAACCGAACCTATAATTTAACATTAGGCTGTTAGCTAGCTGGTTGCTGTCTTTGTAAAGTTTAATGTCCGGTGGCATGTTCATCTCTTTTAATATGCCGTTACCGTATATGCGTAACGTTAGCAGAGATTTAGAAAGTTGGTGTGTTTATCACTGGTTGTATCTGTAGACGGGAGGTAACACTGCACAGTGTTAACTTCACTAGCAACGTTCAACGAAGGCTAACGTGTATGAGTACTTTCCCATGTAATAACGTTGTGTTACAGCATTCATAACGTAAACATCTTTTATTTGTGTTAACTGTCTTTTAACAGGGACTAACGGAGGCGGTCACCAAGGATGGCAAAGCCAAAGACCAGCAGGGAGACAGAGGCCAAAGAGAGATGTTGAATACATGATTTGCTATATTAAAGATTGGCATTATAACAATAAATGCTTTAAATAAACTGGTTTGTCTGTGTCATCAAGTGTGGGGGTGTGTATATAATATAAACTGTTTTTTCCCCCGTTAAATTGTGACCTGGACCTGGAATTATTGTAATAACTCGTAAGGTTTACATGTATCTTTACTATAACATTTATTCAAACATTAGTATATACTGTACACACAAGTATATTCAACATGAAGGGCGATCAGACACAGCTGCCGATGATGGGGTTGCTTCCAGACTGCAGACAAGGAGAAAGTTTTAGGTGAGTCATCCAACCTGTCCTGGTAAGATTACAGTTGTTTCACAAGTATATTTAAGAATAGTTAAACTCCACTGTGTAGTTATCTTCATCATGAACGTAACTGACAACTCTTGACCATTTAACACATAACACCTACCTTTACTGTTTGCGGGTGTTCATCAATGGTGTTATGATTTTTCATGTTGATTGACGCTTGTGTGTCTACAGTACTATTTAATCTTTCTCACTTGCAGTTTACTGCATATCATACTGCCTGTGGTAGGTCATTAGCTGGCGTTTACCTTGCTGATCATATTTTGCATTTCTTAACCTGAAAAATAAGCTAATGTTACATGTATGCAGTAAACTACAAGCTAATTTTAACTGCTACTTTTCTTTTTTAAAACATGTATATTAGGGTGCATCAAAAAACACAATTCTTGAATTCTGATATGGCTGGGTGCTAAAAGTGTTCCAATATATGTAGAAACAACACATGCAAAATATTTTTCCAATACATGATGATTTAGGGGTGCCACCACACATCTGTTTTTGTTGGATAAAGTGGTAAACAGTGCTCAATGGTCGCCATGGAGATCTGAGGTAAACAACACTGCAGCTCAAGAAAACTAAGGTGATCTTTCTGTTAAATTGTGTTGGGTATGTATTATTACATATTACTAACATATCTGTAGTTGTGTCTTTGTATACTTAAGTCATATTTATAGGTATTTGGTGTTCATTACATCTAGATAACGTTAGCTAGCAACAGTTTGCTAACCACAGTTAGCTATCTACGTTAGCTAAGCTATTAAGCTTAACATCAACAGTATTGTAGAGTGGACAATGTCATATTCAGAGTATTGATGTCTCATGTTTATTGAGAGTAGCATTGTAGTTGTTACAGTAAATTAACATTTTAAATATAAGTATATTTGCGAGCACAGCTAGCTACTCTGGTAGTGATGTAACGGTAAGTTATGATGAAGTTAGACTATGTAAAGCTAAAATTTGAGGCTTATGCAAGCATGGTTTATCATAATTGAGTCATATTAAGTATGCTAAGATATGATTTTAAACACTATCCTTGAGCTTGTATCCTTTTCATTCTCAGGCACTGCACAACACAACCCACCCCAGGATCCAGCTCTAAGATGCTGCCCTCACCAACTGGTCCCTGCCAGACTAGCAGTCGCATCCTGGTTTTTGGTCTGGGCCCCAGCATCACCAGTGAGGATGGCATCATCACCGGTGCCAAACTGCCAACTGGTCGCCAGATCTTACGTTGCATGCTTGCCAAGAAACCTGGTGCAAATGGAGCGTTGTCGCAGTTCGAAGCAGCCAAGGTTGTCCTGGAGCAGGTGCGGCCATTTTACAAGAAAGCCAACATCCCAATGGTGAGCGACAAGCGTGCGTGCCACAAGATGGTAGACTTAGTCAATGCTAACAACAAGCTGCGGAAAATCTCCCAGGCCAAGCGCTCCAGTGAGACTACAGCGAAACAATTGGAGAAAATGGAGTGCAGACTTGATGCCACATTTCCGCTGTGGCCTCCAAATGTGGAAAAGCTAATTGATAATCCAGAAGACCTAGCTTTCTTGGCCAGCATGAAGACCAACAGAGTGGCCACATTTGGTGTATTGGACAAAAAGCTGCAGCTCAAGGTGAAGCGGCGAGAGGAGCGTCAAGCTGCCGCAGCAGCCAGGCTGTTCCACTGTGAAAAGGAGCTGGAGGAGATGACTGCAATGTCCAGCTTGGTGTCGGAGAGTGATGAGGAGCCAGAGGAGGATACTAATACAGTCTGTCCACCATCTGAGGGCGAACCATCCCACAAGTGTAAGAAGACTGGAGCAAGTGTCAAGCGTAAGAAGACTGGAACAAACGTCTTCATTCCACATGATATCCTTAGCCGACCAAGTGTCGTGTCACTGGCTACAAGGTTGAAGATGTCACCAATGCAACAGGCTGCCATCACGCGTTAGTTGCCAGTGAATTAGCCACTAGAGAGGGTTTGTTCTTTTAAGTGTGTCAGTATCGCTCCTTGTGTTTAACAATAAACTCAATTAAACTTTATATGTGTGTCCGACATCCATCACTGCTGCACAAAAAACATTCATTTTGTCTATAGGACAAATGAATGGAGAATCTTGAAAGTTGAATTCTGAGAAATGCAAACATACAACTTTTACTTTGATAACCCTACAGAACATGTTACGGTATAAAAGTTCACTGTACTCAACATTTCCAGGTCAACCTTTTGGCAATTAGACTAAAAATTGCCCATTTTTTGAAATTTCACAAAAGTTCATGTGTTAGGTGGCACCCCTAAATCTCAATGGAATTCCTCAAAACTTTGCAAAAGTAATTTTTATGTTAACTGGAACAAAATGCAATGTCAGCCAAATTGATATTTTGAAATTAAAATTTCCCATTCAAATTTGATGCACCCTAATGTATATCTTACGAGTTATTAAAACAGATAGCATCTGAATATAATTGTCTAAAGTTTCCTCTGTCTAGGTCACAATTTGATGGAAAAATAGACAATGAAAAACAGTTTATATTATATGCACACGCCCAAAAACTTAATGACACAGACAAACCAGTTAATTTAAAGCATTTATTGTTAGAATGCCAATCTTTAATATAGCAAATCATGTATTCAACATCTCTCTTTGGTCTCTGTCTCCCTGCTGGTCTTTGGCTTTGCCATCCTTGGTGACCGCCTCAGTTAGTCCCTGTTAAAAGACAGTTAACACAACAAAAAGATGTTTACGTTATTAATGCTGTAACACAACGTTATTACATGGGAAAGTACTCATACACGTTAGCCTTCGTTGAACGTTGTTAGCTAGTGACGTTAACACAGTGCAGTGTTACCTCCCGTCTACAGATACAACCAGTGATAAACACACCAACTTTCTAAATCTTTGCTAACGTTACGCATATACGGTAACGGCATATTAAAAGAGATGAAATGCCACCGGACATTAAACTTTACAAAGACAGAAACCAGCTAGCTAGCAGCCCAATGTTAAATTATAGGTTTGGTTAGCTAACGTTAGCTCGGGGTGTAACCTATCTACCTAATTATTATAGCAATTTGTACGAGCTTTAAAGCGTTAAGCTTTACATTGATGTAAAACATTAACGGTGATAACAAATGTACGGCACACACTAAAGATACTTACATTTAAATTATTATTTCACCGTCAGCGATGCCGCTCGAACTCCAGTTTAGGTCCGCTATTTTTGTTTTTTAACGAGCCGGCAAAGGCCCGCGCATAGGATTGTGGGTGATTTGGGACAGTGAAGGATACACATGTGCATCCTTCTCTGTCTATGAGAAATGTTCTGAATGAAGGACTCAGTCCTTGGAGGAATTAGGAGGATCCTCGAAATTGGAACGGTCCTTCGACGGACGTCGATGACATAGCGTCCTCCTTCTGGCTTTGGAGGATCCTTCCTTGACATTAAGAAACGGCTGCTGATTCATCTTCTCCATCTCAACAGCATAATTAAACAGCACAGTTAACAGTTCCACAACCATTTTGTCCAGTGTTTTGAAATGCGGCAAAAAATGACGCAAGCCGCAATGACGTGCACTTGATAGCCTGTTCCATTGTACATGTTCTCCGAATGCTAAGGAGGACTCTGACCTGCTCCTGAAGGATCCTTCCTTGGAAGGACTAGTCCTACCAAGGAAGGATCCTTGACATTGAGAAACGGGGTGTAGCACGCGGCCTAAATTGCCAGAGAAAATAAGCTAGTGCAGAGCATGGGAGACCGGAGAAGGCCAGCGCACTGACGAAGCTGGCCGAATGACTGGAGCTGCTATGGCTGGAGAAAAGTTGTTAACACAAGAGCAAAATACATTCAGGTGTTGGGGAAGGGAGGGGGGGGAGGGGATGAGGAGGGGAGGGGGGGCGGGGGGGAGACAAACCAGTTAGAAAGAAGAAGGCTAAGAATCGTCGAGCACGATAGTAGGTAGGTTCCCTTGAGCAGCTGGATGTGGCACTGGAATGGCAGTGCGGCCAACTCAGAAAGGGAGGGAGCAGAAGCCGAATGGCCAGGAACAGCAGAAGGAAGGGTAGAGGAAGGGAGGAAGGGATGAAGGGATGCATGTGCACAGGGTCTGGTGAAGCCTGCGAACACAGGGATGAAAAGGCGGAGAACGCCCGAGACATGACAGACGGAGGGAGCAGGCACATGGGGAAATACAACCTGACCACCGCTAGTGGAAGCTGGCGATGAGTGCTGTGGCCGTCGAGGCCTCGTGACGCCGCTGGCCGTAGCCGACGCAGGCAGGGCGCCCGGAAGTGCAGGAGGCCCAGTGGTTGATGCCGCTGTGGGTAGCAATGGAAGCTGACGAAACAGCTTCCCCCTCTCCGTCCTTCGCCTTTGTCCCCGTCGACTCTCCTTCTCTAACACAAGAAGCAAAATACATTTGGGTGTTGGGGATGGGGAGGGGGGTAAGGATAGACCAGTTGGAAAGAAGAAGGCTAAGAATCATTGAGCACGATAGTAGACAGGTCCCCTTGGGCAGCCGGATGAGGCACTGGGATAGCAGTGCTTGCAGTCAGTTGAATTAAAACATTGTGAATGAAGGTATAATGTACATACTTTCATCTGAAACATTGTAGGAGCTTTGAATATTAAACGGTTTATGAAATTTAAGCTCAGACATTTTTAGTAGACATCTTTCCGCACTTTGTAAAACTCTGAATGCATGATGATGGTCATCAAAATTCTCTGTAAATAGCTTGTTTGTCAAAAAGAAAATCTGATCTTCAACCAAAAGTACATCACTTATTTGACAAAAGACTGGCATGTCTTCTTCCATTGCACTGCAAATAACTAGTCCAGCTGTATACTCTACACCATCAGCTTTAACCCAACTAGTTGAGAAAACATCTTTTGACAAGATAATTTCAAACATTTCATTGTTGACCACATTCTCATCTCTGAAGAAAAAAGATTTAATTGGCCCATACTCATTTTGTTTGAGGGTTAACGTTTCCCAGTGATAAGCAATGGCCATCTGATGCTTTTTAGCAAGCGATTTGGTTATGTTTTAGAAATGTTTAAAACAATCTTTAAACAGCTTGTGTTTGGCCTCAAACTTCATACACCACGTATATAATAAGGGGCCAATTTTCCTTATAGACGATGGGTAATGGATCATAAAATGATGCTTAGGTATCAAGTTTCTATGTGGATACAAGTGCTTCAATTAGTTTGTGGTGGTCAACAATCAAATGCTTTAAATATATTGTCATACCTAGAGTGAGAGAAGGTGAAAAAACTGTTATATGTTATATACAGTGGGGGAAATAAGTATTTGACCCCTTGCTGATTTTGCAGGTTTGCCCACTTACAAAGAATGCAACGATCTATAATTTTAATCATATGTACATTCTAACAGTGAAAGACAGAATCCCAAAGAAAATTCCAGAAAATCACATCATATGAATTTATAAAAATTGATAACCATCTGATGAGGAAAAACAAGTATATGACCCCCTACCAAACAGCAAGTATTCTGGCTCCTACAAGCCAGTTAGTCTTTCTTTAAGACACAGCCCCAATCCCAACCAATTATCTACATCAAATACACCTGCCTCACCTCGTTACCTGTATAAAAGACACCTGTCAACACCCAAACAACCAGCATCCAACATCACCACCATGGGCAAGACCAAAGAGCTTTCTACGGACATCAGGGACAAGATTGTAGATCTGCACAAGGCTGGGATGGGCTACAAGAGAATCGGAAAGCAACTTGGAGAGAAAAGATCAACTGTCGGTGCAGTTATCAGGAAATGGAAGAAGCACCACACCACCGCCAACCTCCTCGGTCTGGGCCTCCACACAAGATCTCGCCTCGTGGGGTGTCCCTGATCATGCGAACGGTGAGGAATCATCCCAAAACCACAAGGGGGGAACTGATGAATCAACTGAAGGCAGCTGGGACCACAGTTACAAAAGAAACGGTTGGTAACACACTACGCCGTCATGGATTGAAATCCTGCAGCGCACGCAAGGTCCCCCTGCTCAAGAAGAAACATGTACAGGCCCGCATGAAGTTCGCCATTCACCACCTGGACGACTCAGAAGAGGCCTGGAAGAAGGTGATGTGGTCAGATGAGACCAAAATAGAACTTTTTGGCCTCAACTCAACTCGTCGTGTTTGGAGGGCAAAGAACACCGAGTACAACCCAAAGAACACCATCCCCACCGTCAAGCATGGTGGTGGCAACATCATGCTTTGGGGGTGCTTTTCAGCCAAGGGGACGGGTATGGAAGCGAATAAGAGACATAAGTCTTTGAATTTTAACAGCCCCTGAATACTTAATGTTGAAATATTTTATTTTGAAAATTATGGATCTGAATTTATTTGTTCTGAATTCACCTCTTTGAAATTTAAATTTGAAAATTCTTGGTTTCCATTTTAAAAACATGAATTTCAATACATATTTTTTTAATGGTCAAAAATTCAGATACAAAAATACAACTTGTAGAATTTCAGATAAAATAGATTCAAGTTGATCAAATTCGATTGCTAAAATTCAGATTGAAAAATTCAATATCAGTCAAATTCAATTGCTGAAATTCAGATCGAAAAATTCAAGTTAAATATTCACACAGTAACATCCGGGCTACCCAGGCTAGAGAAGCAGTTGAGCCTGCATACAATCGAACCGACGTCTGGCCTATCAGAACACGGCCTGTCTGTCATGTGACCCAAGATCTCGGTCGGCACGGATATTGAAACGGTAAACCCCTGTTAACATGACAGCCAGGGAAAGCAGCGGTGCTCGGTAAGTTTGCTGTTCATGTCCAACCCAACTCAGGGCTCGATAGAAGTATGTTGTAGCTAAATATGTTTGGAACACATAGCTACGGTTTGTGTGACTTGTGTCTCTATGTAGCTAGCTAAGTCTGCAGGACAACATGTTATAGCTAGGTAGCTAACGCTAGCGCTTAACAGAGATGGGAAGAACTGTACTAAAGTAGATTTTTCAGATATCTTTTACTTTACTATTTATTTTTGTGGCGACTCCTTACATTTTAACAGGAATATTGGTATTTTATACTCCTTATATTTTACAAAATTGACTCGTTACTTTAGTTTTGTACTAAAGGTCGTCATGTCGGAGAAAAGCGCGGACACCGCCCCACACCGAGCAGGCGCGCGCGCGCCACAGCGAGAGAAGTGAGAGAAAGAAAAGTACGGAGCCCGCTGGGGTCAGCTGAGAAAGGGATTCATAACAATCCGTGCTCAAGGATTTATATACGGGAGTAAAATAGGAGAGATATTCCATATATATTCTTACCTTAATATAACTTGTCTCCTTCTAGTTGTATTACAGCACTTACTGTTAAAACATAAGTTTGGAGACACTACCTTATTTATTTATTTATTTATTCATTAAATTAATAGATATTTTTGTGTCGTGTTGTAGTTTATAGACGTCTAAGCACCGCCGGTTGCTATAGAGACCAGTCTTACTTCTTCAGGTTGGAGGACTGCTCGTTTTGATAAAAATGAGTTTGTAGCTCGTTGTTAACCTCACTACGATACGATGCATCTTTTGTGATTTAATATCATTTTGCTATAGAGTTATTGTATATGTATATAACAAATGCTTTTCAGAGTAGGAGAAAGTTACACCTCGGAGTGAATAACTTTAGGGAATTGGTTAGATAAATCATAGTAATTAATAAGTTCAAAGTTGGGCATTTTTGTGTGTGAATTTTAAGTGATTTAGCTGCTACTACTACTACTACTACTAAGTTTCCACTACACTGTTATTATAGTTCTAAGATACAAGCCATTGCTTTAAACATGTTGCTGAATATTGAACCCTGAAACGGCATTTAGATTATTAGCAGAATATTAGGGTTTGAAATGTAATTACTGTATGTTCATTAACGCAGCTGATTTTTCTTTCTTCCTTTTTTTGTTTCTAAGGAACTGCTGCTTGACCACATTTTGGAACGACTCCGCTCTCGTTTACAACATATTCTTGGGCAATTGCCTCTGGATTTGGACTATTTGGACTTCATTTGCACACAAGAATTTGTGTTTTTAAATGCTATATCCAGTCATGTAGCTGTTTCACAGCCTATTTTAGATGCATTGACTGAATTACATAGCCTTGTAAATGTGGAAAAAGAAAAAAGTAAGCAACACATTAAAACTGTGCAATTTGAGCAAGGACCAGTTGGACGGCCGAGAATGGCACTCTCTGTAGAGTACATTTCCAGCCTTTTGGACCTTAATCTGTCTATCCCGTGCATAGCTGCGCTTTTGGGGGTGTCTAGACGGACAGTCCATCGACGCATGGCTGAGTCTGATCTCTCAGTCAGGGCACTGTATAGCACTCTGACAGATGAAGAATTGGACCAGTGTGTGAGAGATGTAAAATCCATGCAGCCTCATTCTGGATATCGTATGGTTAAAGGACTTCTTCAAGCTCGAGGACTGCGGGTGCAGTATGAACGGATCAGAGCTTCCATGCACCGTGTTGACACCATCGGAGTCATATCACGAATGACCAACTTAGGTTGCATTGTTCGAAGAACCTACTCCGTTCCAAGCCCCCAGTCCTTGATGCACATTGATACAAATCATAAACTAATCCGGTAAGTTTTTCAAGTCCTTTTATTGATAAAGGACAGATGAATTAAATATAATAAGATATTGTAATTATATAATTATATTTTTGTATAGGCCTATTCATCATATAGCATCTTTATTTAATAGTACTTATTCCATGCTATGGCCCACACATTCTCCAGCAAACACGATAACCTAGTACGTTGCTTTTCAATTTATTATAAAAATGACGGCAATAATCTAGGGGTTTTAGAAATTGCTGTATTACATATTGCAATTGTTAAAAAGTTTAAACTTTTTCATCAGTATAAGCTTTAAATTTCAGATGCTTTTTCATAACCTAACCTGTGAAAAAGCAAATAATTAAAATTGTCTCTAAGTTATGTAGCTTTTATTTGTTTTCTACAGCTACAACATTGTCATCTTTGGTGGCATAGATGGCTTTTCACGAAAGGTAAGCAGTTTTTAGTAATAAATACACATATACACTACAAGTTTGTCATTGTTATATACATTTGTGTTTTGTCCAAATGTTACAACTGTATTGTACTGCAGATAATGTATCTTGGTGCAGCCTCCAACAACCTTGCCGCAACATCCCTGGCATTCTTCCAAGAATCTGTGGAGAAGTTTGGTTTCCCTCTTAGGTAAGTATTTTACAGTCATGCTTGAATGGTTGTAAACCCATTTTGAAATAACCAAAAGTACACTTTTGTGTGGTATTTACCTTAAAACACTTTCTATACTTTTACAACTTGGATAATGATCATGCTGTATTTCAGGAGCCATTTATACAGGATTTCAGTTATTTTTGCATGACTGTATAGATATTTTTTGTTAAAGTAGAGATTTACAAAATCTAGATATAGTGGGGTACCCTTTATAACAAGGTTAAAAAACATGCAAAATTTTCTGCATTCTTTTTTTGTATATATATTTAAAAAAAAAACTCTTGTAAATGTTGCTCTGTTTTAAGGGTACGGGCTGATCAGGGCGTGGAAAACGTAGACATTGCACGCCTCATGTTTACAGTCCGTGGCACTGGAAGGGCAGCTTCATATCCGGCAAGAGTGTTCACAATCAACGGTCAGTCCAAAACTTCAGATACTGCTAGCTGAAAAATAACAATTCCCTGCTTCCTTGCAATAACAGTATTATTTGCTACACATACAGTATATCAGCTCAAAGCAGGACTACTATTTGAGTGTGATGTGAAAGTCCAATCACCAGTGGAAGCGGCTGCCGCTTAAAGGGTACTGAATGGCAACCTCCTTAGCATGTAAATTCAACAACTTTTTCCCTGCTGCAAAAAAAATTTAGTTTTTGCTGGGCAATGGGTCTGGAATTACATCTGTTTTAATGGAATGCAGTGACATACTCCATTAAACCTTGTTTGACAAAAAGTAATGACTAAACAAATATAGAAAGTAGAAATTCCAACTGTGTGCATCCGCTGTGAGTGGAAATATTTTCTCAAAGGAATCTGCATTATCAGTTTAATATACTGTATTTTTTTTATATATAAATGTGCCTTGAGATCCAGCTATTACAGTTCCTTATACATCAAGTTTAAAGATTTCTATTGAACGTTGCAATTTTTCAGAATCGAAAGGCTTTGGAGAGACCTGTGGGCAGCTGTCACAAACATCTACTATGATGTTCTCCACTACCTTGAAGAAGAGGGCTTCCTCAACATCGCCAATGCTACACACCTCTTCTGTTGCCATTATGTGTTCTTGCCACGGCTGCAAGATGCCCTGGACACTTTCCGCAGTGGCTGGGACAATCATCCAATAAGAACGGAAGGCCATATGACCCTAATCAGCTTTGGGAGGTGGGCCGAATCCATCACCCAATTCAAGGCCCAGATAACTTGGAGGTATGTTCCAAATGTACAACTTGCTTGCAATATTAGAAATCCCTACATATGTACTTGCCAACATAAATGTTTTTGAAAAAAAAGTTAATACTCCCTTGCCAAATGCTGCCCTTAAGTTAATATTTAGCAAAGTGGTTTACAAAAGAGTCAGAGCAAGTGTCATAAACCCATTAGGATAATTAATACTGCAAACAAGTAAGGTTTTCTATTTGTTTGATAGGGTATGGATATTCCTCACATTGAGTGGGAAAACAGTGGATTTACTGCGGATAGCTACTCCAGTGTCATCATCCCAGACACAGAAAGCCCACTGACTGATGGACAAATGGCAGCTTTAAGAGAGGTTGTTGACCCAAGAGCTGCATCCCATTCCTTTGGCTGTGATATCTATGTTGCTGCTGTTCAATTTTGTGAGCATGTTCTATCTGAACACTGAAAGAGCCAACACAACACTGTTCTGTTTGACACTTTTTCCCCATAGTGTGTCGGATCAGGGCAAGCTAACTCCCCACATTTATAAGACAAATACATTTTAGGCATATCTTGTAATTATATTGGAATGAAAACTGATTGCTTTAATGTTTAATTTCTTATACTGCACTGTAACTTTTATTCTTTTATCTGTTTTGTGTAAAGCACTTTGAATTGCCCTGTTGCTGAAATGTGCTATACAAATAAAGCTGCCTTGCCTTGCCTATTGTTTAACCATGAATCTTTCAGGAAGATGGTCTAAAAGAGAGAAACCACCAAGCTACATGAGTCGGAACACCACTAAGAACTTTTGGTACACAAAAACACTTTATTGAAAAAGACATTAACTGAAGTAGCTATATAGGTGGGTCATATTAGGTTGCATGCCAATTAATGGTATTTTACAACTCCTATGCTATATGTCCATCAAAAAGAATTAACAATGAATGCATATTAATATGCTTAATTAGTAATACAAACTTTTAAATATTTAACATTAACATATTGTGTTAGTGTGAACTGCTTTGTACCTACACGAGACCAAATCCTGTGTGGCAAGTGCCAATACAAGCCAGGATATCATTTTTAAAGGATGCATAGTCCTTGTAATGTCCTGGGATTCGCAGGGTCTCAAAACAGGTGCAGGCTGTTGGGAAGCTGCCCTTGACCACTTCAATGGATAGGTTATCCCTTGGAAGAATCTCCCACCCAGTCCAGAATTTTAACAGGTCAGTCAATTCATCAGGTGATGCTGTGGATTAAACAATACAGATCAAATGATGGGTTGCTACAAATAAATTTAGAAAACAATTTTTAGTATGCAATAAATGCATCGTAGTTATCTATGACGTAATAAATACTGCAATACTGTATACCGTGGTATAAAAGGTGTGAAAAATACTCTTAATAAAGCTGTAAGTGAAGAGTATGCGGCTATCTACTTCCTGTCCTACATACGGGTGTGCAAAAATAGTCAACTGTTTAAAAGTAACTTTGCACTTATAATTATAAACTTTGGGTGACTAACTTATTTTTATAAAATGTTGGCAAGAATTCTCCTTAAACATACCATTTTCAATGAAGTGGCGAAGATAACCTGATACACGGCATTTTGTGTCAAGTGAACAGTCGTCGTCGTGTCGTCGTCATCATGAGGCCAGGTGATGCGCTGCAGGATTATCTACAATGACAACAATATTACTACTTTATCACGGCTTCTATCTATCCACACACACACACAATACTGAATTGTAAACGTTACCGCAGGGTTACAATCCACTGCTCTCTCCTGTGGAAAAAGCTGGGCCACTGTGTCAGGTCGTTTGGTCAGCAATGTCCACATTGGTGTCTCTTTAAGACCACGTCTGAGTTGCTTAATTTGTCTTATGACACGTCCAATTACCTGTTAATAGGGTTAGGGTTAACAGACAATAAGGGACAGAAGGTGAATCGTCTTTTTTTTTTTAAACCAAAGCAAGGTATGAGGATGACTTTTGCCAATTTGTGACAATTTCTTTCAAGTTCACATACAGCATGGATCAACATCTTCTCAAAAAGCCATCTTCGGTTATTTCCAGTAAGGCCAGGGAGATCCCAAGCGTAGGCCAAGTCCTGGACACTTTTTTTGTCCTTGTCTGAGAGTTCAGATTCCTCTTCAAGCTTTAAGACAAAGAAGTGCAAGGCAAGTTCATCTATATAGCACTATTTAAATTTCTTAACACAACATTTAATAACATTAAAAAGCTGTTTAAAATGCTAAACCAGTAAGTAATTAAAGAGAATATAAAAAAGCTAAAATAGGACAGTCTCCACCCCTCAGCTGTTTTTCCATAAAATATTAGAGCCCACTGTAAAGTAAAATTGGCTAAGGGGTGGAGACTGTCTTGCTTGATTGTATATAATGGGGAAGAAAAATGAGGTTAGATAAAAAAATAAAAACATACAAGCCTGATTGTTTCCCTGATGTCTAGATCTGGACAGTCCTCTAGTGTTACTGTTGCAGTCTCTGGGCTTCCTCCAAACAGGACATGCACAACAGCAGGGCTGAGCCCTGATAGGCATGGTCCTCCATGAACAAAGGAGTGCCCCACCATTCTCCCTGCCATGACGAACATGTCACTTTCCACGAGAAAGTGAGAGGCTGAGGGGACTAAATGGCCTGGCTGTCCATCAAAGAGACGTGTAACAGCAGTGTTTGCTGTAACAAATAAAATGTAGACAGAAAATTCCAAACATTACATACTTTGCCAGGGTCCAGCAAACAAACAGATATAAAAACAGAATTGCAGTATATGTAAAAGAAAAACCTTTTAAACACAATACTTTAATAACATTATTGACAAGTCAGCTTACACATAGCTACAGTCTACATACCAAAGTTGATGCAAAACCCAGACTTAAGCTTGTCCATGCAAGTTGAGAGGAAAAAGCGACTCACACCCTCTCCAATGGCTGCATCACCTGTAACACAACGGAGAGGTTGATATAGTAAAAGAGAGAAGCAATACTTTAAGTAGGCCTAAACTACTTTGACATGAAATTGAAGCTACCTTCAAGTTTGCAATTCAAGGGCCGTGCCCATTCCACATTTGGCTTCTTATAGAAGCAGATGAGCGCAGCATCTTGTTCAGCAGGGTTCTTTCTAACATCCATGCTGAGAAGTAAGGGATTCTTACTTTCATGATGGCTAAGAATAGAATCCCGAAACAGAGACATGGCCTTGGTAGGGTCTTGTACTGTGAGCCACTCTGGTAAGAGATAAAATGAAAATGTTACCAATAAACTGACTTAGGATATGGAACTTACGGAAAGAATATTTCAGCAATCACATATTCTAAAATCAGACAATAAAATTGGTTGCAATAAATAGAAACTGCTATTTACCAAAAGCAGTACAATACCGTAATGTTTTACTATGATCAGATAAGGTGTAGATTATGCCATGTGACATGCCACTTTTGACTGCATTGCATCATCACAGTTTACCCTCCCTAACATTCTTGTCCTGCTGCTAACCCTGAATAGGACCTACCATCTGCAACTGTTTCACTACTGGACGGTCCAGGGATTGCTGCTTGCTCTTCAACAGTACTCCTATCCAACACCTCATTTCCTGCCCTGGCCACATTCACAACACAATGTTAAACACTATAATTAATTTGTAAAACTGCTTTAATGGTTTACATCTGCTGGTGAGTGAAACAAGTACATATGTACAAAAAAAAAAAACAGGATTACAGTATATAATGTACCTTTCTCCACATGAAGCAGCATGTACTTCAATGAAGTCAGCAGGAAACATTTTCATGCAGATAGGACAGGGCTCCTGAACTGGTGCTGAGAAAATAGTTAGCAAAGATAATCAAAAATTAGACATTAGCAAGAACCACTTAAATTTAGTCATGGCTTTGTATTTTAAGAAACCCATTTAACCTTATTGAAAATTGTGATTTTCAGCCATCCATATTGAATGCCAAATCAATTGAAAATGCTTTATTTAGTTTTTACAGTGTCTCTCACCCTGCTCACTGTCATCCTCCCCATTAACCAGGTTGTCTTCATCATTGTCAACATCAATGATGTTGCAAGATTTCAAGTGTTCCATCAGGAGCTGCAGTGGAATGGCTGCTCCACACTTTTGGCACTTTGCCTTGGGCATGCAACTGAATGCTTCATTACTTAGTTGCAAAGGAGTTGTTTTGAGTTCGTCTTGAATTGGAGCTATGTAAAGAGGAGATTTACCCCCCTGGCTTGCAGCCTTTATGATGTTGCCTGTGTAGCCAGTATGATCAGGTGCCACCATGTAAAGCTTTCGGAACCCCATCCTCCTATAGAAAACATTAACATGAAAAAATAATCTGAAAATGCTTTACATATGATAGAAACTGTTTACACACACAAAATTGTGCATACCTCCTGCTTTGTAAAGCAGCCAGCCTCCAGTTACAGCCGCCAATTGAGGAAAGACAACTTTAAGTGTTTCACATAACTGTAAGCAGAGCAGATATATAAAACAATAAACAAAGGATGCTGACCTGTTGAAATTAAAGATGATTGTACTAGAACATTAGGCAGAATTAAAACCTGTGCCAAAGGATTAGAATTTTCAAATACATTAATGCAGACTATGCTTAAGGTATATAAGACACTTTCTTCCAAACAATTTTAGTAAATGGTTGTCTTGGTTGTCACATCTCAAAAAGTAATGAGGTAGGACTAATTAACTAAATTCCTCATAGTTATAGTACAACTATCATAAATATATACATCTATGGAATGTGCTCACCTCATCATGTGTTGTACTCTCATCTAAATGAACAGACCTGCGGCCCAGTCCTGCCTGCAAGTGGACTATTTGGTCTTGTTCTTTTGGTGTTTTTTCATATTGTTTTGGCAAAAGGTGGAAAGCCACTTCCAGTGGTTTAGGCCTTTTAGCAGGAACAAGATTCACTGTAGGAAAACGCCTCTTCCCTTTTCCCTTAGTGAACATACCTGGAAAAGACCTGTAGAAAATAACACTTGATTACTATCAAACTGAGTTTTTATAAGATTCAATAAATCCACAGAATACAATGTTGAACCTTGTCATTTCTATCTGAAGAGAAGGCCTTGGTGGCTGATTGCCTGACATCTCATTTTGGCCTATTTGCCTCTGTTTCCTGCAGTATTGAAACCAAAGATAGTCATTAATCAAAGTCTGTAATTGTTAGGTTTAAAAATATCCATGTGAACAGATTAAAAATATATATTTTAAACACTGAACCTTATATCCTGACTGCTGCAAGGTACATCACAACTGGCTGCACTTCCTCCCCTTTCAGATTCAGTCAATAAGGACATTAAGTTCCTGGCAGATCGTAAAATCTCAGCATGATTACCCTGTCAACACAAATATAAATAAAATACAAAATAACATCACAAAGAGAAAAAAAGGTTTTAACAAAAAACAAAGGTCATACATCTAATGTTTAAAGCTAATGTGTAATTCTTTCTGTGCATCTGACAGCTGTTAAAATTTTCTTTTAAAAAAGTCACACAAATATCCCGCTGTAACGTTAGATATTATGTGTTGATCCTTCTAACTGTATCATCTACACTGATGGCTGTCTGTGAGCTTCAACCATTAAAGTCTTTTTTTGCAATTTTCAAAATTTTATTTTGTTGAAAAGTGGGCGGCCACCGTTAAGCGCCAGAAATGGCAAAAGTACTGACTATATTTTAGAATTACGCAGCACATCGGCCAGGAGTCATTCTTGATGCATAGTCTACTATCTCAAACATCTCTCAGATAAGGCCAAGGATGATGGGAATCTACCGAATCAACAGTCAGGTGTAACCTAGGTAACAGGTGAAGAACACAAACAACTAAACAGTAGCTAACTTACTTTAAATGTACCAGAACTACAGACCAATACAACAGGCTTAATGAACTGACAACATCAGTTATACAACTTACAGTTCTCAAAGACGCGGACACGCGCGGAGACACACACAGACACACAAACACCCAACTGATTATCCTCCGGACAGCTAGTCGCTTTTTTTAACGGAGCACCCCTGGGGTCAGCTGAGAAAAAAAACTAAACAGAGAGCACGGATTAATAATATTAATAAACGTGAGCAAAGTAGGAAAGATATTCACAGATTGAAACTTCTGGGATCAATAACTCTATAGCAAAATGATATTAAATCACAAAAGATGCATCGTATCGTAGTGAGGTTAACAACGAGCTACAAACTCATTTTTATCAAAACGAGCAGTCCTCCAACCTGAAGAAGTAAGACTGGTCTCTATAGCAACCGGCGGTGCTTAGACGTCTATAAACTACAACACGACACAAAAATATCTATTAATTTAATGAATAAATAAATAAATAAGGTAGTGTCTCCAAACTTATGTTTTAACAGTAAGTGCTGTAATACAACTAGAAGGAGACAAGTTATATTAAGGTAAGAATATATATGGAATATCTCTCCTATTTTACTCCCGTATATAAATCCTTGAGCACGGATTGTTATGAATCCCTTTCTCAGCTGACCCCAGCGGGGCTCCGTACTTTTTCTTTTCTCTCACTTCTCTCGCTGTGTGGCGCGCGCGCGCCGCTCGGTGTGGGGCGGTGTCCGCGCTTTTCTCCGACATGACGACCTTTAGTACAAAACTAAAGTAACGAGTCAATTTTGTAAAATATAAGGAGTATAAAATACCAATATTCCTGTTAAAATGTAAGGAGTCGCCACAAAAATAAATAGTAAAGTAAAAGATATCTGAAAAATCTACTTTAGTACAGTTCTTCCCATCTCTGTTAAGCGCTAGCGTTAGCTACCTAGCTATAACATGTTGTCCTGCAGACTTAGCTAGCTACATAGAGACACAAGTCACACAAACCGTAGCTATGTGTTCCAAACATATTTAGCTACAACATACTTCTATCGAGCCCTGAGTTGGGTTGGACATGAACAGCAAACTTACCGGAGCACCGTCGTTTCCCTGGCTGTCATGTTAACAGGGGTTACCGTTTCAATATCCGTGCCGACCGAGATCTTGGGTCACATGACAGACAGGCCGTGTTCTGATAGGCCAGACGTCGGTTCGATTGTATGCAGGCTCAACTGCTTCTCTAGCCTGGGTAGCCCGGATGTTACTGTGTGAATATTTAACTTGAATTTTCGATCTGAATTTCAGCAATTGAATTTGACTGATATTGAATTTTTCAATCTGAATTTTAGCAATCGAATTTGATCAACTTGAATCTATTTTATCTGAAATTCTACAAGTTGTATTTTTGTATCTGAATTTTTGACCATTAAAAAAATATGTATTGAAATTCATGTTTTTAAAATGGAAACCAAGAATTTTCAAATTTAAATTTCAAAGAGGTGAATTCAGAACAAATAAATTCAGATCCATAATTTTCAAAATAAAATATTTCAACATTAAGTATTCAGGGGCTGTTAAAATTCAAAGACTTATGTCTCTTATTCGCTTCCATAGACGGGACAACTCCATCGTATTGAGGGGAGGATGGACGGGGCCATGTATCGTGGAATTCTGGACCAACATCTCCTTCCCTCAGTGAGAGAGCTGAAGATGGGTCGAGGATGGGTGTTTCAGCACGACAACGACTCTAAGCACACCGCCAAAGCAACAAAAGAGTGGCTGAAGAAGAAGCACATCAAGGTTCTGGAGTGGCCTAGCCAGTCTCCAGACCTGAATCCAATTGAAAATCTTTGGAGGGAGCTTAAAATTCGAGTTGCCAGGCGACAACCTCGGAACCTGAATGATTTGGAGGCTGTCTGCAGGGAGGAGTGGGCCAACATCCCTGCCAAAATGTGCACAAACCTTGTCACCAACTATAAAAACCGTTTGACATCTGTGCTGGCCAATAATGGCTTTTCTACAAAATATTAACATGCTGTTTGTCCAGGGGGTCAAATACTTGTTTTTCCTCATCAGATGGTTATCAATAAATTCATATGATGTGATTTTCTGGAATTTTCTTTGGGATTCTGTCTTTCACTGTACATATGATTAAAATTATAGATCGTTGCATTCTTTGTAAGTGGGCAAACCTGCAAAATCAGCAAGGGGTCAAATACTTATTTCCCCCACTGTACTATGTCATACTGAACCACACCCTCAAGAAGATCATGCATGATATCAAATTAATAGTTATTACAAATATGAAAATACGTCAATGAATTAAGTATAAATCTTTTTTTAAACCGTAAATTGTGGGTTTTCCTGGAGAGACTGGCAGTGCATTTCAAACATATCTTTTCCACGAAGGACCACCTTATGATCATCCTCACTGTATACTGTTTGACAATCATTCTTCTCAATCAAACAAAGGCGACAAAAATGACGACTACTGAATGTCTTATTAAAACTAAGAATTGTGTGCATCCCTAGATTATCTCCAGTGATCTGACAGATTGTACCATATACCTGCTCATCTGAAAATGGAAGACTTAGCCCTTGGCTTTCTAGTTTTTTCAAATCATTTATTAACGGTTCTAGTATAACATCAAAACCATACTTGTGCAGATCTTGTGTATGAAAAAAAAGTTTTTTACAACAAAATAAAGACAGCCAATTTTGTGAATTCCACGTTTGGAGCCAAGGGGATTGGCTGTTTCAAAATCATCATAGTATAGTTGGATTTGTAATGCATGTCTATTAGCTGTAAAAAAAAATTGGCACATATATAAAAGTATCTTTCACAGGTACTTGATCATAAGTACCAGATTTCTGATTTCGCCTGTTGTCATATCTCACTCCCAGTGTTATTTCTCCTGGCTCGACAACTCCCCATTTTTGGTGGAAGTATTTATTTTGTTTCCATTCTGTATTTAGATTTGTGAACGGGTTTTCATAATCTTCAAAAGATTCATTTATACTAGATATGTTGGGGTCAGTTATAGGTAAAGCAGAAATAGCTGTATGCTTTGCTTGTGAGCGAATCTCACTTGTTAGTTCTTCCAAATCTCCTACAATTGAGGATAACAAACTGTTGGAAATCCCACTCCCCTGTAATTTGGCCACGATGGATGCACACATTTCTTTAGTTGGATCTTTAGTAAGTCCTGAATCATAGCTCTCAGAAGAAACACTGGAAGAGCTACATTGATTTTGTGGATTAAATTTGTCCTGCCTGAGATGAAGTTGCAACTGGCTCACTAGATGAACATGCAACAGTTGAAGTTTGAGCAATTTGCTGAACATTGCTATGAACACTATTAAGGTGCTTCCGAAAACCTGTACTGTATATGTTAGGAACTGATGCCTACAGCCTTGCTGAGAACAAACCAATTTGAACTTGGGTCCAGGATAGTAACCATGTTCAACTCTTAAATGTGAAATCAACTGCTGACTGCTGGGATAATTTTTCTGACACATGAAACAGGTTAACATTTTATAGCGTCTTACTCACAGGGTGAGAGTGCTACTGGCTGGTTTAGCAGTCTCGCTCTCAAGTCTTTAACCCTGGGTGACCCCTTCATTTTCCCCACATCAATGTTATACACTGTTGTCTGCAGGAATGTGTAAAAACTCACAAGTGCCACATTGTAAGACAAATTAAACACAAAATGTGCTTTGAAAAGTTCATCACATGCACCGAGGGAGCGGTTTGCCTTGCATGGGATGAGACGCTTATCCATGGTGATGTAGAACCTGTCAATCTTGCTCTTCTGTCGCCCAACAGCGAGGAGGGATGGCTGTTGACCCTGCTGGTTGCGGAGATGCTCTTCCAAACTGCAGCATGACTAGGGTTGAGAACAGAAAACTGAAAATTAGACACAAGAAAAATGTGCAGCCAAAGAGAAAACTACATTATAGAAGTGATTATTCAAACATCTTTTCATTGGCTAGTGCTAGATGGGAATGTCTTAATTACAATTCCATCCACTTTTTTAACAACCCTCATTTACATATGTGGCTAAGAAGGTGACATGACAAATTATTATCATCACCTTAATTATATAATTACCTCATGAAAGACAACAAGTCTCTCAACTGCATCACATGCACTAACTTTTGGAGACTTCAGTCCACCTGGAGGTGGTGGAAGGAGATGTAACAGCAACAACAGGGAAGCCATATCTTGGTCATAGGCTGAGGACTAAGAGTCTGATAGAAGAAATAACTGAAAACTCTTCAAATGTAATACTTTAAGTTTAAATGAGAGCAGGGAGGCATCATAAGAATGTTTTAAACCGTCATCCATCTATTAGTCACATTTATCCCAAAAATCAGATCAACGTTCAGAGATGCACAGATTAATGAAATGAAATATTATTGCAGTTATAGTTTAACTGCAGATTTATCAAAACAAAAAAATTAAATAACTCACTTGTTGCCTCATCAAGATCACTTCCTGGGGGACTTTCTGCTGACTGCACCAAGCAACGCAACTCTGGTGTTGAGGTGAGCCGCTTAGCCTCTTTTATGACATTTGGCTTGAAGAACAAATCCCATTTCTGAAGCAGCCTGGAGGATGTGTCGTCATCAAATAGGAGAGTGAAGTCTTGGTCCACCTTTAAGAAAGCAGATATTAAACTACTACTTCAGGAAATACTTTCAATTTTCAAGCCATTCTAAACATCTCATCCCAAACGTACCAATCCTTTTGTATCCAGGAATCCTGGGAAGCTGGAGAGGATATCAACACTTCTGCCCGGGTCATTAACAAGCTTCTGACAGTGCTGAAAGGTCTCCCTCATCTTCTGGAAAACCGGGGAATTGTCTGTGGTATGGTTGAGCAAAGACATGGCCTCTTGGCAAGCATCACCATCAAGCTGCCTTTCAACATTAACAGTCCTTTGGAAATTTAGGCCCCCTGGAGAAAAGTCAATTGGGCTATTTGGTGGCAATGCAGATCCTTGACAAATCTTCCTCTGGACTGTTTTCAGACGCCAAGAAATGTATCCTGTGCTGCTTGCAGCATCATAGAAGTGTTCCTGAAATGAAAAAAAGAAAAGAAATGCATAATGAGAAATCTCACAGAATTCAAGTATCAATGTCGTCCACACAGTTTTGTGTCACAACATGACATGAAAGTGTTAACAATAACCATGCATATTACATAGCCCTTCTTGGAGTACGGATCCTTGAGGGAAGGGAACAACATCACTATCCCACGTGCATAATCTTCTCTGATTGCTTTAGTGGGGTGGTACCTGAGAGGAGACATTAAATTAGTACATTTATGCAATGGCCATGCAGTTATTTTGCACAAATAAAAACAATGTAAAACAAACATACCCATGCTTGTCAATCATGTGAGCCACGAGGATGTTAACCATTTTTCTTCTTGCAGCATCTGTTAGGGTTTCTGTTGTTTGGTACTCCTGTAGTACTTCACCCCCAGACTTGCCTTTTAGCACAGCTTCAATCAACTAATAAAAAACAAGAACATTAGAATACAAAACATGGTGACAAACAGCTTTTCTAGAGACTCAGAGTGAAAAAATGTGAAAGCATTAAGAAACCTGTTTAGCAGACACAGCATCATGTGTATCCTCAATTCTTTGTCTCTTCCTAGGGACTTCATCTAGGATTATAGTTGATGCACTTGAGCTGAAGCTTGAGTCAGACGTCTCAGAAGCAGAAGACAAGGAGAAATCAGAGAATTCTAAAGGAATAGAAAAATGCAAATAATTATATTATGTAAGGTGTAGAGTGCTTTATTACACTTGCCTTGATATCTCACCCTGATTTGAGAAAACTGTCAGCACCACATTGCCTTGTCCAACAAGGTTGCTGAATATTTCTGCATCAATTTCTGTCCCTGTTGCATCCTTGTATTTAACTTTTGCATCAGGTGGCAGGCAAAATCTCTCGATGACTGGAAAAGATAGTAAGGTCAAACTGAATGTGCCTTTGAAGTCTCCAACCGTAGAAGTGAAATGCATGGGCGGAGCTTAATTACGTCTCTGCGGAATTGGTTAACACCATAGACTGAATATAACGGTCTATGGTTAACACTGACCGGATCAACTCTGTCAAATGACTCCAACACTGAACACCATTTAAATCAAAATGTGTTAAAATTACACTCTGGGGGTGAAAATCAACTCGGAAATGTTTAACCCTGAAATTTCAACACTAGTATCATCTTTGCAACAGTACACACAATCTAAGTGTAAGTGGAGGATTTATGAGAAATGCAGAATGTCTCATAGACATTAGTCTAAGTTAGTTCTCTTCTTCCCTTCAGGGGGACATGTCCCACAACTAAAGCTGCATGGATAGATAAATACCAGTTGTCTGAGGGTAACTGCCGACTCCCACTCCCCTGACAGAGGGAATTACAAATAAATAACATTATGAAGTGAATGGTTAAACATTATCCAGTGTGTTTATTTTGTATGAAGCAATGCTGTTTTGGGACAAATTCAATGTTTGAGGAACAGAAATTGGATCAAGCAATGTGTCAGTTTAACCATTAAACCATTAATCAATAATTTCAAAGCTGACAAACACTCTCCACAATTCCACGTTTTTGTATACAGTTAATACAGCCAGGCACAGAGCTATGTCAGGAGCTCTAAAATATCAAATGCATACTGTCAGAAATTTTAAAATAATTTCTCTTTTAAATCTGACAACATCCCACCAAATATTCAGTGTACATACTGTGGTTTATAAAAAAGGCCATTTTATACTATCAGTCTGTGTATTGTCAAAACCTAAAACAGAGTGAATAAAATGCTCAGGCCCTATACTTGGATTAAAAGTATCTCTCAGAAAAGTCCAAATTCAAAAATTAATTCAACGTTAGAGTAATTCAATTAGAGGAATATCCTCTGTGAACTTTTCCAGATATTTGGACATTGAATCTCATATTTAGATTATGACTATTACCCAATAAATTTTACATGTAGAGACAACACTTTAAAATAATACATCTTTAATATGTGGGTTTTATGATCCTCTGTAGATTAGCTGGCTCAAAAAAACATATTTTGGTCCACATTGTGTGAAAAAAAATTGTAGTAAGTTCTGGGTAGAGAGCTCCTCGAGGCACTGACAAGTCCAGTCCATGCCCCCCCTCCCCATCTTCATGTTGGAGTTGAGAGTTCATTTCCTTTGGAATATCCAAACTTAAGAGTGGGATTCTAGATGAATACAAGGAATGAGGACAGAGAGTAGGGGAGGAAAATGAAGTTGCTTGTAGACAGAAAAAGGATGGGTGCATAAAACAAAGAGACAAGGGAAGGAGTGTTATGAAATGAAGAGCAGAGGGACAGAGTACAAAGGGAGACTGGATATGAACGTACAGAGAGGGCATTTACATGACAGAGCAGCACTGGCAGGATTTGTAGGTCTCTTCTCCCTGGCTAGCCCTGGTCGGGCTGTGTGTCTCTGGCAGCTGCTGCAGGCTTTGCTTGGGTGTCAGGAGCTTTGGCCTGCAACAGAAGGGGCTCCTTCTCCTCTGGCCTTGCCTCTGTCTTCTGGATCTCCTGAGGATCGGCCAGGGGCACCTCCTGGAACTGGCCAGGGAGAGAGGCAGGGTCTTGGGCTTTTAATGCTGCCTCAGCTTCAGCCTCAGCCTTTAGCTCAAGGGTGAGAGTAGAGGGTTGCACCCAGTGTTGCCAGATCTTGCGAGAAAAATAAGCAACCAAGCCTGTGAAAACAAGCCCAAAACAAGCGACTTTTTCTACGGAGTCCCCATAAGATCCTGGAAAAGAAAAATAAATAAACGGTGTGCACGGTTTTACAATCCGTGGGGACGGATTGTCAATGTCCATCCATGTGGACAGATTGGTAAACTGTACACACAACAGAGTTTGTTAATTTTCTCTCCCTGAGCTTCAGGATAATCACCACAGGAGGGAGTTAAACCACCTTTTAACATTATTTAACATTAGAAAACTGATGGGATCTCAACTATAGACACTTTTCACAGTAATTTTGAGTTGTTCCCCACAACGGGTTGAATCCATTCTTTTACTCCTTTCTCTTTCTCTCAGTCTTTGTTATATTTCTTCCCGTATTTCACCCGGGCATTTATTCCTCCAAAAACTCTACAACAGTCCAGTCACCATCAGTCGCTACTCGCGCTTTTTCCTAACCAGAAAAAAAAATTGCCCTGCTCTGCCTCTGATTGGCTAGTACTCGTTGCCATCTGGGTCAGAGCCAATTAGAAGTAGGAAGTGGGCGGAAAATAACTGCTGTCTCCAGTGTGTATGGGGAAAGGGGCGGGACCGAGGGAACAGGCAAGACAAACTCCTACGTTTAAATAACATAGAAAATATCTGCTTGACAACTTATAATGGAGCTGGGAACAAGCCCAAATAAGCAACTACACTTTAGTAACAAGCCCAAGAAAACCGCGACCCGCGACTACCAATATTTGTAAGCGACCTTACTGAAAAACAAGCCCAAAGTCGCTTAGAATAAGCGGACTTGGCAACACTGGTTGCACCTTAGAGTAGACTGGCACCAAAACCACTGCAGTGCCCTCTAGAGCATTGGCTGGGGACTGCACCTGCACAGAGGTTGGGTCTTCCCATTATCTGTGCTGTCCTTAAATTTTTGTTTCTCGATCTACATTTTCGCTTGTCTTCACGCCACCCTGCATGGCTCCATCTCCAGTTGCTGGTGGTGCCTCTGCAATGCGTTCAGTTGCCTCACTCTTCTCTGGTTGTGTGAAAGATTCTGGAGTGGCTTCTGTTCTTACTACCTCCTCCACAGCCTCCCCTCCATCTTGGCCTCTTTCTGGATTCGGCAGAGGGGTTTCCTCTGACTGCATGGTCCCTCCGCTCTGATCTTCCTGTGGTGCACGATCCTTAGGTAAATCATCCCCTTCATCTGTGATGATCATACATTATGCTCTCATCACCACAGTCCCTTTGTCCTCCTCCCCATTAATGTAGACATTTTGAAGCCGACCAGTCTCTGCCTCAGAAACACCCAGGCTTAAGCCAGGCTCCAATGTCACGCTAATAACACCCTCAGAAGCTACAACTGAGTGAATTTGCAATCAATGTGCCTCCTTGTCAATTACACTGATTATTAACTTTAATTGTAGGAGGTGTCGATACACTGTAACTTGATTGAAATTATGAAAATGATTGAAATATATCAGTGCTCAAAAAAGCTACTTTATGTATTGTAATGCAGTAAACAAAAGGTTCTGCCAGCAATGAATCTTAATACAATAACACAGAAAAGTCCCTCACCTCTGCTCTAATATGAAATGCAGAAGCTTATAAATGGTAGCACTGTTTTAAATCCAGGCCATAAAGTGTGTTATAATGAACAAATATTATTTAAATAATATATATTCTATTTGTTACAGAGCAGAATGTAATAACTTAATGTAAGTGGATATTTATTGTACTGTCATGAGCAGTCTAAAGTTATAAATGCTAGATGATTTAAATACAAATGCAGTGGTTTCAACATGATCAAGTGTTGCAGAGTTGACAGGTATTGGACAGAACACAGTGTCAACAGCGTTTAGATCGACAACAGCAATGCTTCGTTCTGCACTCCGTCACACTGAGTTTGTCAAATTGCTTGAAAATGCTCATGTTAACTCTCATAAGTGTGTAATTTGCACCGGTGTATCACTTTCACTGGTAAAAAGCTAATGGAAATGCAATTTTCTAAAATGTCAACTGTTATTTTAACATTTCTCTGTGCCGAAAAGTTCATCTGATCTCACTTACCTGCTCCAGCCTCAGCCTCAGCCACTTTCACTGCCTCCTGTTGGGTAAGAGGAACAGTGGAGGGATTGTAATTTAATGTGATGGTAATGGTGAAACGCTTTGTGTTGTGTTGCCTGAACATCTAGTGTAATTCGAAGGGAATATAAAAAGACAAAAAAACAATGACATACTGGCACATCCACATCACAGAAGGTTTAAGGAAACAGACACAATGCAGAATAATTTTCCTGATGTCATTTAAATAAGTTTGTATCCTGCACTCTTAACAGCACATACTGTACTAAAATAGTTGATGTGTCCACTGTGAACTCTCAGATGGATGAAAGTGATGAGTTTAGATGTTAAATGACCATGACATGCGGCTTGGGGGAGTGATTGAGCTAAAAAGCCTGACCGGCCCTCTGAAAGGCTGACCCCTTTACACAATGTGGTGTAGCATGCACTTAACTACTGCACATCTGATTATGTATACAGATAAATTGTGATTATGTGTATGTACTTTTTACAGTTATTAGCTAGGTTTGTCAAGGACCTGGACATATCCTCACACCCCTAATCTCATCAGAAAGCATTAGGCAAACAAGGTGATAAAAAAAAAAAAAAAAACAGTTTGAGTTGCCAGCTATTAGCTGTCACTCATTCTCAGTCTGCCCACTAAACCAAAGCTTTGCTGACAGGGCCTGTTTGAAGTGATGTATTTTCACACCGAAGATAAGGTCATACATTCTCCTCCATCACAGGCTGGTAAAGCTAATGAAAAATATGATCCTCTGTTTATGTCTCCAGTTGATGTGAGCTAAACTCAAACAGACAAGATTAAGATGAATATATAACAACTATGGAACGCTTCACTAAACAGACCCTGTAGTGGACGGCAGAAAAGAAGGGACAACTCTTATGTTCTACAATGAAGACCTTTAGCGAGGTGAAGTAAACATAGTTACGCTTGGCCTGAGTCAAAACAATAATTTCAGAGTGGATCTAGTGCTGCTGAATTGTTTATGTAACACGCCTCCTTGCATTCACAAAGTTCCTGCTGTGTGTGTGTGTGTGTGTGTGTGTGTGTGTGTGTGTGTGTGTGTGTGTGTGTGTAAGTTCCTCACCGTTTGGCCATGCTTCATCTGTTCCTTCACCTTCTCTTCCTCTTCCAACTGCTGACTCTGTGACTGCAACCTGAGATATATGCATACACACAAAAACAAACAGATTAAATCTATACTAAAAAGTGCACTCTTAGTTTGTTTTAATGTGATGCTTAAATATGATTCTAGCCTATTTATTTTATCTAAGTAACACTAGGCACGTTTAAATTCCCCTAGAGGCCATGTGGCGGTGTGTGTGAGGAGTCTTCTTGGAAAGTGAAGCAGAGCTTCAGTTGAGTACTGGCGGAATTAAAATTCAACTTTGCCAAAGCATACATAATGACAACAACAACAAAAAGAAAACGGAATACACAGAGAGAGAGAGAGAGAGAGAGAGAGAGAGTGAGTATACTTGTCAGTGTGCTTTTCATTCTCCTGGGCGCCCCAAAGTGGGGAGCGGGGGCTCTGGGAGCTCCCTCCATTAGCCACTGGTCCCTCAGAGACTTCCTATGGAGTAAGAAAGAGAGTGTGGAGCTAGAACAGTGACAGTAACCTGTGGTATTGGAAATAAAATTTGTTATTGAAACTACAAGTATTGGCACTGAATAATGTTCAACTGAAGAAAAAAAAAAAACTTAATAGTTAAACTTAGTAGTTTAAATGCCAAATTTTATTTTCAATGCCACAGGTTACTGTCACTGTTCTAGCTCCATATTATATCAAGATACTGTATATGTATCAATACCACGATATAAAGTTGTATATGATAAGCATCCGGTTCTGGACTACCAGAATATCCTCCATTATTGTAAATGTACTGTATTTATATAGCACTTTTCTAGTCTTAACAACTACTCAAAGCCCTTCTACATCATACAGGAACCATTCACCATTCACACACATTCATTCACTGTGGCCGAGGCTGCCGTATAAGGTGCCACCTGCTCATCAGATAAACACTCACACATATCACACTCCGATGACACAGCATCGGGGGCAACTCGGGGTTCAGTGTCTTGCCCAAGGACACTTCGACATGGGCAAAGGGCAAGGGATTGAAACACCAACCTTCCAATTGGCAGGCAACTGCTCTACCACTGAGCCACAGCTAACCTAATTTGTGCCATGCATGAAATGCACTTGACTAAGATTTATTTAATTTAACTTAATTTAAATGCCAATTTACAGATCAAGCTCTAGTTACAAATCAGAAACAAAGTATTACCTCAAGCAATCAACAGTAAATTATCATTAACCAAACTAGAATGTTGAAGCAATGGCCAGCTATCTCTAGCTTATTAAGTATGATATGGCTAGCTTTAAGTACTTAGCTAGCTAGCTAGTTGACCAGAAAAACTCCTTTAACAACTAGAATTACATACACCAACGTAAACAACGGATTACCTACAATTAATGGTCCAACAAGGGAATGTTTTCAGTAGATAAAAGATGGCCAAATGGCTAACACTTTGTGTCACATCGAAGGGCTCCTGAAGAACGTATTGAGGAATTAAATTGGTTCAACCAGTTTGCCAGTGATTGTGTCTCCCTGCACCATGATCTGGGTGAAGACACAAGTAACCCAGAGTGAGCATATGGTTCTTGATGACACTGACTCGTGATTCTGGAGGAAATGTACACTGCTGTTAAAAATCACCAGTTATGGTAATGTTTTTTTTTCTTTCTTGTATTTCTCTTCATATTGTACATCATTAAATTCTAAAACCTCCTTAAATTCCATTAATGCACATAGTGTATATCAGTGGTGGTTGAATATGGAGCTAGATTTGTTTCTTTATTACATGCGAGAAAGTAAATGATCTGAGAGAAAAAAAAAATTTTGAGAGAAAAAGTTTTAATACCAATAGCAAAAAATATATGATATGATATTTGAGACAAAAAGAGAAAAAAAGTAAAAATAAAAATAAATTCTCTCAAAAAAGTGTTTCTCTCAAAACGTTTTTCTTATCACTCTCAAAACCTGTCTTTGCTCGCGATGCAATTTCTTGCTCTCCTCTTATGATTTTTCTCGTGAAAATAATATCATGGGCGGGGCCACATTCCTATTAGCCAGTCAGGTGAGCACCGTCTTGTCTTGGGAGTCCATCTGAATCATTACATTATTGTCACTAGTAGTTCAGCGTGGAAGATAGCGTTAGCTAACTAGCAGCCAACCCGCTTCTAAATAAATATCTTTTAATTATCTTAACACTTTTTAACAGTCAAACTGAAACACTGGTGGTGAGCTCCAGGTCCTGCAGCCACAGTGTTTTTCTCATGTGTCATGTCTTGTTTTACTTCATGCCTTGTCTTTGTGATTGTCTGCCCCGGCCTGACATGTTTCACCTGTTCCTTGTCAGCCCTCATGTTACCTGTCCCTCATTACCACTCTCTTTTGTCTTTTTTCAGTGTTTGCATTTGTTCCTGGCTTTTAGTGTTTCTAGTGTAAACTCAAAATGTGACTGTGTTTTAACTCAAGAAGGACATTTTGTGACTGTTGGCTATATGGAAAATACCCTCTGGATTTGGTCAACTCGTATTAGCTTCGGCTGACCTTTCATTCTTAAGGCATTTTTGCACAGGAGTTACATCTCTCCATTTTGTGCATGAATATGTCCTGAGCATGTGTGTGTGTGTGTATTTCAGGCCTATGTGTGTTTACTAACAAAGTGTACACAGAGTGTAAATTGTAATTTCCTCACTGGGGATCAATAAATAGTATAAATTAAATAAAAAATTATCTTTGACCAGCAAGTACTTTGCAAGGCCCAGTCTATATTAGACTGCATAAACCACCCCCTTCCGTTCATAATACTCCCCTCAGGTTGCCGATTCAGGGAACCTCTGTTCAAGAGCAATAGTAAAAACTCCTTTGTCTCATGTGCGACAGCGGTCAAAGGTCAAGGCCCCTTTAATCTTGCATTGCCAGACCTTCCTTCACAGTGCTGCGGAGGAAGGTCTGGCTAGTCCACACAGTATGCCGGTATGGGAGAAAAACCTGCTCTGGTTTATTGGCATTTCTTTAAACAAATCACAATCATCCAGGGGAGCAATGGTGCAGCTGAAAAATAACCTCAGGATGGAACTTATTTTGGTGGAACATGTGTAAAAAGTTGTTTTACTCGTGAAACAGAAAACTCAGATTGGACAGATAGTCTAGCGCGCTGTCTGGATTTACCCTGCAGAGATCTGAGGACCAGTCCTCAGAAATCTACTGGAGTTTAAAATGCTAACACAAAGAAAGTGGAGGTACCGGACATCCGGCCGAAACGAAAGACATCCGGTGGAATTTCTGGCGGCAATGGAGCAATCCATGAAGTGGAACATCGTGGATACAGACTAAAGTCCTTGTGACCTCACAAAACACGTGTTGGGCCATAACAGAATTATAACACAATCTCACACAAATGAGCTACAAACTGTGGTGGCTGTATACATCTTCTGTGCTGCCAGGTTGAAGATGTGTGTGCAGCATCCACTTTTTACCAAAAAAAACACTTAATACTTTCTTTAAAATTTCTATAAAAGATTCCCTACTATATATATATATATATATATATATATATGAGTCTGGACTGACATAGATGTAAACTGCAACTTGACTGGTTGGCTGAGGTATTCATCTATACCCAGTGGTACAATTCTTGTTTTAAATGTTTTTGTAAAGGAAAAGAGTTAATTACAGTATTGTATTTAAAAAAAAAATAAAGCTGAAAAAAGAATCAATTGTTTCTCATTTTTCCTAATTTCTTTCTTTCTTTCCTCATACTCAACATTGCTGGGAAGTGTGTGCACGTGTGTGTGCGGGGTGTGTGTGTCTTCTTTAACTGTGTACAGACAGTTAAACCACACCCACCGACAGAGTCGATGGCGTCACTGGATTCGACAGTGATGGGAACTCGAGCGAGCGCTGGTATGTTTCTCCCAAACCAATAAAAACCTCTCGATTTCTTCTTTATCACTTGAACAGGGAAGTAGGCAGGACTCACAAACGCGCACCACACACACACTGCCTCGACTGTTGTCAGCTGTGAGCGTGTGTAAAGCCCGTACCCTGTCGTCGGGTTTGGTTCAGGGTTTTAACTGCCAAGTTATCATCTTGTTGTGTGAGTAGCAGTAGTTTAATTTTTGTAGCGCTAACGTAACCGTGTTTATTGTTGCATGTAAGTTAGCTAGCTAGAAGTAAGCTAGGTGCTGTTTGCTAGTTGTAAAGCGGCAGTTTAGGGATTTGTTGCTTGTCAAGTCATGTTGGCGCAACAGCGTTTGAAGGTAAGGGATGATGACAGGGCGGTTTTGGTATTAGCCCAGCATGCAGTTAAACAAGATGTGTAACGCTAGCTTAGCTTAATAACTGCACAATCGGGATGGTTTCGCCGGGATGTCAGTAGCTAGCTAACTGTCCATGAGCAAAAATATGTCAGCTTGTGTTCTATTGATGTGTTAGCCGAAATGTATCCAGCTTTATTACGGTCTGCACTAACGCTTAGCCCTTTAAATATGGGATTTGGTAGAGGATTAGACTAATGTCATTATAGTTTGTTGTGTGGCAGGCTAAGAATGGGAGCTAGTAACTATCTCACAATCACCATCAACAGAAATCAACGTGCTGACCCTCTGAGTGTTGTTTTTATGTCAGGGATGTGTAACCTTACCTGAGTTTTTAAGTTTGTCGATTGCTAGCTTTTTAGAAATGCGTTTCAGATCGTTCATTGTCAACGCAGTCTGCAGGTCTAGTTATGGTTAAAATAAAGAAGTCTGTGGTGAAATAAAATGAAAAAAAGTACTTCCTGATAAGTCACACGGAAATCTTAGTTTGTCCTCTCACTCAAATATGTTGGTCCTTTTCTTTGAAAGTTAGGTAGTTGAGGTAGTAAAGGAACCAGACAATTTTGGTATTTTTCTTAACGTAATACTAAAATGATAATTGCATATCTAAATTACTTGAAATTATTATTATTTTTAAATTACACTTAAATTGATAAATGCACTTGCAGATTACAAGGTATTACAATATATAAACCATTCTTTTTACAAAATGAACCAAAACACTGACAACTAGAAAGATCTTGGGCCTATAATGAGAATAAATGTGAAACAAAATGTAACTCATACCATTTAAACTAAAAAGAAATCAAGTTTACTAAGCTTGTTATAAGCTCAAGATATTTAGTCAATACTGATCTACAAAGGAAACCATAAAGTATACTAAAAGTATTTTTGTCTTTATTGATTTTTGTTGTTTTAATATTATATTTGATGTTTTAGGATTATGATGGAGAAAATAGCCAACTTCTGAGAATGTAATGTTGGCAAATGTCTTGTTTGTGTGTCCAATAGTCCAAAAGATATTACATTTTCATATCAGTTTGCAGTAATTATATAAAGTTATTTAGCGTGCTTACAGTGCAGAACAAAAGTCCATTGAATGCTCATATTAGGCAAGGACTCACAAACTTTCTTCTCACTTTTTTTTTTTTTTTTACTAAATCATCGGCTGCATACTAATTCTTATGCAGGCCTGGTACATTCATATTAAGTAGGATGCATTCTGTATGTGTTGGTTGATGTTTTTTTAACATGTCAAAAAACATTAAATTACTAATTATATTTTTGTCTGCTTTTTAGAGAAAATGAGTAACATCCCCCTCTCTCGCTCTGAGGTGTTTGGGGAGCTGAGGAAGGAGCTGCATGAAGATGTGGAGTTCCATCAGTCTGATGCTCATATCTTCATCATCATGGGGGCTTCGGTGAGAGCAGGGGAGGGCCGTTATAATCTAGACAGTGATTTTATAAGTAAATTCAGAAAAGCTGTTAGGACCAGCCAGCATGTACCTTTGCTCTGTGTTGCTTTATTTTTTTTGGCATATACAGAATAGGTCACTTACACAAGAATTGTTTGCCATAATTTCAACAAAAGTATGTTGAAACCTTTAGAAATACTGCAATAATTGCACATAATGTGTATAAGGAAATGTTGAAACTGATTTCACTAAACTTATGCAAACAAGCACTACAGAGTCACCCGAGCTTTCAAAAGCCTAAAATTGAGACAGTAAAACCTCAAGGTTCCTCTATGCTTATCATTTCAATATTGTCTATCTCCTCAGATATCAGATGTCTATCTCCTCCTTATCATTCAAAAACCAACATCAATGTGAGACCTGAGTTTTGGTCCCGTGACATAAATATTCTTTTAAAAAGCTTACTTTTCCTTCCCTATACATATTTCTTGCAGAAACCTTTTTGTCTTCATTTAATGAATTAAATCAAACACACCCTAAATACATCATTTGTTATATATTGTATCAACATAAACATTTATCTAACAACTTTGCTTACATGAAATACAGTGGTATTATTAAATATTTATTAAAATAAAGTATGCAAATTTTAAGCCTTTTTTTAAACTGCTAGTGAGCTGCCTTAACAATCAATTAATCATTAATAATTTACTACTAGATTTATCTACTAGAAAACTATTGACATGATCTTTGTTTGACACAAAATCAGAATAGGCTACATTCAGAATTAAAAGAACAAGTAAACTTGAAGTTACTTGAATGATAACAATATCACAATGCTCTGATTCTGAGCGGTCCACTGCTCCAGGGGTAGGGCTCCGCTCAGTTAGCCGGTACCGCTTCACCCGTAGAAAAACAATGGAACAGCCAGCGCAGAGTGGTTTAACATGGATCATTTGTAGGCGGCTTAAGTCTGACACAAAGCTCTCAGCCTGCGTTACTGAGAAGTTGCTTCTGTTGAAGATGAGTCTCGGATAACTAAACTGAACAGCCACAAACAACAACTCTGTGGAATTTCCTCAACTTTTGCTTCAGAGTTCATCAGGACCGCCTCAGTGAGCAGAGCAAGGCATGCTGTGACTTTTTTCTTCCTCAGAAGGAAGGCGTCATCAAACACACTTGTAACTAAATCTCATTAAAAAGAAAGAGGGTCCACTTAGTGGGTAACCGTATACTACAGCAAATGTATACTCTGACACGTCTCTCATCTTCTGCATTATCGGTTAATATATTTTATCAATCCATAAAGAATAAGTAAACCAATCTTAACAATCCAACCAAGCATAAAATGGTACAATGCAATTTACAGTTTGTGAAAATCAATGTCACAGATTCAATTTGATTGTTGCTAGAAAAATATTGGTGTTTAATGCACATGCCTAATCATAGTAAATTTCTTGTACTGCTAAAATAAACTCAATAAGTTGATCTATCTAAATGTGATAAGAAATTTCCTCTTTTCACTGTTTTACTATTTCCTCATACGGGTCAGGTGTCGAGTTCAGGAACTAAAACCAGTTCAGGCATTCTGAAATCTTTTTTTGCCAGTTTCCTCATTTCTCAATATTCTCCTTCTTTACCAGGACTTCAATCTATCTACATGCGTCTCTTTCTAATTCATTTGTTTCTATGATTTAAATAAGACATGCCTAACACTGTTGTAAATGAAGACACAATTTTACAGAAACATGGTTGTATCTATGATCAAATGTAACCTGCTTTGCTTTTACTGCTCAAACTGTACTTTCTAAAGAACTGTTTTTTGCAAGTTTCTTGTTTCCATCACGTGTGTAAAACATTTTTGTTCAGGTTTGTGAACATCTCGTCAGGCTACAGTCATTCATTGTTTGTGTCTGCCGGTCTCTTGCACGTTTTGCTCTTGGGATAATAGAGTGGCGCTGTTGCGAATTTTTGCAATGTCACTGACAGTCAGCGTTTTTCTTTCAATGTCGTACACAGACAGGTTAGAGGAAGGGCTGGGCTGTGTGCAATCTCACTCTGGTTATTTGTTTTATAAATACGTGTGTTATTCCAGCTGTTATAAATGGCTGCACTCACACAAAGTGAATACAAACAGTCACATACACTTTCAAACCTTCACTAGCTGCTTCTAATTCTAATAGTTATACTGTAGGTGTTCATGATGACATGAAAGGTTTATCCTTTGCTTATGTTGTAGGACATTTGTACATAGAAGTTCATATGCATAGCCAAGTTTTTAAGTGTGACATTAAAGGCATATTTCTGTCCACTTCCTCTTATCATCGGTTATTATTTTAAACGCACCATCTTAAACAAAGAAGCAGGGTTAACATGAGTTGAATTCCCAGCTGAGCAATACCGTCTTAAATGCAGATGTGAGATTGTGATTTAGGTCAGCAGTAGGGTGTTATGGGAAATACTTTTTAGTTAAATTACTTCTGTTCTTGTCCTTTTATTGATTAGAAGTTTACCTCAGGACATCTCTGATTTCTGAGCATCTCCTGTCTGTCTGACAATGGCATACCAACTCTTTTTTTTTTTTTTTTTTTTTCTAGTAGTAGTTTACAGTAAAGCCCTTGTTTTGTCGTGTGAAACATGTCAACCACTTCCAAAAGTTCAATCGGTTAGCTCTTATAGTTAAACCACTAAGCAACAGTTTCCTCAGCATTATTTCAGCTAGCACCATGACAGTTCTATTTGTCTCTACTGTCTGGGGGTTAGCACTTGCTTTCAGTGGGATTACTAAGGTTGCGTCATTCTTAAATAGCTAAAGCAACCTGCTTACCTGTTGCCAGGCGGTGTGACCTGTAGTGATGCACTTTGGCAATAGTTAAAGATGGCGCACAGTAACTTGATGATTGTGTTTGTGTTTTAAGGTGAAATCATATTTCTGATTTTGTGTTTGCACCTGTAGGGAGATCTGGCAAAGAAGAAAATCTATCCAACACTATGGTGAGTGAACCTCTGACCCCAGTGAAGGCTTTGGCATCAGTATCACATAGGGCTGGGTGATATAGAGAAAATCAAATATCACGATATTCTTGACCAAATACTTAGATGTTGATATTGCAACGATATTGTATGATTGACTATTCATGCTTTAACTAAATGTTATTTACACAATAAGATTTTTGATAAATAATCTCAAATGATTTAATGACTTATTGGGTAAAGGTAAATAGTAGAACAGTCTGATAAATTCAGAACATTACATCACTTTAATGTAATGCAGCCTGTAAAACCAGGAAAAGACAACACTTGCCATATTAAGATGTTACAATATCCAAAATATAAGATGATATCTAGTTTCATATTGCAGTATCAATATAACATCAATATTTATTTGAGTCTGAGGAAGGATACTTCTAATCAGGACTGAAGTTTGAGCCCTAAGTCTCTCTGTTCTCTCCCAGGTGGTTGTACAGAGATGGCCTCCTCCCTGAGCAGACGTATTTTGTGGGCTTTGCTCGCTCTGACTTGACAGTTGATGCCATTCGGGCTTCTTCCATGCCATACCTAAAGGTAAAAACTGAGCCTTTTGAGATGCATCTCCCGATTATCTATATAAATAACCTTTCAAAGCAAGAACATAATGTGTGCAGGTCCATCTTCCATCCCCTCTTGGCCTCTTCTTTCCTCTGTTGGTTTAATCCTTAAAGCGATGATGAACCTACAGAGAATTATCACCTTAATCAGCGATTCCACTTGGCTTTATAGTGAGTTTAAGCTTGTTGTTCAGCTGGCCAACCTGACACTTTACTGTTTTGGTTCATACTAAAAAGCATTGTTTTCGGGCCACAGCTGGCAGCTGTTTTCAGTGGATAAAAAAGGTCTAAAAACCTGCTAACAAGTTTGTCATGTCATTTTAAAAGATGACATGGCAGTGTTGTTTTTGCAGCTTGTTTCTGCTACCCCCAAGTGGCTAAACTTGTAGAGTTATATAATCAGTCAATTTATGTTATAAAAATTCAATAAATCTTTCCATTTCATGTATTGTCCAGTCCTCAAGTCGTGGTGACCCTGGATTAAACCATTTTTTTCCATACACATGACTGCAATTTTTCAAAATCGTTGTGAAATCCATTCATGTGTAAATGTTACTACCCTCTGACCCAGGTGACCGATAAAGAGGCAGAGCGGTTGTCAGCCTTCTTCAGCAGGAACTCGTATATCAGTGGGACATATGCAGATGAGAGTTCCTTCTCCAAACTCAACACGCACATCCTGTCTCTGCCCGGGGGACCAGAGGCAAACCGTCTCTTCTACCTGGCGCTGCCACCTACCGTCTACCACGATGTTACCAAGAACATCAAGCAGTGCTGTATGAGCACAAAGTCAGTACACTTCTCTTACTAACTGCTGCTTTGTCACACTGTTTACTTGTTTGACTGAACTGAAATTCAATAGTGAGTGTATGTCTTTAAGCTCCAATGATGTCCCTTGTCGTACTATTACGCCTGTCTTTCAAAATATGTACCAAAACCTTACCCTTTTAATTCAAAGCTTTGTTGTTTTACTGCATTTTAGTGCATACAAAGAAATCCCTCCAATAAAAATTATTTAATAGATTATACAAATTTAAAGATTTTATGTCACCATAAAACAGTACTAGTACCATGGTTCAGAGGTGTGCATTTGGGTGGCTGCAACATTGCCAGCATCACTGGAAATTTTGGGTGCTTTCATAGATGCAACCATACACTGGTGTTTCTATTATTGTGTCCACTCCATTTATACTGATGAGAATAGGCTGAACAACATCTCTGTATAATGCAGTACAGTTTTAGTACTGCAACTACATCCTCCAGAATGATCATATAGTAAAATCAACACCTCTCTAAAATAGTTTCAATAAAAACCGAACATTATAAAGAGAAATAGTTGCCAGTTTTTTGGGTACATCTTGCTAAAATATGTATATGATGCCTAAGAGAAAAAACGTTTCCTTATGACGTTCTCATCTATTTTCTTCATAAGTAGGTCTAATGGAGGGAAAAAGTGATCCTGAACAGCTTCTAGCATCAGTGTTCCTTAGTATTTGTTGTTTTTGCCTTACATACTTTTAATTGAATTTAAATGGAAACCCACCTACCGTTATTGTGATCATGAGCAAATTACGTTTACCCGTGTATCCAGCTAATTTAATTGGCTCACGTTGCTGTACTGTGTGAGTAGTGCAAATGTTCCACCCAAAACAAATTCCTTTCTGAGACCATTTTGCAGTGCCTGCAAAGCAGTAGCATTGAACAGGGCAATTGTGATTGGTTTAAAGAAATTCACAACCCAGGGCATTTTTTTTCTCCTATCATATGTATATGTGGCGTAGCCAGACTTTACTCCACAGCGCTGTGGAGATTGGTCTGGCAGTGTGAGACTATGAGAGAAATCAAAGTGGACAGAACTTGAAATGTTTTTCTTTTTGTGTGTGGTTGTGGTGTGTAGAGGCTGGAACAGGGTGATTGTAGAGAAACCGTTTGGACATGACCTCCAGAGCTCTGAGGAGCTGTCCACTCACCTCTCCTCCCTCTTCACTGAAGAACAAATCTACCGTATAGATCACTATCTGGGCAAGGAAATGGTGCAGAACCTCATGGTGCTCAGGTGAGAAAATCATCTTCAGATTAGGGCCCTTTTTTACGTGCATTTATCTATCATTTGATGCCTCGTAAAGATTATGTTTGTCAAATGATGTACCTGGTCAGATATGTCGGACTGTGGAAATTAAAGCAGTTATCATTTGGGAGAATGGGCTTAATTAAACTATATCACCAGAAATATGTATCTTTAATCTTAGAAATCCTTTGTGTTGGCAAAGATCATTTTATTTATTTATTTATTTATTTATTTTTTAAATTGTAAGATAATTTGAATGAAATAACTTGAGTTTCACCTGGTTCAAGGTTTGAAAAAAGCTTCTGTCCCGAACAGCTGTCTTTTCGCGCTTTGCATGTGTGTTGCTGCTGATTTTGTGATGTTCATTGCAGGTTTGGGAACCGAATCTTTGGCCCAATCTGGAACAGGGACAGCTTGGCCTGTGTTGTTCTGACCTTTAAAGAACCGTTTGGCACCCAGGGCCGAGGGGGCTACTTTGATGATTTTGGCATCATCCGGTGAGCGGGGGGGAAGAAATCCCCAAAGTTTCTCTTGGTTCGCTAATTTTAAAGATAATACACCAGCTTTAAAGGGAAGTTCTATAGGAAGGAACAGATTAGTACCAGGAGCTTCTATACTACATTTTCATTGGTAAATTATCATTGGTAGCTTCCATTTTATACAATAAAAAGATTTGGCCAGTTTTAACACAAGTTATAATTTTAAGGAACAGCCATCACATTGTCGCTTCCTGTCTTTTTGTGCTGATCAGTGATGTCATGCAGAACCACTTGCTCCAAATGCTCTGCCTGGTTGCCATGGAGAAACCGGCTTCCACTAGCTCTGATGATGTCAGGGATGAAAAGGTACAAAATTGTCTCCCAGAGACCCCGACACTACTCAGCTACAATTACGGAGCGATATCTTTGGGACTCTAATAGAGGGATTGTGTTCCCTCTTGTAGGTGAAGGTGCTGAAGTGCATTGCTCCAGTGTCCATATCAGATGTGGTGCTGGGTCAGTATGTGGGGGATCCAGATGGTGAGGGAGACGCCAAACTGGGTTATCTTGACGATCCAACAGTTCCTAAAGGGTCAACTCAGGCCACCTTCACCACTGCTGTACTCTATGTGCACAACGAACGCTGGGATGGTAAACGCACCATGCCCTTTACAAAACAAATCCTACTCATCTCACACTTTCCTCTGCTCTTTTATAATGCATTGGCATTCAAATGTTTGACTCCTTAGGTGTCCCTTTCATTCTTCGCTGTGGAAAAGCTCTGAATGAGAGGAAAGCTGAAGTGCGGCTTCAATTCACAGATGTCCCAGGGGACATTTTTGGAAACCAGTGCCGCAGGAATGAGCTAGTGGTGCGTGTGCAGCCAAATGAGGCTGTCTACGCCAAGATGATGAGCAAGAAGCCTGGTGTCTACTTTAGCCCTGAGGAAACTGAGCTGGACCTTACCTACAAGAGCAGATACAAGGCAAGTTCAAGTTGATTTAAATAACATGACAAAGGAAAGATAACTAAGCTATTCTCTAAACCATATTTTTCTAATTTAACAAATATAACACAAAATGTGCTTTTTGTTTTCAGGATGTGAAGCTTCCAGATGCTTACGAACGTCTCATCCTGGATGTCTTTTGTGGGAGTCAGATGCACTTTGTACGCAGGTCTGTCTTGGTTTTTCACTACTGTTGTCTCATGTTACTACTTGTAATTTATCTATTAAAATAGCATGTTGCTTTACGCGAGCTACAAGTTCTTCACACTAGATGGCGACATAGTGCCTCAGCCAGAAGGAAACAAGCGCCGTAAAAAGCTTACATATTTTAGATTTTGAATGAAACTACGTGACTTTGTTGTTATGTCCTCCACCACGTGATGAATTGTTTGTCACTGCAGTGATGAACTAAAGGAAGCATGGAGGATCTTCACACCTCTTCTTCATCACATAGACAGAGAGAAGCCCAAACCTCTTCCTTACATATACGGAAGGTAGGAAATGTTATACACTATTCTCCCAGTTTGAAGAGGAGTTAATACAGAGTGTTGATTGTGATTTCTTTTTTTTATCTTCTTTTTTTTGTTTTTTTTTTCCTTAGCCGTGGCCCAACAGAAGCAGACGAGCTTGCAAAGAAAGTTGGATTTCGCTATGAGGGCACTTATAAATGGGTCAATCCTCACAGACTGTGAATATTGATGAGATGAGGGAGGAGTAAAGGTATGATAGGAGGAGTGCATCAGGGTAAGTGAGCCCTCTCATTAGCCAATACTGGAGGGTCTTTTAAGGAAGGAGGTGTTTCCACTATGGATCCATCACAGTAGCAGAAACTGAGCTTTTTTTCCCCCCTCAGGTATGGCAATTATTCCTTGGAGCCAGTTCATCAGACATTCAAAAGAGAAATGTGAATGTATGTGGTCATTATGGGCATATGCCAGCTTTTGTGGTAGTATTTTTTTCCTTCATATATTACATAAATACATACAGTGAGTTTTCTTTTCTTTTTGAGGTGGGACCAAGTCACTTGGAGAGGGAACAAACAAAAAAAAATCTTATGTTTTTGTGAACAAAATAACTGTCTGATGAACTAGCTCCATGTCACTGTCTCTATTAATTAGGTCTTAATTAGTCAGGATGACTGAGTAACAAGAGCAGAGCAACAACACTCAGCTGAGTCGTGCTCACTCAGTAAGCACTGTACCAAAGATGGGAACTGAACACAGCAGAGACGAGAAACGGGAATGATTGTTCACCAGCTGTCACTCTTAACCATTGTGATTGTAATACTATCATGCTTTGACTGCAGTTATTAATCACCATTAGTGTAATTTATTTGTATGCCTCCTCTTTAAGATAAATAGACACTGGTTTGCAAAGCATTCATACTGGAATAGTCTTAAACAAACAAAACAAGCTCTCTGTCTTGGTTAGTAGCCTCCAACTGAGCTTCATTCCCTTTTCGTTTACATGTTTTCCAAGTTTAAGTTACTGAAGTTCATTCCATATTTCAAAGTATTCAGACTGCAGCAGTGTTATCACAGGTCAACAGTGAATGTCTTTTGTAATGACGTACTGAAAACTGCTGTTAACTGCACACTCGTATGTGATACTTGCTACATTTCCACTACTTGTAATAAACTTGTTTTGCTTCTCTGGTAAAGTGTTTCATGCTCTGTGGGTTTTATTGCTTTAAGTACTGAAGTCACAAAATTATGTTTTAAAGTATATCAGCATTTAAATGAAGATGGTGCCAGAGGAGCCAGATTTTTTTTTTTTTCCTTTTAAATTACCTGCTTCATGTAGTTCTAGGGTCAGGTTCAGCAAATATTACAGAAAGTTAGTTTTATAAGGCTTACCTACTATGAATTTATTTGAGTTTATGGTGTCATTAAGCCATTTCATGGACGATGACTCGTAAAACAACAAATTTTAATTTTTTTTGTAAAGATTAAACCACTGAGGGAATGACATGCAGCAAAGGGCTGCAGGTCGGAGTCAAACCCAGGACACTGCATCAAGGATTAACCTCTATATGTGGGCGCCCGCTCTACCCACTGAGCTATCTGGCCACCCAACTCTTTCACGTTTTTTACTTTTTCTGCATAAGGAAAAAGCTTTCTGTAATATTAGATCAATACATTTAACTTTCATCTTCCCACTGCAACACTTTGCATTTAGAGCAACATTAGTTTACTGTTGTTCAGCCTCTTTAAGGTTTTGTCATGTACATAAAACAATATTCTGGCAGTATTTATTTATTTTTCCAACCAAAATACCCACTCATGTGTATTTAAATCATTACCTCTAATGCAAGCTTAAAGGATTCCAGCGATGATTTGACAACAGAATGTTTATTCAGTCACATGTTGACATTATTTAACACATTAGCCATGTCGGTCAGGGTCACAACAACAAATGGAATAGTGGACGGATGTTAAGTAGTCTTTGATTTGACAATAAAAGACAATGGCTAGACTTAGCAACCGTGCATTCCAAGGCACTTGCATTACTTTTTGTTAAAAACAGTTGCTATGTGTTAATATACAGTACAGGACAAGAAAAGCCATAGTGAATTTTGTAAGACACTTTAGAGCACACACAAATAATTAAATGAGGTATTACATATATAATTAAAGAACTTGTCACGCTGGACAGGCATTCACTACACGGCAATGATGTTAGATATTCAGAAGTCACTCTACAAAAACTGTTCTTTGCCCTGAGTGGTTGGCCCTGCCAAAATCTGAATGCATGATGGAAGTGCCATAAGAACATTGTACAAATATGTTACTAACCAAATGGCAGTCAAGGGTTGATTAAAACAGGAGTCAAACATTTTTTTAAATTATATTGAATTATGATCATTTTGACATCTAGTAAAGTCTGGTTTTCTTTAGTGTTTTCAATTCTGCTACGTTCTAGAAAAGTGACACCATGCATTTGGATTTTGAAGAAAAAAAAAAAAAAAACAGCTATCTGACCATTGCATGGGGAAAGAAAATCCTTCAACAATAATCCTTCAAGTTTCATGTAAATGTCAGGAAATGAAAGAAAGCACTTAAAAGGAACCCAGTGTTAAGGACAAAGTGGTAAAACAAGAGCTGAACGCACAAATGTTATGCAACCTCTCCAAAGAGTGAACATGGATTGCGAGACATGACAGCTGTGGAGTAACTGCTCATCCCCCGTCTATTTCTGATGGGTAACAGGTGAGAACTCGTAATGGTTTCCATTTAGAAGGCACTTGGTCAGTTTGTTGTTTTTCACATGTGCTCTGGGTGGTTCTGCAAACAGCTTATGAACTCTGTGACTGGATGGCCCTGATAGCAGATCTGATACACTGCATTGAACAGTGGGAACCTGGAAGGAAGGAGGAGGTATTATTGAATGCAAAACAATGCTGCTGATGTCAATGTCCTACTTTCTAACCAGTGCACATTATTATGAATGTGTTGTGTGCCTAACTTACTTGTCAATTAGGTTTTTGTGCTTAAGGATGAGATAGACCTCAGCTGCTGTTGCTGGTCCCTGCAGCTTCTGACCGTTCAGCATCTCTTTCTCCAGCTCCTCAATGGACTGACAAGAAACATGACATGCATAAGTGTAAAGTCTTTTTTTAACTGATAAAAGAGATGGGTCCACGCACTCAATTTTACTCTCATACTTAAAATTATATTTAAAAAAGTCAGTATGTGAACATTCTGATGGAAAGTGAAAAGGCCCAAAACAGCAGGAGTGTCTTGGTGTGTCTTCAAAACAACGGAAAATGTACTTTTTCCTTATTTAGCTAATAATGGCACAAGGCTTGTCAGTATTTCGTATCATATTGTAGTTAATATGTCTTTCTATAGTTTAACTGAGTTTGAAAGTCGGTAGGTGTAATTCACCACAATATGGATTTGCTATTCTCAAGAAATGGCACACACTAATTGTTAATAAGAGTGTAGTGCAAAAACTGCAGTATATATAAAGGGGAATCATGTTTAAAGTGGGTTAAAGCTGCATTTCATACGTTATTTTGTACATGTTTTATGGTGATAATATGGTGAGTGCCTCTGTTGACAATCTCAACCTCTTCTAGCATTTGCATACCAATCAAGAGCAATCGTCAGTTTTGGCTGCTGATAAAATCCAAAACAAGGCTTTTTTCCTTTTCTCAAAAAAAGGTAAAAATATTTCAAAATCTGAGCACTCACCTTCCCCGTCTTCACAAAGGCTTCAGCTACTTTGCGGTTGCGGCCACCGTAGCAGGTTGTGATGAGGTCGGCCACTCCGCAGCTCTCTAGGAAGGTTGCAGAGGACACAGGACCAGCAGTGCAGAAAATACGGGCGAAGGCAATCATCTCCATCAGGCCCAACCTGATCACTGCGGCCTTTGTGTTGTCTCCGAAGCCCAGACCGTCACAGAAACCTGCTCCGACCGCGACAATGTTCTGAAGGATGGATGAGCAAGTGTTAGCAAAGACTGCAGGTAAAAGAGCTGAAGACGCATCTAGATAACTTGGACAGGATGCAGACTCCAAATCTGCATTACAATTTCCCAGAGCATAACATAATGTCTTCAAATGTCTTGTATTGTTTGTTTGACATGCAGTCAAAAACAATCAAGATATTCAATTTACAATAATATAAAAACAGAGAAAGACAGGCAATCATCATGTTTGAAACGCTGGAATCAGAATGTTTTGGCAAAAAAAGAATTGCCAAAAAGAAGCTCTAATTTGGTACTCAAAGACAAATTTTTACATCTACAATTGTTTTTATTCAAATGTTTGAAGCCTATCAGCGTATATATGTTAAATGGCTTAACTCACAAACTAACACCCTGAAAAATATAAATCTGTAAATTCTGGGTCTTTAAAAAATGTAAGTACAGTTGTTTCATTAAACATTTGGAGTGTATCCCAAGGGGAAGATTTATTCAGTCAGTTGCTGCATAGAGGCAAAACTAAATGTCAGTTTCCTTGATTTGTTAGCATTCTTTTATTAGCAGTATAGTCTGTGTGTATATAATAAAGTAGTTTTCAAAGATACATTAGATTTGAAAGGACTGCAATGCTGGAATGTGAGCTGCAGAGTTTTACAGCTGTCATGCTCGCTAATCGGACAATTGTTAAACTTGGCTATTGTATTTTCCATGTTGCATAATGATAATTTAGCAACAAGACTCAGTGCAAAATGAAATGTCATGGGCTCTGTTTAAAATCACATACTATTCATACTAACAATGACATCAAATGGAGTATGTAGTGTGTTAACTGCATAGTATGTGGGCTGCCTAGATCAGAAAACATGGGATTCAACAAGCCATTCAGATTTGGCTCCCCTTGCTATGTCACTTGCAGAAATCATACCATTAAACCACGTCATCATGTTTTAGTAGAAACCCAAAATACAAGTATAAACTGGAAGATGAGCATGCAATGTCCCCTTTAATACAATATTGCAAAATATTAAATTGAGTAGAAGAGGTAATGTTGATTTATATTTGTGAATTTATATTTGTGATAAAGAATTTTCATTTAACGGTAGCTCGGATTGATACGGTCATGTGATGCAGAGAAGTATTGCTTCAGTGTTAACAGTCTGCTGGTAATGGCATACTTAACCATTGATTCAGTAGGCACTACATACAGACTGAGTATGTAATGCGTCCACTTTTGCTGCATGCAGCTGTGTTTCATAATAAAAGCTCACCTTCAGGGCTCCACAGATTTCCACCACATCACACTCCTCAACCACAGTGACTCGGAAGTTGTTGGTCTGCATGAGTTCCTTCAGGAGAGCCCCGTGGTTTTTATTCTTACACCCTGCAAGCAAGAGGAAAAGAAAACATGGCTATCTTTTGGGATCTCAACAAGATGACTTGTTGTCACCACCACTTACATTGGTAGACTTTTATAAAGAGTCATGATTAAATCACAGTGCTTTTGTTTCTTTTAGAGTACAGCTGTAAAGCTCCAATTCCTCAAAGAAGTTACATTTGCCAGCACTGAACCAACGAACATTAATTCTGTCACACACTAAAGGAAATCCCATGAAGCATGCAGTCATATGCTGCATACAAACATATAAGAAAGCAAATGTCAAACTGAACCAGCCCACTCTGTAATTTACACAGCGCCTACCGCGCAAAGCAGATTAAACTGTGACCCTAGTGCTGCTGACGTTGCAGAAAGCTGGAACACAAACCCTACACACACTTCCTGCTTCAAGACTAAAACTTGCTGATTGCTTTTTTTTAACAAAGTTCAACTTTGTCCTATTAAGCAACAACCCAATGCTAAGCAATCACAAAATAAAAGCAAGAAATAAAAAAACAAACATGAAAGCCAGTAATCAGACTAACCAATGGTTGTCTCACAAAATTTCTCATCAGCAACCTCATTGGCAATGTTGGCCCCCATCAGTACACTCATGGCGATACCGAGCTTCTCCTGGATCACATCAGAGATGAGTTTAAGTCCATCAGGTCCCTCGTCTACACCCTAGAGGAAAATTAACGAATACACAAGCAGTGTCTTTACTTTAAGCCATCTCTAGCTGGTATTTGGGTCAAAGACCACACTGCACAACTGGTTTTATGGCTACTTTAACCTGAACACAGACTGTATGCATCATACAACATATGAAGTTACATCCAAAACTAAATTCAAAGACAAAAGGTGATGAAATTAAAAGAGCTATTTCCAACCTTGATGAGGGATATCCCCAGTGCATCAGTCTTTATCTTGCCCTTTATAGTGTCACATACTTTCCCAACAAACTGGTGTGGAATCACAAACACCAAAATGTCTGCGTCACTGGATGCCTCCACCAGGTCTGGGATGGCTAGCTGAGGAAGAAAAGAAGGGTGAGGAGGATGTTGTAAGATATATGACCTACAATAAAGTCTGGTTTAACAACTTTCTATAGGAGCACCTTCATAAAACTGACATAAAAGCCTAATCATATTTTATTGTGAAAGTGGAAGCTATTTAGGGCAACAAGAACAAATGCAGATACAAGGCATAATATGTCTGTACTAGGCCTGAATGTCATATTGGAATTGGAATTTGATATTGCAATTATTTTGTTGTTTGCGATATACAGGATATTTGCAATTTAAAGAACAAGACCAGCGTTAAGCACAGGCGTAACCACAAAGCCAATAAATGAGACTTAATGCTGTCAAAATTACCAGAAAAGGAGTAGATGTGGTGAATGCAAATTTTTGTTTTACTAAGCAGCTAACATTTCTTCAGTGTGACCTGAATGATGAGCATAGTCACACCATGATTCACATTTCGCCCGTCTGCTATCTCATTATTGCATGTGCTCACCTTGGGATAGCAATGTTGACACAATAAGTTTTTCAGGCCGAGTCTGTACAAGTAATGCCTCAAGGAATCAAAATAACCATTACATCCATGCATTGAACAGATAGCAAAGCATTGTACAGACATACAACTGAATTACTGTTGTGATGATGGTGAGAAACAAAACAGTTTCTTACCACATTTGCTGGCAGCTTGTGACCAGGGAGGTACTTGACATTTTCATGGTCAGTGTTGATAATTTCAGTCAGTTTACGCCCATTGACTGTCTCCTCAAACACCCACATTTTTACGGTGGTGTCAAAATGTGAATTCTGAGCAGCATTGGCACCCACTATCTTGGCAATTGCAGAACCCCTGTATTGGTAATAGTTAGTTAGTAATTAATTTACATAATACAAGTGTGATAAAAATTCACACAGCATTTAAAAATCAGTGAATATTGAAAGTAAAACGGATGGCAAACAGTCTGTGTGGGGCCATGTATGATAAGCAGAGGGGTTTGAAATGAGCCAACATCAATTGATTTTTTTAAGTCTTGATGTGATCACCAGGTCATTAACAATCATGGATCCTCCTGTGTTTTTTTACTAGTTCCCTTTAAAGTTGCTGCTCTATAATCACCAACTTCTGTTTTCTGGATATAATGACTGTGCAGGCTTTACTCAAGATGAACTGAAATATGTGGCTACTCTACCCCTTAGACATGAAACAGTTATATCCATTATATGATACCTTCGACTACTGGTGTGGAGACAACACTGCGCCAAAATCCATTGACAACTTTGATGAATTTACGTTTGTTACCAAAGTGTTACATATAGGTTAAACATGATTTTAAGGCAGTCGTCTAATAATTCGGAGCTAATACATTAGTTCGGCCTAAAAACAATACATCTATGAGCTTATTGAACTTAAACTTGTTTATAAAACAAATAACTTAACTTAAGAAAATCGGTTTGGTTGATAAACTAAAGCTTGTATGCCGAATTTACTTAACGTTAAAAGATTCATCCACCATTTGAAATGATGTTTTAGCACGCTGAGATTTTGAAGTAGACATGCAAAACAGTTTGGCTTCTGCTGGCAAGAATATAAAGCCATGCATATTGTAGATGAGTGATAAGAAGGTGGTTGTAAATTAACAATAACATATTTCTACTGTAGAGGTAAGAATAGTTTCGTCTAACATATAACGTAGTTAGTATTTATGTTGCTGACACAGGCTTACATTAACGTTTACATTACATTAAATCCCAGTAATGTAATCGTGACTGACATATGGCCAGTTTTCTGTATACTCAGACGATTTATTAGCACGAATCAGGGCTAAAACTGGCTTGTGCACCAGCTAACTAACGCTAGCTAGCTAAATATTACAAATTAGTTATTGGTATAAGTCAAACTTCTCTCACGTCACCATTTAAAATGTGGCTAACTGCTATTAACGTTAGCTGGATGGTTGCCATGGATGGTTGCCCGGTGATGCTAACGTTGCTCAGTGATGCTAACGTTAAATTGGCTAGCAACTGGGTTAAAGATGCCAACGAACTCTAAAGTTAGCCATGTTAAACAGTTTATAGTTGACTACATTAACACATGAACTTGCCAATTTCCAGAGCCAATGATGCAGACTTTCTTCGGAGCTGCCATTCTTAAAAGGTAAATCGATGAATAAGGGTTGAACAGACGCCGACTGACTGCTGTGGACTTGCACTCAGTATGGTTATGTAACCGAGCGAGCTGCAAGCAGCAAGTTGTTTTATTGGTCTGTCCGAGGGGAGACACTGAACCGCCCTTTAAAAGAAGGGCCAAGCTGGTCATTCATTCATCTAGCTGATTAGAGGTTATCAGGCTCAAAGTAAATCGGACAGAAGTCTCTATGTGAACTAGCAGACATTGCCTAATGTTTTATGGTGTACGATCGGCTTCACTGCGTGATGTCTATGGTGATAACGGTGTGTGCAAATACAAGGACAGCCTGGGAAGTTATTGAGGCTGCTTCAGTAATCATTTTAACCATAAACACAGTGGTGGGAAGTCCTGTAGCCTACTTATGTACTAATATGAGGTACTGCCATTTTCTGCTACTTTATACTAACGTACTACCGATACAAATGTTGCGCTTTTTATTCCACTGCATGTATTTAAGAGACTTTGCAGATTTATATTAACTAGAAAAAGCATTCCTGCAGAAAATGCTTGTGAAAGCTAAACTGGATTGCTGGCATACTCGTGTAAGAAAAAGGTGAAATAGTTAAAATAGTTGGAAAAGGGGTAATGGTTTTAATAGCTATGAATTTCATTGAAATGTTGAATAATACCAAGTATGGAATATTTTAAGTTTTAAAAACAGAAAAAAGCAAGCCTATAGCTAGAAAAATAATAGGCCTATAGCTGTATGTCAAAAAGTCATAGTATAGGTATGTCGAAAAAAGTAATATAAAAGGCAAAGTATAGTATGTCGGAAAAGTGATGAAAAGTCATGGTAATAAATTGATTAAAAAAAATTCACAGTATAGTATGTTGAAAAAAATGATGAAAAAGTCATAGTATGTCGAAAAAGTCTTAGTATAGTATTTTGGTAAAGGACATAGTATAGTATGTCGAAAAAGTGATAAATAAGTCACAATATAGTATGTTTAAAAAAGTGATAAAAAAGTCATAGTATGTCAAAAAAAAGTCATAGTATGTTGAAAAACTCTTGGTGAGAATCAAACCTGGGTCAGAGTATGCAGCTCCTGCTTGTTGGTGCTATTTGGAGCAGTAGACATTGAAAACGGTTATACCATAGTATGTCAAAAAAAAACATTAAAAAGTAATGGTATGGTTTGTTGACAAAAAGTCTTAAAAAGTCATAGTATAGTATATCGAAAAATGTCATAGAATAGTAATTCTATGACATGTTGAAAAGAATTTTTAAAAAGTCATAGCACAGTATTTTGGAAAAAGTCATAGTATAGTATGTTGAAAAAAGTGATGAAAAAGTCATACTATGTCAAAAAAAGTCTTACTGGGAATTGAACCTGGATCAGTACTTTCTGGTACATTTTGGAGCAATGTGAACCACTAAGCCACTGTGATACCATCTACATAACATTGAAAACATTTATAGCATATTATGTCAAAAACAGCCATCAAAAAGTCATTGAATAGTATGTCAAAAAAAGTCTTAAAAATGCTATAGAATAGTATGTTGAAAAAAAATAGTCATAATGTATGTTGATAATAATATACAATAATAATATTACAGATTACTGTACATTATGGTATGTCGAAATACTAAAAGTCAAAGTATAATATGTAAAAAAGTGATAAAACAGTCATAGTATATATATATATATATATATAGTATATTGAAAAAATGTCATAAAATAGTACCCTATGTTGAAAATAATGATAAAAAGTCATAGTACAGTATAGTCATATTATAGTATGTTAAAAAAACTATTAAAAAAAGTCACAATATTTTGGAAAAAGTCTTCATATAGTATGTTGAAAAAAGTGATAAAAAGTAATGGTGTAGTATGAAAATAAAGTGATAAAAAGTCACAGTATAGTATGTTGAAAAAAAAATCTTACTGGGAAATTAACCTGGATCAGAGTCTGCAGGTCCTATTTTCTGGTGCCATTTGGAGCAGTGTGAACCACTAAGCCACTGTGATACCATCTACAAAGTGTATTATTAAAACAGCCATTAAAAAAATCATAGTAGGGTATGTTGACAAAAAGTGTTTAAAAAAAGTCATAGTATGTAAAAAAAAAGTGATAAAAAAGTCTTCGTATAGTATGTTGAAAAATGCCATAGCATTGCCCTGTTGCTGAAATGTGCTATACAAATAAAGCTGCCTTGCCTTGCTTTCTCCACAGTACACTAGGTTGTGTTGAGTTCTCACTGTGCAAAAATTAGCACATTAATAGTCACCAGAACCATCACAGAAAGTTCACTATGGGATAAATGATTTGGTCTGGAGGACTGAAACAAAAGGGGAACTTGTTACATAAGCGCTGGATCAACAGAAGAGTGGGAAGAAACAAAACTCCACATTCAGCAGTCTTGTTTCTAAAGACCTGCTTACGTCCTTCCAAAAGTTGAGACATTTTACTCAAATCTACAAATATCAAACGTCAGAGGATCACCAAAGTCAGTATCGTACAGTATGTGTGAACCATGATTGTCTGTACAAAATATGAAAACTGATCAAAACATTGCAATATTTCACTTGTAATGTCAGAATTACAGTCATCCCAAAAGCCATGCACTAGCATGTGCTGCAAATAGTAAACAGGTGGATGGTACAGGAAATTATATTCACTGGAAAGAAAGATATTTCTAGCTTTAATGTTGAGTGTAAATGATGACAGAACACCTTGAAGTAAGTAAAAGTAACGTAAAGTTAGCATTTAATCTCTAATGTAACAACTGCTTTAAGTTCATTATTTATTTATACATCACCAGACTAAAATAATCATCCTTTCATACATCAATATGAAAATAAATAAATTTAAAAATTGAGGCAAAAATAAAACAAAACCTGAAAGCATGGCGGCCAGAGGACTTGCACTGAGATGTTTGAGCTCATGCAGTGGACTCTGGAAAACACTCCAGCTTTTAATTTCTATTTACTGACAAATACAGTAGAAGCAGTTGTGACTGTATCAATACAAACAAAATTGAAATAGCCTTATAGTTACATTTTTGATAAATACTACAATCATATGTATGGAAAAAGAGACACAGCTAAATACAAGTACATTACACAGATCAGACTATGTTAATACCATAAGATTATTATCCAATATTTACATTACATTACATTTGATGGTATGATTGTGCTTGATAATAACACTTCACAGCTACGCTCTACAGTTCCCATTTCCTGCTAAGAATTTCACTGAGCTCAATGGGAATAAGTGCAAGTAGATTAACACCAACAGAATATTGTTTGATTTTTGTCAACAGAGTCAAATTAGAGACGGAATAAACATGCACCGCCAGAGTCAACATGTTTACAGACTAAATGATAATAGATACAGTGTTTTAGATATGAGGGCAGAATTTAGAATTTTTCCTTCATCAGCTTCTGAATTTGGTGCACACACACGCACAAATAAATACATGCTCACGGGATTCAACCAAACTCACAAACAGATGATGACACAATCTGCAGATTAACTTGTTCATTGATGGACCACATTTAAGATGCCTACTAAAGCTACCATACATGCAACTTAGAGCCCTATAAGATGGCAAAACACATTCAACATACTCATTCATTAAATCTTACCAAATGTAAATTCCCCTTAAATGGTCTCTACATGTACAAATGTACAATGGCCCCTTAAAAAATATCCTTTTTGAACTCTTGTCAAATACATGAGGGACAGTGATTGTCATTATAAGGGAATTTGAAGGCAAATTAGATAGTATGTAGCACCTCATGGAAAAGAGCATTTTTAACATTTGTTGGGTTGGGTTACATCCATTGTTTTCATCTTAAAGTTCTTGTTGAGCTCATTTAACTTTACGTTCTTCATAATACTAAGTGTTTAAAGCAAAAATTTTCTTTTTTCTCTCTAGTGGAGACAGATGAGACGATTGATACCTCTCTCTAATGGGAGTGGTATCAATTGTCTCATCTCTCTGCCAGAAAGCTAATAAGCTAATTTCCAAAAAGTCAAACTCTTCTTAATTAAGTTTAGTACACTCAGATTTTGCTGCTACAGCCTGACTTGGGCTGCTATTTTACAGCTACAGTGAGGGAAAAAAAGTATTTGATCCCCTGTTGATTTTGTACACAGAAATAATCAGTCTATAATTTTAATGGTAGATTTATTTGAGTTATTTAACAGTGAGAGACAGAATAACAAAAAAATCAAGTAAAACGCATGTCAAAAATGTTATAAATTGATTGCATTTTAATGAGGGAAATATGTATTGACCCCTCTGAAAGAACGTGACTTAGTACGTTTCTTTGGTTTCCAGGTTTGCACACATCACAGGAGGAATTTTGACCCACTCCCCTGTGCAGATCTTTTCCAAGTCATTAAGGTTTCGAGGCTGACGTTTGGCAACTCGAACCTTCAGCTCCCTCCACAGGACCTTAATGTGCTTCTTCTTGAGCCACTCTTTTGTTGCCTTGGCCGTGTGTTTTGGATCATTGTCAAGCTGGATTACCCATCCACGACCCATTTTCAATGCCCTGGTTGAGGGAAGGTGAGATCTTGCATGGAGCCTCAGGCCGAGGGAGAAGTTTCTTCCATTTGCACCAACTGTTGGCAATGGTCTTGTAGCCCATTCCAGACTTGTGTAGGTCTACAATTTTGTCCCTGACATCCTGACATGATTGATTGATTGCTTCTGTGGACATGTGTCTTTTATACAGGTAACAAACTGAGATTAGGAGCACTCCCTTTAAGAGTGTGGTCCTAATCTCAGCTCGTTACCTGTATAAAAGACACCTGGGAGCCAGAAATCTTTCTGATTGAGAGGGGGTCAAATACTTATTTCCCTCATTAAAATGCAAATCAATTTGTAACATTTTTGACATGCTTTTTTTTTGGATTTTCTTGTTGTTATTCTGTCTCTTACTGTTCAAATAGATCTACCATTAAAATGATAGACTAATCATTTCTTTATCTGGGGGCAAATGTACAAAATCAGCAGGGGATCAAATACTTTTTTCCCTCACTGTAGTAGCTTATGGTGGTAATGTTAGCAAACTTGATTTTGATACTACATACAAGCATTTACTATTATCCCGGACATGTCCCTTCATTGTGGCCTTTTTTGTGGCAGACATTTTGACTTGTTATAGCAGAAAAAACAGTTATTATTAACACAATTAATAATGGCTCTGTTCTATTCAAGTGTCCTAGTGCGATAGTGTGACAGCGAGCCGGCATACACATGGACCCTGCAACTGAAGCAGCTAAATGGAATTCAGCCATCATTAATTTAATTATTTACACCTTTGAAATTCATTCCTACTGGGACATGTCAAAATGTCTTCTGTTAAAAAAAGACCTATGACCGCTGCTCAGAAACTGTTACGTGGACTCACTTTAAGGCCAGATGTTTTTTTCAACCTACTCTGCTCAAATCTAAACATGTAAATGACCTAATTAATAATTTGCTTGGCTTGTAAATTATTAAGTGCACTGTCCCCCTACAAGATGAGGTAGTACAGTATATTGGCAAAATGCTCAGGTTTTACAAGAAAAACATAGATAAAGTTGGATGACATGAATATGAAAATGGAGAGTTGGTGGAAAAGTCGAGAACAAAAGGGTGATGAAAGCAAACCTCAAAAGCAAAAGTGAAACGAATGTGGAGCACTGACATTCAAATACTTCAAAAAACTAAAATAATAACATTTTGTGAGTAAAAAAAACAAACTTTCATATCAATTATTTTACAAAGACATCCTTCAGATTGACAAATGACAAACGCCACCACACAGCTGGGATTTCTAATGCTGATTTACTGAACACATATAAACTCAGCTCAGTTAATGCCCCCATTTACTGTATCTGTTACTAAGTCTTGAGAAGCTGTTTACAGATGACCATGCACTTATTCTGACATTTATGAATTCATCACGTTCTCCTGTCCTGCTGTCTGTGTGGCTTCTGCTCACTTCAGCCACATGCTGTTTCCACAAACCGTTACCAGGCACAATTGAAGACACTTTGCTCTGTTTGCAGTCTGAAAAACTGCGACGCACAAAGTCGATGAAAGCGCTCAGAGACGAGAGAATGCAGCGGCTCCCTCCTCGCGGCTACAGAAGCCTAATGAAAGTTACTGACATGACACTTGACGTCGTCTAAGCTCAGGACCGTCCCCTGGTCGTTGTTGTTGTTGTTGTGCTTCTTATCGGAGCAGCGACACAGCTTGTACTTTATCACCTGAGAGGGTTAAAAACAGAGCAGGTCACCACGACAACTTGCCTTTAATGGCCTAACAAAGGAAAAGAGTGATACATAGTTTCTAATAGAAATATTGAGGTCAACAATCCACAATGCAATTTAAAATTATTCTAATTGTTTGGATTTTTTATATTTGATTCAATAAAGCATTTCATAATATTTTTAAGTTTTACTTCTCAAAATGAATGTCTAAATGCTGCTTCAGAGCCAAAGGAAACAACTTTGCTGGGAAAAAACGGTCTGCTCCATGTTTCTTTATTTTTGTTGGTCTATATCTAGTCACATCTTAAAAGTGGTGGAATGTGCCTAAAACATATGACCATGTGTACATTTTATAGGTCCCCTAAAGTTGCGAAAACACTCACATTCCCAGACAAAATACAGACTACATAACCTCAGCGTACTCAATGGCCCAGTAGCTACAGCTTGGCATGAAGTAAACACTTATATGCAGCAGGATTATTCTTCTATCTAATCACCTCATAAAGGTAGTCAAAAAGCTCCAGAATGGTGAGTATGCTTGCTCCGATAAAAAGTCCCATCTGACCACCGATATCACCTGGAATAATAAGATACAAGCTGATGAAAAACATCATCTACCATAAAGATAGAAAGATGATCCGTCTACATATATAATGAAACTGATGTACCTAAAAGTCCAGCCACTTCATAAGCCTTCTTCTGTTCAATAGTCTCATAGTTCAGAGCCTCAAAAAAGATGTCTAAAACCAGAATATTCTCTCTGTGAAGAACACCAAGCAAATCAAAACATTAATATTCCATTTTAGTTAACATTAACACTACCCTAATGATAGAATTAAATTAAATTCGACTTTATTTATAGCATCAATTCATAACAAAAGCTATCTTAAAGTTAAATTTGCTGTGATTAATAATTGCATTATTAGTATGTTCTCTTTAAAAAAAGAAAAATGAATTAAATATATAATTATGTATGGGGAATCTTTTACTTTCATATGGTTCTTTAATTCCTTTAAAGCAAAATATATATTGCATAAATATAATAAGGTTACACAAATAATGCTATGTAAAAAAAGTGTACACTTAACTTAAAATATATTTATGTATCTAAAAAATAAATACTTAAGAGCATTGTTTGCATTTTACAAAAATGCAGATGGTTGATACGTACTTAATATAATGCTCAGATTTGTTGTATTTCTTGGCCAGATATTTAGCGGAGGCCTTGCTGGGGATCTTGACGAAAGACAACTCTTTGCTGTATCTAGTCATGTTGCATGGCGTCTCACACACACAGAAATCATTGTCTCGCTCCACCAGGAAGTCTGCAGGGAAGAATTAGAAAACCAAAGCTCAGTTTGACCTTTTGAACAGATCAATGTGGCTGGAGTCATGGGATGATATATTTGTGTGTGTGTGTGTGTGTGTGTGTGTGTGTGTGTGTGTGTGTGTGTGTGTGTGTGTGTGTGTATCTGTTCCTTAAAGATTCAGACCAGACATGGACGAAGCCTTTTTCTTACCAAGAGCTGGGTCAGCACATTCTTTGTACAGCTCGGGGGTGCAGTAGGGAGCATCGCCTGCAGCCAAAGCAACACACACTCACAGTACAGACATTTTACACCACATCGCTGATGTAACTCTGATACAACACTCAGTAAGTAAGCAGTTCCTACCAGGCATGTGCACCATGCGACAGTTGCAGTTGTCCACCAGGTAGCGCGTTTCACAGTCGATGCGACAGGCTGTGATGCTGTAACTGTCAAAGAAGTCTGAGTCCATGGCCGTCACCTTACAGTCTCCCCAGGGAGGCGGAAGATAAATCAGCTGCAACAAACACACATCACTAAAACACAAGCGGTTTCCACACTTCTACATAGTATTACTGACACGTTTTAGTGCGTACTGTATATTATGTAGAAAAATAAATACATGCATACGGTTGTTTTACATCAAAGCAAATAAAGAACAAACATCCATGAATCAAAAACAGGATGCTGACAGAACAGCTAAATCAAAGTTGTATTCTATTTAAAATGATAAGGATAATTCTGGTCTATTGCAACTTAGATCATTTTAATTTTTTGTTTTGGCTATTTATTCCTCCCAGTAAAAAAATAAATGAATTAAAAATAAATTAAAAGTTAATCCTGAGATCTAGAAAAAATAAAAATAATTCCAATAGGGCAAGACACATGAGCCGTCAGCCAATCATACAGGCTTCTGACTGTTGGGTAAACCTATTTAAAAAATAAATAGGTATAAAGATGACTTCTTTATACATGTACATGATGTCTGACAGTTTTTACCCTCTGTTCCTGGCAGGAAACAAACGTCTGAAACCCGGGCGCCACTCCAAACCCAAGCTGGTCAATGAAGGACGGCTCTTCCTGACTGTGGATCTGAACTTTGACACCAGCTTCAAATGAAGTCTCATCTTCAGGGAGTTAAAGAATGTTGAATCAGAGCAACACATCAAGAAAATGAGTCTCACTACTAAATTCAGACACTTAGCAGAGGTTTGTCTCTTGAGTTCCACACTCTACATTAACACCTGCCCAAACACACTGTGACAGATTTGCCAGCCTCTGAATGAGGTCAATGATGTCCCTCTCACCTGTTTCTCCCCAGATAGGCAGGTATTCATCCTGCTGAATGTCCAGCATGAGCTCAAGTCCATTGCCCATACCTCCCTTGGTGGTGAGTAGGGGAGGGCGTCCGTCACCGCCGGCGTTAAAGGTGTAACACTTCCCGTAGCGAGTGAAGACCTGAGAAAAATCATAAGAGACATTTGTTTTATTAGCTCTGCAAAAAGGTTTCTTAACCATGCTTTTCCACTGGGGGTCAGTGTTTGACTTTATTTATGATAAGTGTGTGAACATGTGTGTATATGAGTATGAAAGAAAAGCAGGATGTGTGAGAGGAAGAGAAAGAAGTTAAAGGAGGAGAGTGAAGGAGTAAAAAAACAGAAAAAAGAGGGGAAAAAGGAGGTCTTCCGGTGAGGTTTGTGGGATACACAATCAATGATCCCCAATGATGGGGGCTGGCAGACTGGTGATTTAACATTCTCTCTTTATGGCACTTAATAATGGACATGATGTTACCATGGAGACCAAGCATTCCAGCCAAGAAGAATGTAGCCTTAATTTTTAAGAAAAGACAAGACGCAGATTTTAGATTGAAAGCTGTGTGAGATATCAGCAAAAGTCCACATAGCATGTTTAAACAGCCATGAGTGTACGATAGTTAATAGATTGATGAATACTGAGCTTTCTTTGGCAAAGAGTTAATCTTGCATTAGAGCATTTAGTTTCACATGAGTCACAAGGCCCATGCAGGGAGAGAGTGGGAGAGCAAGGAGCAAAGGAGAGCAGGGATGTAAAGTGAAAGAGACAGAAAGAGAGAGAGGGGGAGTTTAGCTGCTAACGCTCGGAGCAGGCTATTGTTCAGTGTTATGGCACGGAATGACATATCTATGATTAGAAAGAACAAACCAACCAAGTAATTGTTGAGAAAGAGTTTGGGTCATGCCAAGGGCAATTTAAACATTTCGACTATCCATCATGTTGTAAAGTCAGCGAGAGACTGCTGGTTGTAGAAGCAAGACATCAATCTGAGTGGGAAAAAAAACATTCAGCGCCATCAAGACTGGCAAACAAAATGCAAGGCACGCCACAAACAATGTGTGCACACATTTAGACTCATACTGACTAACCTGTGGGTAAGTGTTTTTTAAGAGAGGACATGTTTGTTTCACATGACCAAGATGTAAGCGTCTACAGGTATGGTAGCAGCTCTGTGAGGCTTATTTCAACGCCAGAATAATGGGGGGCTATGTCCGACCATTTCTATAACTTTCCAAAGCCAACAATCAAACATTCACACCCACTTCACACCATGATTGGTGATTGACAATGTCATTGTCATTTTCCATGTGAACAGCCGATGGCAACACTGAATGTCTTCCACAGAATGTCTTCCACAGAGACTGTCTGAAAATGTGCGATGGTAATCCACTACAGTATTTAAACTACGGTAATTTAACCCACTATTTTGCATTTGCTAATTGCACTAAACACAAAAGTATAGCTGAGGCTATTTTGTCATAAACCTGTGTTTTATAAACCAAAGACAAATTAAAATGTTGACGTGATGCAAGAGCAAGGTCTCCAACATGTTTATAATTTATCTTGAGGGGGTCATGTATGTCTGCATCAAATTTCATGGCAATCCATCTGACAGCTGTTGATATATTTCATTTGAAACCACAAATATGAACCTCATAGTGGCAATAGATTAAAAGTCAGATAATCGCCAAAGTCATTATGATTCATCCTCTGAGGACCATGAATGACTGTACAAAATTAATGGCAATCCATTTAGTAGTTGTCAAGATAATTTGGTCCGGAGCAAAGTGGAGGACCGACTGACCGACCGACAGAAGGACTTTGCCATCCCTAGATCTAAGCAGCTACCATGGCTAACAATCATCCAGTAATTACACCCTTGGTTAAACCTTCCATTCTACCTTTTCTTATCTTCTAAGATTTAAGGCTTTTTGAAAGGGGGGAGAGAGAGGCAAAGGGCCACGGTTTGGAATCGAACCCAAAGGACTGAGCCTTGGTACATGGGGTGCACGCTCAACCAGGCGAGCTACCGGGGCGCCCCTCTTTTCTTCTCTTCTTTCATCAACCTGCTGCATGTGGCCTTCACTGCATATTCATTCCCACTTATTGACCTGTGAACTCTGCTGGCTCGTTAAACATCTGTAAGAGCTAACCCAGCTGTCAGAGAGGCTCTGCCCTTTCTCCACAAATGAAAGCTTAAATGTGTCAGATCATACAGCGGCTGCGCTTACAGTACTTCATGAATAAATCAATCATTACATAAATGTAAAATTCATGTGTATGACAGGAGCATGATGTTCACCAGCATCTTGATCGATACACAAAAGTGAGGTGATGCCGGGTAACACTTGTTCTCTGCCTCGTGTTGAATAGCTGATGTGACAAAGGTGGCAAGAATGAAAACATCAAACATGCATAATGCACAAAGTCTGCACAGCATGCATATTGATGCATATTGATGAGGAATGAATAAATGATTGTGCACATATGAAAAATGTTTTCTGCAGCAAAGATCATATGGAACATGAGGGGAAGAGAAATTCTGAAACGTGAAAGTTTACTTTACCTGTTTCTAATTGTAACATGGTTACGCTTTTACCATTATTAAGGTACTCCAAAAAAATCTAATCCTTTTTTTCCACGGAATTTAATACATTACTTACTGACTGCAGTTTACACAGGCTATAATCTTTAAAGCTCTATGACAAATAAAGCTGTCACTCACACACTATTTCCCCATGTATTGAAAAGCACTCAACAAAGCTCTGCTGTAATTAATCATTATGCAAAAAATTATACATATCCGTTTTAAGAGCCACATCAGATTTTGAAAGAATCTCTAAATCACAAATCCGTACACTTTCCCATCCACTTAGCCAAGTCTTGCAATCCTTGAGCTGCTAAAAGATGTCTCAGCAGGCAAGTTCAATCCATTAGTGCTCTGTTGTTTTATGGGATAGTTTTCAAAGACTTTAAAGTCATCTCAGTTAAGTGCCAACACTTTCACTGTTATTATGCCGTACGCTTAAACAGCTTTCACTGGGAAAAGGCTATTTAAATGCAACAGTGAGCAGACAGCAGCCCATGGTGACCAGCACTAAAGTACATCCACATTTGTTGCATCCTATTGTGCCGCTTGTGTAATTTAGAATTTTTAATAGGGCAAGGTTTTCAGTTGACCCAGAAAAACTGTACTTGGTACCTTTACACATGCATAAACTTTATTAAATAAATAAAGGGATTAATATAAATAAGACTAAGAGTTGAGTTTATGGCCAAGCCAGTGGCTCTGTGGGGCTGTTCTTAAGAATGAGAAATGTCAGCATGCTTACATGCTGACAATCACATGCTAATATGCTGAAAACCTCACATGAGCAATATCATAGTTGCACTTGTGCTTATCCTCTTCCTCTTGATCAGATTTTTAAAATATCTGTACCAAGTTTCAAGGCAATCCATCCTATTTTACTGAAAACCAAAAATGTCATCCTCGTGATGGCGTTAGAGGAAATGTCAGGGGATCACTAAAGTCAGTAGGATACATTGTCTGGGAACCATGAATGTTTGTACAAAACTTCATGGCAATCCATCTTATATTTGTTGAGATATTTCAGTCAACAACCGACAGCATGAATATTCAGATAGCCTGCCGTGAGTGTTTAAACCAAAGGAATTCAGCAAAGCTACAAGCTGACAAAGCCAGAGTAGACTGGTGACTGATTACAGTTTACACTCTTTGGATGGGTGATTTTGGAGTCAGATCACTTACGTTTGCAGCTTAAAAGTAAAAATAATTCAGGAATAAAAGATCAGTGCCAAAGCATCTCCCTCCTCTGTTTAATTCTGAATTGATAGCGAACTCATCACGCTAATAAACAGTCTTGCGTGGTAACAAAGAGCCTTTCCAAAGAGAAAATAAACTATAGGCAGAGCAATAAAAGCCAGAGGCACAGTGGGGTTTGTGTGTGTGTGTGTAATAATGATGCTCTGATCATGGAATCAGACCCTTAGTCACTGGTTGTCAAAATAAAGAAGTCAAGACGAGACACACACAAGAATAGGTAGCAGTGAACTGCAGGGCTCCTCTGGGAGTATGGATACCTAAAAGGCTTTATACAGAAGCTCTTGCTCTTAATTAGAGGGAGAAAACCAAAGTTTCCTCCTGTACTGACAAAACTCTACTGAGATAACAGTTGCATAAATATCTGCCATCTTTGTGCCTGTAGCTTCAAAATGATCAGGAAATTGAAAACCTACAAATGACTGCTTTACAGTCAAATTGTGTTATGTTTATGTTTTTTTTTAGCCTCATTAGCAGAGTAGCTCTAAGGATGGCTGTCGGTCTGTTAAACAGTTAGTCCACCACTTCGGATCAGACTGAAATATCCCAACAACTATCAGACCACTTGCCATGAATTTTTGTACAGACATTCATGGTCCCAAGCTCAGTGACTTTGGTGATCCCCTGACTTTTCCTCTAGCTTCATTATTAGTTTTACGTTTTAGTTTTTCACTGAAATGTCTCCATATTGCTATGAAATTTGCTGCAGACATTCAGGGTCCCCAGGATGAACTGCAATAACCTTGCTGATCACCTGTTGCTGATTTATCTATTTGTTGATATATTTCAGTCAAAATCACAAATGTCAACCTCATGGTGGTGCCAAGGGAAATGTCAAAGGATTGCCAAAGTAATTAGGATTCCTCCTCTGCTGAACATAGATTTTTTTTTTTGATATTTATTTTGATTTGTTGGGAATTATTTTTAATAATTATTAATTATTATTAAAAGTAAGCTTTGTCTACACAGCCAATTTATCCTTCAAATATTTGACCAGTGTTATGTAGAACTATGAAGAGACTGAACAATTGCATTTTTTTTCTGGAGGTCAAAGTCAGAATAATGAGTGAGAATTGATCATGCAAATAAAGACCATTAGGTCCAGAGCATTGACTGTTGGGTGACACCTTGGGGCAGTGCAGGCTGCAGGGCAGGGCAGTGTAATGATCACCTAATCAGTTTGGACGGCCAATCCTCTTGACCTTAGTGACAACAGAGGAGAAAACAGGGGACATGATGTTAACTAAACCTTTCCAATGCTTCAGGAAAATGAGTCTAAAATCAGTTTGAATGTCAGAATTTAATATTTCTAGGAAACCATTATCAGTCTCTATCTTACTTTACCTGCTGCTTTATAGATGAAATATCATAAACACCTCCTCCGCTGGATTTCTATCTATCATATTTGGGATTTTAACCACCAGCTCCCACACAATAGAAATATTTCTTTCCCTCCTACATTTCCTTCCTCCCTGGTCTGCAGCGCTCTTCCCTCCCTAGTGTCTCCTGAACTACGATGTTCTTTCCCCTGTGGACTCCTCTCCATCTTCTGCCCCACTTCCCTACCCGCCCCTGCTTCATTTGATGAATATTTCACAGGCCAGTAGAGACAGTCCTCCTCCTTTCTCATCCTATTCTCAGACACCGTCCGGGCTCTCAGTACCTATCACCTTCAGAGACGATAGCATCATAACGCCGGGTAAGGGGCACCTCATGAGACCAGAGGTGAGCATATCATACCAGACCAGAGGGGAGCATATCATATGAAGAAATATGGAAGTGTGTCTTCACTAAAGTTATATATGCCTCAGAGAATTGCCTCTATCTAAAAATCAGGACTGTGCTGACTTTAGCACTATCATGACAGAGTAAATTAAGATAGGGGTTAAACCAGGTAGGTGTCATAATGCAAGACTGCAAAATCCAGCAGGTGAGAAGAGATGAAGAGGGTGTTTCATTAGTAACAACATATGACCCATTTAGAGCGGGAACAATTAGTTAAATTAGTTAGTTGCTCATCAGAAAATTAATCTAAAACTATTTTGATAATTAAATTGCTGAAGTTATTTTTCTATCAAAAACACCCAAACTCCCCTAGTTCCATGTGGATATTTGCTGGTTTTCTCACGGTTCTATATTAAATTTAACATCTTTGGGTTTTAGACTGTTTGAAGATGTCACCTTTTAGCTCTGGGAAACTGCAATGAGCTTTTTGCACTATTTATGGCCTTTTATAGACCAAATGATTAATGAATAAATCCAGAAAGTAATAGGCAGATAAATCAGCAATGAAAATTTTTCATATAAATTAGATGGATGTTGCACACCAGCCATGTACACTCTGGGAACCAAATCAGCAGAGAATTAAAGAGAGGCCCTTCCTGAGGAAAACAGAGAAGATTCACAACATAATATAGCCAATCAAGCGGAGGCAGCAGAGCCTGCGGGGCCACTATTTGTCTCTGAGGACAACTAATTGTTGGTTTTATGCAATCCCTGGTCTCTATGGTGGATGGACGTGCAATAGCACCACACAGTGAGAGGAAATAATACCCTGAGGGATTTCTCACACCTGCTATTCACTAAAATGAAGAGAGTGACATTTTTGCTCAAATGGTACTTTAAACAACTACTGAAAAATGATACTTTCAAATTCCTCCTGTCCAGGAGCCTCTTGGTGAATAATGGAAATGGTCTTGTGAATTTGGATGGGGGACATAAATGTCTTAGAATTGTCAGTTCACATTCATTCAGAGCTGTTCAATTTTCTATAGAGGCTCTTGCAGTTAGCAGCCTCTGTTTTATTCTCTCCCAAGTGACCAAAAGCAGAGTGAGATGGTAAATGGCTGCTTTGGAGGACGAAGACATTCACTATCAGGCAGTTATGCGATGCAGTATAAAATTAAATGGCAGTTTAAAAGTACTTGCACTGCTTGCAAATTGTGACATGTAACATTCATCTCAGCATCATCACCCACTCTCCTCCCTGTCTCTCCATCTCACCATATGGGTTGTTAAAACCCTCCTCTGCATGTCTCAATCGTCACCGTCGCCTACAAATCTCCTGCCTGCCTGCCTGCCTGCTTGTGCCAGTCGTGTGCAGAACCTATGCTCGGCAGGCAGAGAGACCATCACAGCAGCAGCTACAACAGCTGCCCTATAACTCCAATGTGCACCGCCCTCTCGTCATGCATAGCTGAGTAAACATGATAAATAGCCCCGAGCCCAGTCAGAGGAGCTGAGGGCACTTTAAGCAGACATCACAGTTAACTAGGATTAAATCCTTATGTCTCAAGTGCAATGTGTAGGTTGTGCAAAAAGAAATATGTAAACACAATGTAGTATGAGCAATGCAAACAAAGGCATTAATAGAGTATAAAGAGTTTAGAGAAAGTAAAGCAAGGAATTCATTCTTCATAGTAGCACCAAATGAAGAATGATTGAGACATAACGTGAATTCCAGACTGAACCCAACAATATGATGATCATAAATGAGGTGAAAATGAAAATCTGAAAATGAAATGGAGGTGTACATAAACATACACATTGGATGCATTCTGGCCAAGGGGACAAAAAAATGTATTTGAATAAAGAAGACCTGATATTGTGGCTAAACATACGGTCTCTATGGAAGGTTCATGTAAAGATGTCTACCAGTCTGAGGAAAGAAACCTCTCCTCTGCCTCTCTTAGCTTTCTATTTTAGGACATGGGCTCATTATTGAGTAACAAGCTAATTATTGCAAATTATACTATAAACTACAATTGCCGCATTGCGGTTGTATGCCAACCAGTCAAGTTGCAGTTTACATCCATGTCTGTCTGGTGACAGTCCCTTTAGGTGCTCCTAAGATATCACGTTCATGAGAATGGGACAGACGTGAGGTCACAGTGATCTTGTCCTTTGAACTCCAAAATCTAATCAGTTCATCATTGAGTCCAAGTGGACGTTTGTGCAGAATGTGAAGAAATTCCATCTAGGGAGTCCTGAGATATCATGTTCACAAGAACGTACAGACGTATGGCCAGACAACCCAAAATCATCTTTTTAATATCTGTGGTGGATGTGGTGGTGTCAGATCATGTTTGAAACTTTGAGAAATGAATAATACAGGGCTGTGTGAACCAATCAGGAGCGAGACTTTTGACTACTGTAACCACGGTGTCCAAATCAAATAGGACTAAATAATTTCTATGCTTCTGTTGCAAGTTTTGTGAGAAATATATAATATATTATATACAGCTGCAACTTTTCCCTGCAATGTTCTAAAACGGTTTCATCTCGACGCGACTCTTTGGTCTTAACTGCGCTTAGATATCTGTTGCTATAGTGTAAGCAAACTAAGTGTACACCACACACAAGATGTCTCTCTATGAATTATCTCTATGAGCCTGATAATGAATTTCATTAATTTCAGAATGTGTTTAAAATTAGTCTCTAGAGTCAGATGATTGCGTGTCCGTCTGGGGGAAGAGCCCAAGACAAAAGGTCATCTGTGATGACATATTATTGGCTGTAATACAGGGCTGGTGATATATTTCTGGCTTACAATGGGTAGATGTTTGTTGGTAGATACAGTATGTGTGTGTATATACTGTCTGTCTGTCTCTATAATTGCGATCATTTGAATATTTAAATTTTGTGTGCATGTCTCCTTGGTGCATGTCTAATAAGATGCACTGTATAATAATGAGCCATAATCAGCTTCTAGCAGGATGGAGGAAAATTAATTTAGGAAAGCCAAAAAGGCTGTCTCCGAACATTTCACCTGACATCTGACTTAAACTCTCTAATGGCCCAAGAAGGCTCTTGAAATTGCATGTTTCACTTTGCACATTCATCCTAACATTTCTCATAATTTACACCAACTTAAATCAATATCATCTTCACTCGCTCAATTAAATTGTAAACCATGCTTAAAATTACTGTTAAGTCAAGGCTGCTTCACAAAAGCCCTAGACTGCTGAGGTGCAGTGATGCCTTTGTGCTCCCAACATGTGCTGTGAGAGCTTGACAAAATGGAAACCTCCCTTTATGACATGCTATGCAACAGTCAGACAACTTCCTCGGAAATAGCACATAAATAAGTAAAATACAATATGTTCTATGGTGAGACGAAGAGCGTAAGCAAGTATGGACATATGGTAATATGTCAAAGGGTTACAGTACACATACATGCAGAGATGCAGATTGGGGATGCGCTGATGGATAATGCATGACATACAGTACATGCTCTCCATTCCCTGTGGAAACCCCTCGTAAAAAAACTCACACATAGTTGAGTTGCACAATAGAGTACTCATAGATTTATTTTAGGAATAGCTCTATGATTCAACATCTGAGTGGCTGTAATGAAGTAGTTGAGCGCCTCAGTTAATTGGGACCAACTCGTACAGTATATAGGCCCAGGGATGGAAACTGCACAGGAAGAGTCACTGCAGTCCCAGGCCAATTTGATCAACAGGGACTGCATCTCAACAGAGGATGAGGAGGAAGCCATCATCTCATTAGTTCGAAAATATCAGAAGACAGATAGAGGTGCTGCTGGCGCAGAGCACCTTTCTGCTTCTTTGCAGCTAACAAACTCCTCTTCATCAACTGTCTTTCATTTTGCTATTCCCAAAATACCACCCAACAAAGGTGGGACAAATGAATACATTCATTACGGGACTCCTGTAACTTTTTGGTGCAGTTTAGAGGGCGGGAAAACTGTCGGGGGGGGGGCTGCAACTCTTCCCCTGGTGTGAACCTCCTCTGTGTGACAAATTTCACACTCTGCTGAGATATATCTGCTGAGGCTTTAGATTTCCCAGCCTGTCACATGCTGTTGCTGAATACCGAGAGATTAATTCATTTCGCAGATGGTGCATGTAAGCAACTCGGACTCCCAAACACGCAGCGTTCATGCTGTCACTACCTGCCAAATCTCAAAGTGACATGGGAAGATTCAAGCTGGGGGGCAAGATAACAATCAACACACACACAAAGGTCAACACGTCGCACAAAATCTAAATAATCCTGTATGGTAGTATATTCCTGCAACAGTTTGCTTACAAGTTCGCCACATCAACTTAAAAGTGATAATATAACATTGTGTTCTCACTTGTTTCTGCTACCCCCAAGCGGCCAAAAGAACAAAACAATTCTTGCAATAATGTACCATTTGTAATACTGCAGTTGCAACAATCATTAATCAGCATATATAACTATATGCCCTGTCATCTATGAGTTTTCTATCAATTGAATACCAGAGCCACAGGGAGTTTTTATTAATGACTTTATTATGCTTTTCGCAGAAGCAAAAAACTCGGATGGCGGTCAAAGTATATCAGAGTTAGGGTTATAAGATAAGTTAAAAGTCTTGGATGAATGTTTATTTTTTTAAAAAGATACCCTCTGGCCACTTATGATTTTTGCTACTTCTATTTTGAAGGGAACTGGAAGAAAATACTTTCAAGAGGTATGAGCCATAGTCTAGCCATTCATTTGTGTTGTGCACAGCGTAAAGAATCAATCCTTTTTTATTTGCCTCACGCTGCATGTGTTTGTTTGTTGGGAAATGAACACTCAGAGAGGTGGAATAGGCCACCCTGCTGTGTCCTGTCAGAGAGAGAAGGACAGCAGGCAAAGACACAAACAGCAAACATTTACTACACACACTTTCATTCCAACTGAAATCACATTTATTCATCCCTTTCTGCAGTTAAAATAATGTCAACATGTTTTTTTAATGTATAGTTTTTTTAAAGGGAGAAAAAAAGGTTCTTGGGGAAATATCTGAAATGCTATTTTTTCCGTCCCAGCTGGCTGAAGGGGCGTGTCGGTATCTGTGTTTTATTAGGCTTGTTCGAGATGAACTGCGCCTCGCCTGTAAAGTCGACGAGAGCAGGCAGCAGCAGCCGGGGGCGGTGACAAAAATCCGCTCTCAAGTCCGACAGTTTCCAGCCGATTTCGGCAGCCTTCATGCTGAACAAGAAGTGACAGAAACACTGTGGTGCGATTCCGATTTAATAAAATGTTATCAGACCCATATATCAATTTTATTTATTTTATTTTCAATTTTATTTATAGTATCAATTCATAACAAGAGTTATCTCAAGACACTTTACAGATAGAGTAGGTCTAGACCAGATAGAGTAGGTCTAGACTACACTCCAGAATTGTAAACAGTCTCTAGTTGTTTTAATTATGACAGAGTAGCTGTCAAAATGCTCTACATGCGATCTGTTGCTGATTTTAATTAATAACACTGTAGATGATCAGTGATCTGAATAGATTTCGTCTCTCTGACTTCTAAACGTAACTATCAGCCACACAACATGTGTTCTGTACAGAATAAGCCTTTAAATCAGACAAATGGCAATTAAAATCCCTCCAATTCAAAATCAATAAAAAGTTTATGCAAAATGTCATCATGTTGAGTTGATTGCAAACCAATCAGCTGTTAAATCAGCTGAGTGGCCTGCGTTTCCCAGCATGCTCTGGATCCTCCTGGGTCTTGCACATAGATAGTTAAAAAAATGAACCAACAGATCCCATTGCTCTGGACGGAGACAAGTGAAGTCTATTAGAAGCACTTTTCCAGTGAGGACTGCGCGTTACTGCGCAGCCTTCAACTGAGCTTGACGACGTAGATGTGTAATGCGTAATGTGAGCTACAAGGTAATGGAGCCTTTAATACACTTTTGTGTTTCATTAGAAATAAACAAAGGACAAATAGAGTCTTTAAACGCTTCAGATGTAAAGTTATTTGCTGTCAAAGTGACGTCAAAATGAATGGCAGTCTATGGGATGCTAATTGCTGGTGATGGCTTTGTAGCATTAAAATGGCGCCATAGGAGGTACGCTAAGAGAGGAGATGCTTACCCCCTGGGTCTTGCAGTCGGTGAAAAGTAACTGCGCTACCTGCGTCTCAGAACTGCAGCCGCCTTGATCTGGTGACTATTGCTGCTTACATGTACATGACGTCAGATTAAGTCGGGATTAATTCAGAAACAAATCTAACCGGCATGCAACGGGCGCCGATCTGGCTCATCTCGAACGAGCTTATTGACAGCAGTTGGCAGGGGGAGCCGAGAAGAAGTTATCAAACTTGTTGTAGTTTACAAGCCATGTGCAGACAGTGTAGCAGAGGTATTGAGAACTAAGGACAACATCAGCATCTAAACTGACCAAAGTGAGTAACTTCCTCTTGTGTGGTATAACAGGATGCGGTCCGTTAGTCAGTAGGCCCTTTTACACAACCTGTTGTGTGTCCTGGCGATGGAACGCATTTAATCCGCCTTGTCATCTGTGTGAAAGTTACAAAGATGGAATGGGGGAGCAGAGTTGTTGCACTTTTAAGCCTGCAGCGGAGGTAGTCACAGAGCCGTAATCAGCTCATAATGTTGCATAATGAGTAAAGGAGAACACAGGACAAGTGATTTAAGGAGTAGTTATGTATGCTGCTGTAGCAGATAAAATTCAATTTGCGTTGGACTTTAAATAAGCACAACCAGTTCAAACATATAGAAGGCCGGTCTAACAATGTCAGGCTAACAATCACAACTGCACTGTCAGATGAGTCACAAAGAAAGTCAAAAAAGTTGTTTGGCTTAAAGCTAGAATTTAACCCTGATTTAAAAGTCACGCTAACAAGACAGGAAGCAAAACTTAAAAAAATAATTGGAACCTGTTGAAAATCATTTCAAATAATATTTCATACAACCAGTAATTGGCAGAGGGGAGCAATTATAAACAGAGGCGTACCAATTTGTGACAAATGGATATAAAACTGATTTGCATCTGTAAAAGATTGTCTCTTATAAATTATTTTGTTATTTTGTTCTCCCTCAAATGGTTCTTACAGATTTCAATTCCTTTCGTATCAGTTAAAAATGGTGGATGAAAAAATGCCTTCAGCTGCTGTGCTTTTCTTTTTTCATTTTTACTGGTTCATTTTAGAAATCGCACTGATCTTACAGCAAGTGAGTAGTGCTGGTGAAAGTTGAGAGTCAAATCTGTGCAGGCTCTTAGCAGGCTGAGGTTGCCATGGTGACCTAAAAAGGAGCTAATGGGAGGCTAAGAGCTTGTTTAGACTGAAATTCACTGTAAATCTAAACACCGATCCTACAACAGGTGTCAGATTATTGTGAGAGTGTGCATGTGTGTTTATTTGTTCATTTTCTGTGAGTAAAGATCTTTTCAGGGTATCCTAAAGGGAAAGAAAAGACAAGAAAAACAAATACTGCAGTTGTCTGGAGGAACAGCCCAGGTCTGAAGCGCAGCTAATGAGAGGCATCATTCAAGGCGATGGCATCTTTTTTTATCGAAATACACGATGCAATCAAAGGACGACTTGATGAGCGTCTCGCTGCTGCAGAGAGAAAGCAGAAACACACAGCATCTGCATATTGCCAATATGCAACTGCCTGTGATACTGAGGCATGTTTGAAATAGAGGGGAAGTTTGAATTCAACTTTCATTGAAAACATCATGAGCCAATACTGTTAATAGTAGCAGCGTGAAAACAAGCTCAGTACTGCTGAGGATTGGATGATTTCTCTGGGGGGGAAGGAGGAAAGAAGAGAGATGTTGACCATCAGTGATTTTATAGGCTTGGCCACATATAAACTATAATACATATTCAAACTCCCCTCTGCACAGCCACAACTGGCTCCACCCTTAACTGCTGTTCACATTTACCACATTGACATTCTCTGAGTGTTCGAGAGGTGCACAGTAGGTGAGTGTATATTAGATTTAAACCTTTGGTCCTAATGAGCTGGTCTGACTGACTGGAACCCAGAAACCTTTCTTTCTTTTTAAATAAAGAAAAGAAAATTATTATTATTATTATTATTATTATTAATAATAATAATAAGGTCCTCCTCTATAATGGTGCAGTGAGACCGAAATCCGCATTCCAATTATTTCTATATGGCGAGACACATTCCCTTCCTGACGCTATATGACCTTGCTTCTTTTTCTTCACACTCAGCTCGTTCAAATTCAGCGTTGGCCTGTGAAATCACAGGGCTCTCCTATGTCCAGCCAGGGACCTCTCATTAGGGAAATATTGTTTGTTTATATTCTTGCTTTGTAACTGCGTGGTGAGATAATACAAGCATCACAATAGAAAGGATGCTGCTTAGTTTTAAATGACAGTGACATTAATGACAGAAGATACAAAGCTGTTAAATTTAACATTGTGGATTGCTTTTGTTAGCCTGTTAGCTCCTGCAGTTTATGTTTACAGCTCTGACATTGAACAATTCTAAAAAGTATGTTCATCACAGTCTGTGTGGTGAGTTTGTGGAACGGTTTGGACCCGGTGCTGAAACATTGTACAAACATAATACAAAAAAAGATGATTGTGAAGGTGGGTTTGTATATGGACTGTGTAGCTGACGCTGGAAAATGTTTATATTGTTGCTATAACAACACCAGAAGTCAATATACGCGATCCTACAATTTGCTAGATGGTTTCAGTTTTACATACTATTGTAAAACAGTGTTCACTGAATTTGGGGTTCTTTATGAGTTAAAGTGAGTTGTATTTTGCCCTTTTTGTACATCCAAGACCGGAAGTTTGGGGACGGTGGCGCGAACGGAGGAAAGAAAATTGGGACTGTGAACAGCGAACTGTTAGCTAACTCCTGTTTTTTGTTTAATTCTACTGCTGGTCTACCAGACAAACACGTTTTCACGGTGTTCCATCATACTTCTATAAGGAATAAAGGTAAAAAATGGACATCAGTATGAAGTGTGGATTTCTTTATGACCAGGGTAGCTATAGACTGTACTGGGATGGGCGATTAGAGGTTTGGTGCAAAATATTAAAAATGTTTGGAATGTATTTTAAACTATGTTTTTTGTGTATATTTCTTATCTCGCTATACAACATCTGTAATATATACAGGATCTATTTACAGTTGAATGAGGGTGGAGGGGCTTTGTTTTCAACCCACTGTTTTTGGCTGCTGGACAGAACATATTATTTTTAACTTCATAGACACTTCACTTCATAGATATTGTTTTTCTTTTTGGTGTGTTGCTACACACTTATTGTGTTTTCATAATTTATTTTATCGTTATATTTTTTACGGACAAAAAATAAGAACAAATTCACCAGTTGGTCTTTTACAAATATTTTATTACTTAAAAAGGTAAAAACTGCACCTTACAGCAGGGACCATCTGACCTTTTCTGTCCTGTCACCTCTCTCTTTATTTCCCCTTTTTCTCCCAATATCTCTTTGTCGTCCTCTATTTATTATGCAATTTTTTCTCCCTTTTCCTATGTGAAGCTGTGTGGCCCACTTTGACAAAGCGGAACTCATTTGTCTTTAAATGCTAATACAACACATAATGAACGCCACTCAGATTTATCTCCCCTCGCTGATATCAGTGTATAATTAAAACACAGGTGATAACGCAGGGCGCTGATAATTAAATATAAAATAAAGACACACATGCATGCAGCCAATGACTCCCTTGTTACCAAGCAATAATAGATTTATGAGAGAGGCCACCACCACCAGGTCAAAATTAATTGCAAGTGGCCTTCCACAAGTAGGTTATTGTCCTTAGTTATTTACTATTTAAATGAACCTCCCCCCAAAACACACATAATTTCTCTTTATATGCCATAAATAATTTCAAATAATGGTTAAAAAGTTTTATTTTAAAGCTATTCTTATGCTTTGTATAAAGTGCTATTGTCATTTTTTTTTTATATTAACAAAGGATCATGTGACTACAAAAGGGGTCGCTCGTAATGACGTAGCATGACTCTCAGCTTTTAGGAGCTTTTTAGTGCCTTTTAGTGCATTGTTATTTTCTCCAACTTTATTTTTTTTGGTTCACTCTCAAAACTCTCATTGCATTGTTTTTCAGGTGCTGTGGGTAGCTGTTTTAATGAAAAAACTCTCTAAACCAACCTTACACTGCCAGACAAAGTTAGCCACCAGCTAGTAAACACAGTGGAACATTCAAAAGCTAAAGAGCCAGATATTTGGTTCAGGAGTTAGTGTAAAGCAAAATAGGGCAAAAAAGAAAATAGGAAATATTGGACTCGTATTCATCATGTTGACAGAAACACAACTCCAAATGAATGCTGATGTTGCTCCGTAACTGCTGAATGTGTAAATAGAAAACTGTAAAAAAGTTCACTGATATGTTAGTGTGATCATAGTTTGTTTCTGCTTTCCCAAAAATCAGTTAATGCAGGGTGCAGCTTTAAAGAGCCAAAGTGATTTTATTAGTTCTATTGCAGAGAAAGAAAACCTAATTTAAAATACCATTGACACTGTTAAATACTAAAAAGTAGACAATAGGCTTGGTACCTAACCTTACAACAGTATGCTGGGTAGTATCCAATGTGTTTAGACAAGAATGGTAATGTAATACCTAAATTTTCTGTTTTTTTTAGCAGCTTTTAATGAATAGCATTTCCCATAAGCCCTAGACCATTGCGCGTTAAATGTCACGGCTCAACAGAAAAAGAGGCAACAACAGCTCAGACGTCTGGATTACCGGCTAACACAGAGAGGTCTGAACGCTGGGGAAGTTTTACACAGCAGACCTTACAGCTAACAGCACTGCCACTTTGTGAGTTTAAAAAACATCTGAAAGCAACAGCTGCAGTGGATTTGTCTTATTATATGGAAAGTAGAAACCCCAGGAAGAACAAGCTTATTTGTTTCAGAAAGGCCAATAAAAGAGAAAATATTTGAGATTGTATGGAGTTAGAGAAGCTATTTATTTTTTTACATTTTAATATCAGGTCATCTTGGGAAGTGTATGAACTTTTTTATATCACTTTGCTGACAAAAACATACTGGGCTTTGAAGGCTGCTCACAAGATTTAAAAGGTAGAAGCTTGAAGTCATGTCAGAGGTTACAGACAAAATTATAACCAAGGCGGTCTAAGAAGTGTAACGCACCATTCCATCAACGCTCTTCTCTACTGTTCTTACTGAAAACATGAAAACATCTTGCTGATTCCTTATTTAGGCACTGAAGTGTCATTGAGGTGGAGAGGACGGAGAATAGCTGGACCAGTGGGGTCCTGCAGGGCAGACAGCAGCATCTGCACCCAGCGAGGACTGACGACTAGACGAGCATAATAAGTTTCTGCTGCTCCTACTTTAAACAAGTGTGTCCCTGTCAACCAGAGGACACCAAGAGAAAGAGAGAGAGAGAGTGAGAGAGAGCCAGACGAGACATCACGCTTGACCACTCGGCCTCAACATCAGCTCCGCTCCACTTATCAGAGCAGCAGAGAAACAATGACCAGCAGAGAGTAAACAACGAAAGCAAAGCCAATTTACTTTTCCAGATATACCTGTCATTCTCCCTGCAGTGGCTGATGTCCTCTAGTCTGGCTGGTTGTCTGACCATCACTCACTAAGTGGTAATGCCTGTTTTACCTAATGTCAAAGCATGGTGGAAAGAGGGATGTGTTTGATTTAATTTCATTATTTAAGGAGGACAGTTTCATCATATTTTGCTGTGGTTTGGGGTTTTATTTGGGATTATTTTGGCCTTCCTTGTGTTTTTGTTAGTTCTTCCCCCGGTCTTGTGTTGTTGGTCCTGTCTTGTGTTCGCCTGTGTGTCTGCTTGTTCTGTTTCCTGTTTTATTTTGAAGTCTGTTTTTTGTCTCGTCTTACTTCTAGGTTTACTTCCAGTGTCTTCCCGCTCTTGTGATTACCTGATGTGTTCCACCTGATTCCCTGCCCTCTTGTCACCTGCCTCTCGTTACCTTGTGTATTTAATGTCTGTGCTTCCCTTGTCTCTTGTCAGATCCTTCTAGTTCGTCTGCCTGTCAGTACCTCGTCTTTTGCCTGTTGTCCTGTCTGCCCTTCCCAGCCCTTGTGAACCTGTCTGTGCTCCAGCAACCCCTAGTGAGTTTTCCCTTGTGCTTTGTTTCCCTGTTGGATTTTTGCCTTTCCCCGTGCCTTCGTTTGGGTTGTTTTTTTGGACTTCTTTCGTTTGCTCCTGTGTTTGCTGGACTGTTGCTCAAATAAACCTTTTGAACTCCTGCCTGCTACTCTGCATTTGGGTCCTCCTTCCGCTCCCATGACATATTTACTGTGACTGTGTGGGAGGTAAACAGAGAAAATTTTCATACACGCCAACGATGTGTTTGATATTGAGAGATTAAAAGGATAATTTCTGATCTCTCTGTATGTATCTTACCTTGTATTCTATATACATATTTGTCCTCAGTGTCAAGACGGAGGCATTTTAACATGTAACACCAGTAGTGTATGAAGTGAAGAATAACAAAGAATATTAGCTGCAGTAGCTCAGTCTATAGGGACTTTGCTTGGGGGACTGGAGGGTGGCCCATTCCGACCAAAAATTAAGGGTGGACTGGAAGCTGGAGAGGTGCCAGTTCACCTCTTACCCTTGAACAAGGCACCAACACCGCAACTGCTCGGAGCACCTGGTTATGGCATCCACATCACTTCAATATCTCTCTCTATAACCATAATTCATGTCTATATGTCCTGGGTGTGCATGTGTGTATTTTGGGCCTTAAAGCCACCTGCACATGATCTGTGGTAAAACTGCTACACGCTGGCCATTCCATTGTTTTCCTATGGGGAGAGCGCTGCTGCCAAACTTGGCGTAACGCTACCCTTGACATTCAACAGCAAATTGCGTGTGTGTGTGTGTGCAATTAGAGTGAAAAAAGGGGTTAATAAGGTACACCTTTCTTTTTTTCCTAAAATGTTGAGATAGGGGTTAAGTGTACTAATTGTGATGAATCGCACACAAGTACTTGAAATGATCAGCAGGGTAACACAGAATCTCCAAATAACAAATAAAATAAAACTCTAAACTCTCTAAAAACTAAATTCTGCAGATTTTCATTCTGGATCACTGCTAAAAAAAACTGTTAAAGTCTGCGGATTCCGTTGGAGTCTGTTAATTAGTAATCAATAATGACCAAAGAAGAGGTTCTATGGCAGCAAGCAGAATTACAAACCACGAGTTCTTTTTAAGGGATTCAGTATTTTCACTTTCAGCAGACACAAAGCAACATCAGCATTCATTTGCAATCTTGTTTGTGTACGTGACTAATGTAAGTACAATATTCAGTCTCTTTTAGTGCATATTTTTCTTTCCACCAACTCCTGAAAGAAATATCTGTCTCTTTAACTGTTAAATGCTCCACTATGTTCCCCAGCCACTCCATCTGCTGTTTGGTGCTGGACAGTGTACAATCGGTATTTAAGCTTTTTTTGCTGAAAACATCCGCCTGCTGCATCCCGAAAACCACCTTGAGAGAAGTGAACAAAAACAGCTAAGTTGCAGGCCATTGAGATTAAAGATGTTAAAATGCTCAGTAGAGCTGAGGTGAAAAGCAGAATTAAATGATAATTCATTGTAGGTTTGTTACTACAAGTAGCCACTTTCATATTATACATAGAAATACTGATAGGAGCATAGATTTTTTTACAATTGCTATGACATTTTTTCAATACTTTCAATACTTTTTCAATCATTTTCCTAAACTCTTGACACACCAACACGCCTACAACACACAACTGGCAAAACGGTTAACTTTTTGCTCAAAATCATACATTGTAAACTAAACTCCAACACAAATTTTTAAAATACAATAATACATAATACAATAACACAAACTATGTCTACCAAAACACTGCAAACATGTCTCAAAATCATATATCTCTCCCAACAGGAGATAGCCCAATGTCATAAAAACACTAATATCAGGTGGAATTCAATTTCCTTGTGGAGTCATCTCAAAAGGATTATTAAAGAGAAGTCTAAGTCTAAGTCTAACTACAGAAACTACATTATTTTATGTGTCAGGTCTGCCTTTATACAATACATTATAGTATATTGTATTGACACAGATTGTGTTTTACACTGCAGTTTCTCTTGAAGCCTCTCTACATTTTGCTTTGTTGGGTTTAGTAAATGCTGCATTTTGTTTCTTTTGCTGCAGAAATTCAATACAAAAATGAATGAGCCATCTCAGAGTAACTTTATAGAATGTGTCACTGCCCAATGTAAGTTGAGTGCAGATTTGAGTTTTGCATGCGTCACTTTGCAACAAGTAGCCTACAATACAGTAAAAATGGAGCTACCTAACGAAGTTCGTTCACTGCTGGCTAAAAGCTAGCAATCAAACACAACAAAGGCTGTCACTTGAATGGCGTTTTGAGCTAAGTTAGCAATCAAACAATCATAGATAGGTAAAATGTTTTTGAAATGATTTCCATCTTTCATTTGTAATGAGAAAAGTTTATTATTTCATAGATTTCACACATTTCAGTATGACAGTTATGCCGTAAACCGTTTATATCTGAGCATGCGCAACTCACATCTGCACTCAACGCACAACGGGCAGAATGTACAGTTTATGAAAAAAGGGATACAGAAGGGAAACAGAGTTGTCCTGGTACTTGTCTTCCTCTCCCTCATGCAGGAATTTTTCTTAATTTCTTTGTGTTCATCTTTACTGTATTGTTCTTTTTCCACACAATATCAGCCCAAATAGGTCCTCTTGTACTGTATGTAAAACTGTAACATGTCAGAATCAGCTCTGGCCAGGTTTGCGTAAACCAACAAGGAATGTGACTTTGATACCTGTAATCTTTGCTGTCACTCACTCACTGTAACATATAAAGAATACTGTAAAACAATATGGTTATGCGATTGAAAGAACCTCAGCAGCTGAGTGTGTTTTCTAGATGGGAATCAGCTGAGATTGCTCTATTTGCATAACTTTAATCAGCTGTTTCTCTCATTTACAGTAACAATGGAATGCATGTAAAATGCAGGGGATATACAGTATTTGTGTTTCAATTTACAATATGAACAGCTCTTCACTTGGACTTTAGCCTATAAGATTTAGTTTAGAACATGATGTTATCTCTATTGAAATACAGTGTGAAAGCATTTGCAAATTTGTCAATAAATATCCATTGTTTTGGTCTTGGTTGAGCTTTTTTGTAAAAGCTGTTCAAGCATTTTAAATCTGTGTTAAGTGTGTGCATTTTGTGTCAAAGCAACAATAAATGTTTTAATTGTTTAGCCTACACAGACAGATGTTATGCTAACTGTGTTAAGAGTTTAGGAGAGTTGTTAAAAGTATTGAAAGAATTGTCATAGCAATCGTAAAAAAAACTAAGTAAAAGAAAGCCTCATTAAAATAAAATCTCTGTATCAAGAGAGACCAAGAGGGCAGCATAACACCATTGTTACAACAATCAATACAATATACACCAATACAAATGTTGCATGCTACAAAAGAAAAGAAATACAGTACTTCCATTTTCAGTGTTTCTGAGATTGTGTGGGAACAGTGAACACCTGCTAAGTGATTTAATTTATCAGGTCAAAACTATTAACTTTTTATTTTGAATTCTGCTGCACTTAATGAAAAAGAAACATAATTAAACAACTGTTCTTGGGAGATTTTTAAATTGGGTTTAAACTTCAGACATCTAACTAAAATAGAACAAGTCTCTGTCTTTCTTTCGATTCTTTTGGCAACTGTTCATCTCATTGCTTTTACACTTGGCGGGTGCATTGCTGAGGACCAAAGGAAGTGCAGTGTTGAGCATGAGATCTTGACATCTCAGGACATATTTATTAGTAGAGAGTTATGTACGCACTGTGTGGTGTGTTGAGACAGGACCACCAATACTGTTACACCACTGAAGGGCATTCTGGGTACAGCTTGCTCTCCTCTCCTTTGCTCGATACAGAGCATTCAAGAGCAGGTGAAGGAAGAGAGACCAGAGAGGTTACTTCGAGGTTACACTCAAACATTTCAATCAGCAATGTATGTAACTCTTTTTGTACCCGAAAATAGCCTGGTCCCACATAGCTAGCTGTTAGCAAATGATGTGTAGACTCTAGCATTGCTAGAGGATGCAACTATGTCATAGCAGGTGTATTGCTGGCCATTTTGTCCTGTTTCTTTCCTATTTCCTCCTCCCTGTCAGCCTGTAAATGTCTTTCTATCTGTTACCAAACTCTCCTGTGAGTCTGCATTGTATGCTGTGCAATAATCGCAAAATGTCACAATGATAATTTTTCAGGAAAGTGCAGCATCCAGAGGAGCCACGTTCTCAACCAATTAACAATACACTATGAGACGATGGTGCAGACGTGCCGTTATTTCCCACAGACACATTAAAAAGGCAAACCAACAGAAAGAAATGTTGCCTAAACCTAGGCTGCAGGCCAGAGCTGGTTAACTGATTAGCTCAGTAATTGCGGTGGAAATGCCAGTCTATGGTTGATATAAAAGTGCAAAAGCACATCCAGGAAATACTAATCAGTCTCCGGGCTGTTTTCTGGGAGGCTGCCGCTGTTGTTGTTGTTGTGAATGCCACTGCCTCTTTTTTATCTGTGTGTAGGTTTGTGTTTCAGTGTGTGTTTGTGTGTGTGTGTGTGTGTGTGTGTGTGTGTGCATGTGTGCACCTGTGTCTAAACTTACTGGCAAGTAAATTAATATCTCCTACTTTCCCTCAGACAATAAAAAAAAAAACTTAATATGAGCAGAGAAAATTAGGGCAGGATCTTTCTTGTACATTAAAATAAATTAGTCATTATAGCGGTGTCAGAGTAAGACATGCAGAAAGAGCCTTCCTTTTTTCCTACTTGTTCCCATCTTCCACCGCTTTCTCCTTCCATTCAAAACCTCATTATAACCCTCATTTTTTGTTCTCAATAAAATGCCCCAGCTCATTTTCCTTTCTTCTCTCCCCTTTCTTTCATCCGTTATGCCTGTTATGCCTCTTTCAGTTTATTTCTGCACCGTGTTTCACACCTACAGTGACCAACTACAGTCTACATCCTCACCTGTCACTACAACTGCTCCCATCTGTCTCTTCTCACTTTGTCCTGCCTTGCGTCCATTTCTCTGACCTTATCACACACTGAGCCCCCATCTGTCTGCACACAGTTTTGTGCATTTTACACAAAAGAAAAAAAAGACATTAAAGCATGTTTATTCTACATTTTCTGTTTGTTTGTGTCTCTGTCAGCGCTGGTAGTACCGCTGCAGGATTATTTGATTGTTTACAGGTTTAGCCCTTGTCTGCTATCATTCAGCTGTGTTTACGGTGCATATTCCCCGACAATACAGGATTATAAGGAACTGCTGTGTGTGTGTGTGTGTGTGTGTGTGTGTGTGTGTGTGTGTGTATGTTTGTGCATTCTTGTGCACCTGACTGGATAACCTATTTTAAACCACGCAAAATGTTCCTGTCTCTATTAAATTCCTGTTACAGAGCTTCATTTTTTCCACTCTATTTAACAATACTCATATATTCTGCATCTGCGTGTTACTGCGCTTCATTAACATCAATTCACATCAAAAAGAAATAGTGTTGTGATTCAGTAAAACGTGGTAACCGTAGAAACATTGAATCCTGTTTTTAATTTAACATAAAGTTCAGTGAGTTTAAATAATAATAATAACTGCCTGCACATCACAGCGCATCATGTCAAAGATTTTAACCATCCTGATCCACCTGCTACAAACACACTGCACTGAAGAAGCACTCAGATCCTTTACTTGAGTAAAAGTACCCATACAATTATATAAATATACTCCATCCAAATATTGGATGATTTAACATTTTGTGCCTTATGTTATATTATTTAAAGTGAAGTAAAGTTTAAAGTAAAGTTTATTTGTATAACATTTATTGCAGGCAGAGTCACAAAGTGCTGCACAGGCGATAGTCATAAAAAGCATAATAAATCACAATAAATCCTAGTAAAACACAAAAGTGTAAATACAAAATAATACAGTTACCCTGACTAAAAAGATGTGTCTTTAGCTCATTTTTAAAAATTTCAACAGATGCAGTCACTCTTAAAACATGTGGCAAAGTGTTCCACAGTCTAGGTGTTTCTTTTGTTTTCAGCTTAATACGAGGTACAGCCAGTAAGCCCTGATCTGAGGACTTATTACAAGAATCTTGAACTGGATCCTGAATTTAGAGGCCAGGGCAGGGGTAATGTGAAGGAAGTGTGTGTTTGTAAGGGGTCATAGACCAAAAAGTCAAATTTTGAAAACTCCTTCAAATGCGGTCCACAAATGTGACCTCCTTTTACAGAACTGTTGTATCCTTCACAAATAGCAGCATTAAGTATATGTACTTAGTCACTTTCCACCACTGACTACCAGCCTTTCTGTCAGAACTGAACTGAAGCATCACTCCTCTTTCTGAACGCCATCCAGCAGTGTGAGTCACAGCCAGTCCTATGCGAGCCTGCCTTCAGCCCATACTGAGACCGGCCCTCAAGTCACCTGCACTAATCCTCAGGATAAATAAACCATGTGCAGAGCAGTGCAGACAACCCGGGCTATTTTAAGCCCTGCTGTGCTTCTTTTCTTTCTTCCTCCCTCTTCCCTGGTCCGAAATGTCTTCTAAAAAACTGTTTCCCCCTCTCAGGCCCGAGCAAATAGAGCGTGTTTGAGCAACATTACTGATCCGTCTCGAAACCAGCTGGAGTCATGGAGAAGCTGTTTGGCCCTTTAACAACATGGGATAAGATGTCTCGGAGGTTTAAAATTTGCAGATTTGTTATTTAAATGGGGCTATTAGTATGCTAAAACGACTGGTGATGTTTTGAAGCTCAGTTATTGCAGATGATCAATCCCTCTCCCAGTGAAAGCTGATATGATTTTTGCCTTTTGTGAAAAAACTTTACGCCTCTTCCATCCTTCTTTCTACGTTTTATCTGCACTTAATTATGCACTAAGCTTCCCCCTACTGTTCCTTCAAGGTCCCATTGCTTGAATTTTTTTTAACATTAAAATGCGTTCCCCCAGCCTGCCTATGGTCCCCCAGTGGCTAGAAATGGTGATATGTATAAACCGAGCCCTGGGTATCCTGCTCTGCCTTTGAGAAAATGAAAGCTCAGATGGGCCGATCTGGAATCTTGCTCCTTATGAGTTAGGGGCAAGGTTTCCTCCCCTTTCTCTGCTTTGCCCGCCCAGAGAATTTGGCCCACCCATGAGAGAGAGACATCATGGCTTCTGAATGAGCAATGTGGCAGTTGGTCAAGCCCACCTTGCCCCCCCTCTCTCCTGCCCAATAGCTACAGACACAGAAGTGACACATACTAAGCAAAGCTCCTTGTGGGACCAGCTCTAGTGGCTGTAATTCTGTACCAAGGCTGAATTTCGGGCCTTTAAAAACCTTAGTTTCTCTGGTCTTAAGGGAAAGGATTCTCTGATGTCAAAGCTTTTTTTACAACAACAAGAAACAAAGTAAGTGATTAAGAGACAGGAATTGAAAAAGAGATTAAAAAAAAAAAGACAGTAAGTGTGTTTGCAATTGTTTTTATGTGCATTTTAAATTTGTACATAAAAAAGTGCAGAGTGAAAACATTAAAACTTTGAAGGAGAAAAAAAGGCAAAACATTGCTGTTTTTACACTTGGCCCAGTTGGAAAAGTTGGTGTATCAATGACAAAATGTCACTAGTTGAAATGAAAACAGGCTTAGCTAATAAATCGTGACGAAAAGTAGTGGGAGGTAAAAACATGGAAACATGTATTCTTTCACAATTTCTGAATTCTTTTTTTTAATTTGTGCAACATTTGGATGGAAATTGATTACAGAGGTTTTCTCTGTTTCACATAATAACTGAAGTTACATGCTGGCAGACTTGTGTTTTAACATAGCTTTAAAGAGTATGTATGATGGGTTTAATCTAAAGAGATGTAAGTTAGGTGATTGTTTATTGAAGTTCCTATATTAAAAATACGCTTGATAAAGTTGGCTTGAGCTCTCCTGCTGCGTATGGCAGTCTTGCTGAGTACAGGATTACTCTCCATTATGAGCCCTGAGTATTCACCTGCTGATCTGGGTAATGTGGTTACTCGGCCCCTCAATCAGTCTTCAGAAGTGGTCAGCACTAAATGCCCCGTGTTCAGCACTGTGTTATATTAATTTAATCCTCGAAGTGTGTTCGTATGTTTATCCTAGTGGGAACACATTTAAGAGGCTGTTTAAGTGATTTTCTATGTACATGAGATCTCCACCTTATTCTCTCTTCATCAAGATTTTTTTTTGTTTTTGAAAACTCAGGGTTCGTAAGCTGGAGGGTGAAAAGGGGATGTCAAGAAAAGGGGCATAAAGAGAGAGAGAGAGCAAAGGAGAGAGAGCACGACATGAAAACATAATGAGGATTGTCATGCCCAAGGGGACTAATGTGAGGGATGTACTGCACAGGGGTTGAGACGAAGGGGGAATGCAGAAGATTGCTTAAGAAAGGAGGGAGAGATGAACAAATGAGGATAAACACTGTGGCCAGGGGATGACATAACTTTGCTGGCTCAGCGCAGGAGGATGCGACAGGTTCAGGAGCCAGAATGTGAAGCGCAGCTGTGCTGACCCACATGCCGTTGGGCGGTGTGGGTGGTGGCTGTGCTTCACATCTGTCACTTCAGGCCACAAAACCCAGAGGAAATGCAAGCCTAACTAGGATTCAGTTTTTTTTCCATCTCCCAACACGGCCAGAGTTGTCAGAGAAATCTGAGCTTATCGTCACCCTCTAGGTTGTCTTTTGAGAGTTCCGGTTGGCTGAAGACCATTACTACATCCAAAATATAGTGGTGGTTTTGTATGTTATATTCCACTCCTAGATGGTTAGGGTTTATTTTACATTAGTGGTGACCATTTTTCCATAGCATACCATACATTTTAGATGTTTTACCTTTCAGACAGCCATTGTATTCATTTCATGTCAGTACCCTTTGAAAATAGACTTCTTGAAACTTACAAATTAGAAATGTAATTAAGATATACAGGATTCATAGTGAACGGGCTAAAAATGCAGAAATGGTCTTTCATGGGTTATATATCTGTATTTCTTAAACAGAATTATTTATACATTCACAATTGCAAATGATAAGTGATACAAAATGCAGTGATTCTCATACCACAAAGCTTGTCTGTTTTCCAAGGCAAAGCATGTCTCACGTTTTGTCTACAAAATCTACAAATGCATGTTGCCTTCTTGAGACATGACAGCAGCTATCAGGGTACAGAAATTATAACACAACTGTCACGACAGTGTGCTTCTGGAGCTCTCAGAAACAGCTATTCCCCGGGTAAAGCTGTCAAAGCCAGAGTTTGACAAATAAAAAAGGGCCGCGCATCAGACCAAGGGAACATGTCACGGGTGGGGCTCTTAGCAGTGTTCTACTTTGATGGGGTTCACTGGTGAGTGGGTTTTTGAATAGGAACAGTGTTCCATCTACTTCAGAAATACCTCAGAGTCCAATTAGCAGGGATGATTCTCCGCAACTGTTGAGGAGCAGAAGGGGAGCTCTGGATGCTTTCGATAACCCCGTAATTACAGCTAATGCCATTTATCTGTTTCTCAAAGTGCTTCTCTGAGCGAAGGAACACAATAACTTTTTCACGAGTCTGATTGTTTTTTTTTACTGCCTTACACAATTAAATCAATCAACAGAGGAATACATAATAATAATCAATGAGAGAAAAACAACTCTACCTCTGAAGCTGTAAAGGGTGTTTAACATGTTGGGGATTTTACTTTCTGGTGGAGAGATGGATAAGAAGATTGACATCACCCATGGGTAAATATGAAGCTCCAGCCAGCAGCTTCAAGATATAATGTGTGAATGAGTCAGTGAGGTGCAAGTAGGCAGAGCTAGGCTAGCTGTATCCCCTGTTTCTAGTCTTTGTGCTAAACTAAGCTAAGCTAAGCTAATCATCTCCTGGCTGTAGAGACAAGAGTGGTATCAATCTTCTCATTTAACTCTCTGCCAGAAAGAGAATACATGTTTTTTTCCCCAAAGCATTGAACTATTAGAGTAGCTATAATATATATTTTTACTATGATAACAATGACAATGTGAAAGGAGTCACTAGGTGTGACAGCTTTTCAGCTTTAAGCAGCTTTTTAGTAAGTTTCAGCAGATTTTTTTGTGCTGCTGTTACTGCTCTCATCTCCCCAAGTGACATTGGTTTAAACATTTGGTAGGCAGAATAAGAATTCTTTTAAAGCATAATCTGTAATTTTACTATGATTTGGGACAACAACGTATTGTCAACTTTCTGTATGTGCCATGGATTGGAAAAGTCTACCATCGAGGTAGTATGTATGAAAGTATTGTTAAAACAAGTGATTCTGTCAATTCAGTTGAGTGCTGAGTCTGTATTCTTATCACAAACTGGCCTGAAATAAAATAGCATTTTATCAGCCTTTTTTTTTCTTCTTTTGATCTTTGCACAAAGAACAGTCAGTTGGGATATACCACTTTCCTTATTCATCACGCACTTTGCAAATGAAACAATGAAAAGATTAACAATGCAATGCATCAAAGACAGTCTTCAAAGGAAGTGCATTTTCCAGTTTTGTGATGTAGATAACAAAGGGTAAGTTTAGATGAGAGAAATAAAGGCCTTAAACCTCTCTAGGGGGAACACCTCTCTGCTGCCAGGTTCTGGCCACATGCAATTTCCTGAACGCTGCACTGCTCTTCAAAGAGATGAGAAATTGCTCCATTACAGCAGAGAGCTCAGAAGAGGTGGGGACAGTTTAAGAAGCGGTCTTGGACTTGTGAGCCACATAAATGAACTGCTTCATGAATTATCCATTCTCCTCAAAGTAGACAAAAACAGAGAAAGGTCAATAAGATGCTTGAATGGGTGTTAGGACCCCCACACACACACACACACACACACACACACACACACACACTAAACAACTATTTACATGCTTATTATGTGTACATTTTATATTCCACTGCTGGAATGACTTATTTAGGCAGCACTAACTAAATGTTTGGGAGCATGTGCTCAAAACAAGAAGGCGGTTTCAAATCCTTTCATGGGAAAAAGTCATGATGCAATGTTTGGGTTTAGGAGAAGAGCCAAGAACTACTGCATCATTAAAGTGCCACAGTACCACAATCTTCACCTCTCGGCGCAAGGAACTGTTCTGTTTGAGGGATTTCCTCTTGTCTCTTTTTAAATTTAAAGGCCTTGTTGTTTTTCTGGTGGGTGGGATGAAAGGTGGTCTTGGTCCACGTAATCTTAATAGACCTTTTACACAGCAGACATTTTCACTTGTCATACTGTAGCAGGAGCAACTCATTAACGGTGGCAACCGCTCCCAGTTAGCAAGCCTAGCTGCAGGACCCTGAAAGTGAAGCAGTTAAATGGAGTTCAACTATGTTTGATTTTATTATTTACACCTATGCTTTTTCTACTGTGTCTAAATGTCAAAATGCTTGGTGCGAAAAAAGTTTATTATCAGAAAAAAGACAACTAAAAATTGAGGATGTACAAATTATAAAGTCCTTTTTTTGAGCTCTGTAAATACAATTGACTTATATTACGAACACGATACGAGTATGAAAAACTACATACACAAAAAGGAAGTGTAAACAGGTAGGTCTAGAGCTTTAAATGTATTTACAGTGTCCATGTGTTCAACAGTTTATAGGAGCCAAAACCTCAAAACCTTTATTATTCCTGAAGTGAGCTACAACAAACCAGTCCTTATCAGAAGACATCAGAGACCTACTGGTGATACAGTTAACGGCTGTGGTAGCTCTAAAATGAAAGAAGGTGTGTGACCATGTAGAGTTCTAAAAAAACATTGCAAGAGTTTCTAACTGCTACCAGAGACACCTAATAATTGAGTTGATCCACACTAATATCACTTCAACCTGCATGTAGAGACATACAAAAGGCTTCCAGTAGTTTTCCTTTCACTGGATTAGTGAGAAAAATAGTAAAATTGCCCATAAGCATAAATATCACTTCAAAGCAACTTCAGAGCAGCTGCTACAGTAAGTGGCTGCATGTAGGGCTCCTCATTGGTGTGTGTGTAATAATGTTCCAACACCAAAAATAAATCTCTTAGGCCAGCCTGTTCTTTGTCAGTTCTCCTGTTTAAATCACGGTAAGAACAATGTGATGCTATTATACAGTATATACAAGAGGACCTACAACCACAGATGTCCGCTGAAAATGAACAGGAATATTCTGTGGAAAAGATAAATGACCATTAAAAACTTAATCCAATCTTTTTAGTGCGGCTGCCGTGTGGAATGATCAATGCTCAGCTCCAAATTAAAAACCATGTCTGATGCCAGTGACCGTGGGCAACAGTGCCTGGGTGCGCCAGCAGCAACAGCAGGCTTTGATGGCAGAGACATTACTTTTTGCTGCAGGGTAAACGCACATGAGCATCAGCCACTCACACATATATACTGTATAATGTTTAAAACACATTTATTTCACCAGCTCCACTGCATTATTTCACATCTCTTTTCCACAAGGATTTAATTTCAAAAGGACAATGCTGTACAATGCAGCCTTGTCTTGTAAACAGAAAATAATAATAAAAAGATGACAAGGTAGATGTAAACATTTACACAGAGCTGTGGGGATTCAATGAAATAATTTAAAAGCTCAAAAGAACATTTGATCATAAATTTTAACAAGGACTTGTCGGCACAGATTCAAAACATATTTTATACGCAAACTGATATAAACACCCGCCGATTATCATCATAAAACAAGAAAAAAAAGAATCAGTCATAGAAGTGTAAATCTAATTTTGGATTGGAAAGTGACCTTTTTTTCAATGTTTTTTTTAATGAATAAATAGGCTATAAATATATATTCCAATTTGCACACAGCTTATGTGCCAAACAAATATATTTATTAGATAAAAATCTTTAATATAATGTCGGGAGATGAGACTTTAAGTCTAGTTCCGATGCCCTCTCTCTCTCTCTTTCTCTCTCTCTCTCTCTCTCTCTCTCTTCCCCTCTCTCTCTCTCTCCCTCCTCGTCTCCCTGCAGCAGAGTGCACATCACAACGACAAATCTGACACAGATAGGCAGACAGAAAGGCAAATATAGTTAACTTGTGTCTTGCTAACATGCATAAGCTACTAGCTAATGTAATAAGTTAGCTAAGGTGTAGCTTAGATAATATATCACAGCCATGTCTTTAATGGAGACACTATTGGTGAATGCAGTAAATTTTGTTTCTAATAATGTCATCACATTTGCCCCTTTGATTTGAAGATTAGGTGATAACTAATTAAAATGTGCAAATTTGCATTAATTTGACAAGGCACTGCAGTTGAAAGGGATAAACAAAATAACTACAACATATAACCACAGTATTTCCCCAGTGAATGACTTACATCAAGAATCTTTTCCCCTAAAATGTTACACAGTATAAAACTGAAAATATGCACATTAGCTTGTTCGGTTCATTCAGAAAAAATCTACAGATGGAGGGTAGTAGGCCTAAAACAAACACCATCTAAATGTGTATTTTGGAAGTTTTCTTTCCATTAGAGTAAAAGAAGACTTGAGAGCAAAATAGACCAAAATCTCATAATTGACCACTACATGAAAAAGTGTCCTGCGTTCAAAAGTAATTTGATCTTATTGATTGTAGGCTCCTAATACTAACAGTGTTTTTTCATTATTGTTGCAGTGTTTTTTTCCAGTAAAATTTTAAAAATGCAAGCAACAGCCTTTTTCAGTTTAATGTGAAGATTTTTGTTATTTATTCCAATAACACCAAAATATTTAAAATGATGTATTGCCATTTGCAAAATAAACAAATTATTAGTGAAAAGTATGTCCCTCTCCTTGGTGCAGTCAGTGATTATGAATATACAGTGAACCCTCGCTATATCGCGGTTCACCTTTCACAGTCTCGCTGCTTCACGGATTTGCATCGTGCATTGTGTTCTGCATTCTGCAAACATAATCAATGTTGGTTTATAAGAATCTTTTTGCCCAGAAGAAAAAAGAGCGACAACAACAACCGATAACTATGTTCTTCTCTCTAAAAAACACACCTGCCACGGAGCAGAGTCGGGATGCAGAGGCTCAGTCAGAAGAGCAGGAAATACACCTGAGTCACTATTTTTCCTACTATACTTTGTATTTTTTTCATAATCATTTTCTCCCGTTCTAATCCAATGACTCTGGTGGGGGGATGGGGGGGGTGCTGATCTCTGCAATTTGAAGCCTTCAGTTTCTTATTGATGATTAAAATTATTATTTCACAGTACAGTAGTTATTTGTAAAAAACGTTTATACAGTACTTTTATTTGTTAAATGCTTGGGCCTGTAAAAAGGTTTTGTTCTTTGGTTTTAATGTATTATGGAGTATTTCATTGTATAATAATTGTAAAAAAAATAAAGGTTACTACTTCATGGATTTCACCTATCACGGGTTCTTCTTGGAACGTAACCCCCGTGAAAAACGAGGGTTCACTGTATACAGTACTTGAAACTAGTAGCATAGAAAACATGGACATTGTGGCCTATAGTTTCATATGCTGTTGCCTGCTCTTATGATAAATCTGGTGAATACTAAAGAAGACCAAGGCCTCTGTTTGAACTGATTATTTTGTAGAAATCTGTTGAGTATGACACAGTTGTGTGAGTGTCAGAGAATTAAAATAAATTGGTAAAAAAGTCATTAAAAGTAAGTTGTCTTAATATGTTAACGTTTTGTTTAAAAATTATTTTAAATAAATAATTATTTATTAAAGGACAATTCGCAAAATGAACCTAGGGGTTAATAACATATGTGCACTGAGTCGACCTTTCTCTGGGACATGTCTTCATGCTAATCGAACGTGTCTCTAGTTTGAAACAAGCTAGCGCAAACCGGTGACTAGCTTGTAATGCTAGCTTCCGGGGCATAAGATAAATCGCTATTTCATACCATAAACAAGGCTCAAAATAGCACCACACTTCAACGGTAGCATAATGAGGGTTGCTACCACGAACGCTGTTTGAGCTATGTTATTGGTTATTAGTTACACAACGTTGGTCGTTCGACTGATCATGACTGTTTTCCAAGATGGCGCCTGCATGTAAACATGAACACTACTGTCTTTATAATTTATTTTTTTAATAAACTGCCTGTACACTTACAAAGTTCTCAATGCTTTGGTTTACATGTTGGGACCCTTATTATGCTACTGTTGGAAGTGTGGTGCTATTTGAGCCTTGTTAGTAGTATAAAATAGCAATTTACTCTCTGTCGTGAAAGCTAGCATTACAAGCTAATCACCAGTTTGCGGTAGCTTGTTTTAATATAGAGACCCATTTGATTACCATGAAAACATGTCCCAGAGAACGGTTGACTCGGTACACATATGTTATTAACCCCTAGGTTTATTTTGTGCCGGAATTGTCCTTTAATTATTTGAAACCCCCCGCCGTGTCTGTGCAAGTCACTGATAAAAGACAAACATGTTCACACAACTCCTACTGTGACGTATTTACAACGGAGAGGGTTTCGATTGAAACCAGCAGCTTCCACAGACAGAACACAGCAGGTAACCCCAAGTTAGAAAACTACATGCCTTTTTCTTCAGTTCACTCAGAGGTTTTCTCTCTTTGCTGTGGGGGGAGGTTCATCATTCTTTAACTCACTATAAATAGATAATCCTATGATTTATACAGTGTGCATTGTCTGCACTCTACAATCACAGAATAAAATATACTGTAGATGCAAATCTTTAAAAACAGGGCACAAAAATATATGTTTTTCAAAAAAAAATCCGAAAACATCTGGGCACTGTAATGTATTTGAAAACATTACTTAAACAGGATTAAATTGTGCTTTTGTTGAGGACTCTTTTCAGCCCCGGATTTGAACTGTCACTTTTTTCTTATCCTGTCTGTGATCTTAACACATGGGGTTACGTACGGAGGGTCTAGTGGGAATCAGTGCTAATGTTAGCAGAATAGGCTAACTAGCTTCATCTTTCCCCGTGTAATAACAGCACGAAACGAGTCCTCCCACATGTTGAATTCAAATGTTAGTTTGAATTTAACAAGCTATTCCAAGCTTTGGCAACACAGGCAATTCTTATTAGCAGGATAAATTTATTGTTGGTTTTGGTCTTTAACAGGATTTTTTGACAATCACCAGACTTATCCTTTAATCAAGATCGGATGAAATCTTCTCTGCAAACAACTTACTACTTTGAAGTCCTCCGCTCTGCACTCGGTGCCATGAAAGTGGCAGGCAAGCAGCATGTCGTTGATGTCGTGGCCGGTGCGGTCGTAGAATTCCAGCATGTTGAAGGGTCGCGGCTTGAAATTATGGAAATCGGCTTTGACCTTTAGGCTCTCCAGGACGCTCTCCTCCACAAGATGTATGTCCCTGATCTCATACCTGAAAAAACAGACAGACAGAAAGTGAAGTCAAAGAAATACTTTTCAAGCGCAAATGTTATACCCTGTTGGTTTGTATGAATGGATGAATTTACTTGAACAGGATGACTTCACAGTGAAAAATCACTGTTGGATGATAAAGTGGACTTCATATAAAATGAATTTCAGCCATGGAAGATTCTTTGCACACTTCAGGAAGGTTTATGAGTCTTTATCTGTGAACTTTTGCTACTCTCAGCCAAAGCTTAAAAATAATACAGTACAGAATGAATCACAAGAGAGAGAAGACAGATAGTAAAAATGTACAAAATGGTTTCCTGTGCCATTTTCTGGCTCTGAACTGATGGCACTACCAGAGTGTAACGCTTTATTGTACAGTACATAATAAAGTTCAGACAAGAGCTGTACATAAAGCTTGTTGTCCATTCACTGTTGATGCAGCAGCTTCAGGCTACACTTCCAGTCTCACTTAACTGGATTCAAACTTGGAGAAACATGTTTGTTTATGTTTTATTTGGATTGTTATGGCCATGAGAACATTTTGTTAAAATGTCATATGAATTCTAAAACTTTAAAGCAAGTCTGACTAAAATATTAAAAGGTAAAAACAAAAGGGAATTTCTAAAAGTCTTTATTTTAGGGAATCATGTTACTTTTGAATTACAAGACTCTTTGTTCATTTTTTGTCACTTCTTTCAATACAAGAAATATATATTTCCATGAATTAAGGCATGCTTTACTTTCATCAAAATCCCACATAAAAAGACTAATTAAGAACTCGCCGTTTTAGTTGTTTTTTATGCTGTTTGTTTTTCTTGTTTATGATCGAAGATTTTTAGCATGGGACCAAGGGCAATGGTGGTCCACCACTTGGGTCCAGACAGAAATATCTTAACAACTATGTGACAGATTGACATGAGATTTGGTACAAACATTCATGGTCCCCAGAAGAAGAATCCTAGAGACTTTGGTAACAACCTGACTCTTCCTCTAGCGCCACCAGCACGTCAGTGTTTTCACTTGTCCTGAGAAATATCTCAACAGCTACATGATGGATTAGCACAATATTTTGTACAAACATTTATGTTTCCAACACAATGTTTTCTGATTATGTCGCTTTGACTTTACGTTTAGTTACCCCTTCCACCATTATTGTATAGTTTGTCTTGAACTTTGGTACAGACACTTGTGTCCCCCTCAGTTATCACTTGGTGTTTACCAAATTTTATTTCCTCTAGTGCAATTATTGAGTCAACATTTCTTTGTCCAATACTGGTTCATGACCTACCTAAAAAACTATTATCATTCCCATCTGCCTCTGCTGTACTTTGTTTAAAACTGCAATTACTGATTTCTATGGCCACTTAGGGGCAGCGGAAAAAAAGCTGTAAATATAACATTGACATATCATCAATTTTTACGTTAATATGGTGAATTTGTTAGCAAATACCTATTTAAACATCCAGCAATTACAAACCAACATTATCATAACATATCATTTGGAGTCGTGTTTCTGTCCCCCTGGCGAATGTAAGTCCAACATTAACTCTCTTTTAGCTCTGTTTTTCGTCCCCAACTCCTAAGGGGAATATCATGGCTCTTTAGTAGCTAAATGCTCCACTACACTCCTGAAAAAGAGCCTAATATAAGCACTTTAATATATTGTATTATGGGCTATATGATATTGTTGTATTGAGTTGTTTAGGTTGCCTTTTCCTGATCTTGCAGTAAAGTCTGTATAACAGTAAAGTGATACAATGTTATAAATTTGATAGATTGATTTTTTAAACAAACCATGAATGTCTCCTGATGTTTCATCATGAAACTTATTACTAATGATACAATCTCAATGGTTTTCTTGCATGATAACAGCTAAGCCCCAGATATCACCACATTATTGATAGCTTAGTTGTCAGTTACACTTCTGTGAAATTTCATTTTGTCTGTATTATTAGCTGTAGTCCTCTCTCTCGCTCTCTCTCTCTCTCTCTCTCTCTCTCTCTCTCTCTCTCTCTCTCTCTCTCCACTTTAAGAATAAGAGGCCTGCAAGTAACTGAGTGTGGACCCAGACAACCCACATCACAGCCAGCATTATCAGTGGCACTGGGAAATTTTCTTTCCTTTAATGGAGCTCAAAAAGATCTGACCACGCTTCCTCATATCAAAAGAGAGCAGAATAGCTGTAAATGCACCCAACCTCTACCCCCGCTGTGCTCTCCCACTGTGCTATTATTAAAAATGTCACCATTTTATTGGCCTCACCAAAGAGCAGAATTTTTCAGAACACTGCCTCAAATGAAATTTTCTCATATGAATGGAGCCACTCTTGTATGAATATGATCTTTTATTCATTTTTTTGTGTAACATACTATTACTGTAATGTGTTTTTAAGCATTACATGAATAAGAATGAGATGCACTTTTATTTAAGCAAGAGTCGGTAATATATGATGTATAATTACAGTGTCACTATTAAATTTGTTAGAAAACTTGGAAGTAGGTGCAGCAACCCTTTATGTTTTTCATTTTTCATTGAGGGCAAAGGGACGTTTAACACTCTAACTGAAATCGTTCAAACATCAAATCAATAATGACTAGCCTTAATCAGGTCAAGTAAATTAGTTTATAGATTATTTTGTGGCATTAAGATTAGACTAAGCCTCATTATGGCAGAGGCTGGGAGTGTTTTTGCTTAACTGAAAGAGAACTTAATTAGGCAGAGGACCACGCCCCCCATTGTTTGTGTAGAGGACAAATAAGCCAAGAAAGCACTTATAAGATAAAATCCCATAAGAATAAGCTGACTGGATCAGCGAAGGCTTACACTTTAGGATGTGTGCAGCTTAAATATCATGCCACAAGACATTTCCCAGACCAGTGACTCCAAACATGGGAAGTGGGCGGAGAACAGTCTTAAATGGATTTCATGCCACAAGCACTTTCTTTTCTGGCCGGGGGTATAACAGCTAAGTGTGCCATTGCATCGTTTCTCTACCTTGTCAAGGGAGGCAGGATAATGAGCACTAAACCTGCTGTAAGAGTTGAGATGTGTACATGGAGAAGGAGGCTCTGCCCCATTTATGCTTTGGGCTCCCAATTTGAAGAGTTTTCTTTGTGAACCATTGCCTGGAAATGTGATAGGCTCAGTATATGTATTAAGTATAAAAAGAAATCCAGATGGCAAGTGTTGATCATCAGTCACACCAGCATCACAGACAAAAAAGATAATTTTAGCATTCAGTCTGGGATCTTCATTAAAGATTTAGGATAGAAGTTGGCTGTATCTCCTCATAAAAGCACAGCCACCAGAGGCTTTCAGCACTGTATGCTGCTGACTCCTGTCCTTGATCTCTTTAACTGACAGCCTGTCAGAGGTTCACATCATCTGAGCCCAGTTTCTGATCCCTCAAACGACAGACACTGGCCACTGAATGTGGTGAATGACACCATTGCTGATTTGTTTCATTATCGCTGTCTCTGTTGACAATTGGAACAATATTACAACACTAGGGGGAGAGCAACATGTTTATCAATGAACTTTTAAAGCCAGGATTAGGCACAGCCCTTCTCCGAGATTTTTCCTCTTTATTGTCTGCCTCTTGGCCCTATGCATGATCTTAATCAACTTAAACTATCCAAAGAAGGAAAGTCTTTGACAGCTCAGAAACCAAGTGGATTTAATGTGCAGGAGTGGAGTTTTCTACAGCTCTGTTGAGGTTACAGAAACATGAGGGTTTAAATTAATACTGTAACTGACAAAAATACCCAGAGCATCTGCCATTTCACTTGGAATCAAAGGAAGCAGTATCCAGAGCCCTCAATCGCACCAACCAGACGGCTGCCATTCTCCGATTGTAATACCTTTGTTAATTCAAACCTGACAAGCCAGATCTCCAAGCACTGAATGACTCAACAAGGTAGAAACTATTGGAGCTTTTTGGATGAGTGAGACACAATTGCCAGTTGATGAAGTATTCACATCAAAAGGGGCACCTTTCCATGGGCAGCCCCCTCACTCTGACATCTCTCCATTTAGTGCATGTATAGGACCTGAGCATGTGTGTGTAATTCAGGCCTGTGTGTAATGTGTGTAATAACAACAGAGTGTAAATTGTAATTTCCCCTTTCTTGATTAATAAAGTATACATTATACAATATAATTGTTTTTGGTATGTACGTACGTATAGTTCAATACGTAACAGTACTTTACAAGAATATTAATATTTTCGGTTCTACATATGAATTTGGAAATTATCTAGTAACACGAGCTACTGAGGAGATAGTGGAGCAAAAAGTACAATATTTCCCTCTGATTTGCAGACGTTTAAAGTGGCATAACATTGATATTGAAGACATGTACCTCAAGTTTGTACTTAAGCAAAGTGCTTGAGTAAATGTATGTAGTTCCATCACTCGTATTTGCAATGTGAAACTAATAGTATAGTATTTATATTGATGGTATAGCATACTATACTACAACATTTGCTATGAAGAGAATATAAATTTCAGATTCAGAAGAATAAGCAGCAGGATGCAGTAAAAACATTTCAACATGAATTACTTTTATTTAACTGGTTATAGTGGTTACCTATGGTTGAGCAGGGCCAGCAGCTCCCCTGCGTGGTACAGGTCATTGCGCGTCACCTGGCTGAAACGGAACGCGTTCAGGTTGCAAAAGGTGACCGCTGGAAACATCATGATCGGGGTCGTGACCTCATCAAGTTTGGTGACGTGCTGGTACTCGAGGTAGAAGTTGATCCGGTCCACGCACACGTACAGCAAGAAGGCCAGAGACCCCAAGAAAAACACAACCCACAGGCTGCGTTTGATGCAGAACCGCTCGTATGTGAAAATGTGAGAGATTCCATGCAGAGTTGAGCTGTGCGCAAAAACTTCTATAGGTGGTGGTTGATTTGTGTCCATTTCTTCGGTATCTACTTTGAGATCCATTGCCACTGTGCAACAAGCTCGATCAGAATGCCGGAGTCAGAAAAACAGCTTCAAAACACCGTTAGGAGAAACTGAGCCGAAATTCATTCACCTGTGGCATAAACTGTCATTATCCAACCGAACAGGTGCGAACGTGTAGATAACCACTCTTGGACTTGGCGCGGTTTGGTCGCCATCCCTCATGCAGACAGATGGAGACACATTTTGAGCATCCGCCGCTCTTTAAAAAAGTCAGACAAGCAGGAATTGCGAGCAGCAGTGATGCAGTTCACAAAAGCAGGCATGCAAAAGCATGGCAATTGAAACCCATGCATAACCAAGATGTCAAAACGAAGGTCCATCACCACTGCGCTACTGTGATGTTTAGCAGGTTTCTCGCTGGATTGCAGTAAAGCAAAGAAAAGGCATTTGCAAAGTGTTTCATCAGCCTGCGAATTCGCTGGCCGATTCCAGTGAAGCCCGCGTCATTCCTGCACGCCAACAAGAAGAAAGCCGGAGACCGAAGAGAGAGAGAAATCTTTTTGACACTTCAGCTCATTTATTAAGAGTTCCTCTGTAGCTTTACTCGCGTCCTTTTAAATCGGCAGATTTTCAGGTCAAGTCTAGAGATTTTTTTCTACTCAGATGTGTTTGGGAGTCAGACGGTTGGTTATTCGTGGTGAGTCGTGAGCTTTTCCGCCGCTCGTGTTTGTGTCTGCATGGCAGCAGCGGCCGTGGACGGGAGAGGACAACTGGGTGGACTGATGCCTGCTGTTCACCTGTGATTTACTGTAGTTGGTAGTTTATACTGAACAAAACCGCAGTCCGCGTAAAAACAGAGAGAGAGAGAGAGAGAGAGAGAGAGAGAGAGAGAGAGACAGAGACAGAGAGAGAGACAGAGAGAGAGAGAGAGAGTCTACTTAGCATGTGATAGACTTTAGGCCACTACCATTTTCTTGTACTGTTTGGAAAGCATCCTCCCGCAATATGTTTACATCAGAGGGAGAAAGATTGATGGAGAAACAATCCAAATTAGAGCCAAAGAAAAGGAAAAGAACACCAATTAAATTTCATTTACAAACCCCAATTGGGTAAAACGTAAATAAAACAGAATACAATGATTTGCAAATCCTTTTCAACTTATATTCAATGAATACAAGACAAGATATTTAATGTTCAAACTGATAAACAATTTTTTTTGTTGCAAATATTCACTCATTTTTAATTTTATGCCTGCAACATGTTCCAAAAAAGCTGGGACAGCAAGGCCAAAAACCAACATTGAAACCTTCAATCCCTCAGGCAGCACTCCATTAAAACCAACATCATTATGTAAAGGATATTACCACGTGGGCTCAGGAACACCTCGGGAAAACCTTTGTCAGTTAAACAATTCGTCAACTACAACTACAACTACAACTACAAGTTAAAACTCTACCATGCAAAGCAAAAGCCATATATCAACAACACCCACAAACGCCGTCAGCTTCTCTGGGCCAGCGCTCATTTGAGATGGAAAAGTGTGATGAGGTCTGACGAGTCCACATTTCAAATTGTTTTTGGAAATCCAGATTCTTATCAGTGCAAAGTTCAACAGCCAGCATCTGTGATGGTATGGGGGTGTGTTAGTGCCCATTTGGCATGGGTAACTTACAAATCTGTGAAGGCACCCTTAATGCTGAAAGGTACAGTCCATACAGGTTTTGGAGCAACATATGCTGCCATCCAAGCAACGTCTTTTTCAGGGACTATATTTCAGCAAGACATGGCCAAGCCACATTCTGCACGTGTTACAACAGCATGGCTTGGTAGTAAAAGAGTGTGGGTACTAGACTGGCCTGCCTGCAGTCCAGACCTGTCTCCCATTGAAAATGTGTGGCTCATTATGAAGCACAAAATACAGCAATGGAGACCCCAGACTATTGAGCAACTAAGGTCGTACATCAAGCGAGAATGGGAAAGAATTCCAACTACAACGCTTCAATAATTAGTGTCCTCAGTTCCCAAACGCTTATTGAGTACTGTTTAAAGGAAAAGTGATGTAACACAGTGGTAAAGTGCCCCTGTCCCAGCTTTTTCAGAACGTGTTGCATGAATCAAATTCAAAATTAGTTAATATTTGCAAAAAAAAACAATGTTTATCAATTTTACCATTAACAATCTTGTCTTTGTAGTGTAATCAATTGAATATATGTTGAAAAGGATTTGCAAATCATTGTATTCTGTTTTTATTTATGTTTTACACAACATCCCAACTTCACTGGAATTGGGGTTTGTAATTCAATTCGCTTAAATTTTGTTCAATAGTGTCAAAAAAATAACAGAAGTTACCTCAGGACATCCTGACAGATGTCTTTACAGTTACAGTATGTCTAAGCCACGCTCTACTGTAATATATGTGGATTACATCAGTCACCAAGAGGTAGACAATTTGGCAATACATAAAGGGGTACAACAGCATCCGAGTATCACACTTCCATAAAGTTAGGGGTCTCAGGAGAGATGGATTAAAGAAAGGTCAACATCAAAGCAGCACAGGCCAAGCTATCCTGACCTTTAGTGCTCCTACATGAGGCAAACACCAAAAACAAAGGGTCCAACATTTCCCATAATGCAACGTGATAACATATTTCAACCAAAGTCATTAGGTCACGTCCAGGGATAGCCTCTGTTCCACTAGCTTCTGTAACTCCATGCGATCTCTCATTCAGCATTTCTTTCCTCTGTCTTTGTGAGGAATTTAAGCATGTGCCTAAGTTTTGTGTGTGCTCTAGACTATATACTGTTTCAACAGGCTGAAGAGTGCTCCTGTCATGACGAGTAAACTGACCACTGCTCAGACAAATATTTCAATTCAAAATAAACAGACTGTGTCAACATGTGCCAGCAACACTTCCTGCAGCCTGTACAGTATTAAGACATAGAATAAAACACAAATACACAGAATTCAACACACTGTCAGACCAAAACCCAATTCAGTATTTATTTTGAGGAAAAAAAAAAAATAGTGCCATAGATTTAAGTATTTTGGAGAATATCACAGCCTGATTGAAAAACAACACGTGAAACTGTACTCCTTATACTGTAATATACACTATGGCCACCACTGATAATTATTTTGATTATTGATTAATATTTTATATATTTAGAATTCATCAATTAATTTGGTCTATGAAATGTATAAATAAAATCTATAAAATGTGAACCATGACATTACTATAAAAGTATAACAGTGAAAGCCCAAGTTAACATATTTAAAGCTTGTTTTATGCGACCAACGGTCCAAAACTTAAAGATAAACCTTTTATTATTATAGACTAAAAAGAAGTCTATAAGAACTAGTGTAGTGCTGTATGTTGTTTATAACTTGTCTTTTTTTGCTTACATTCTGAACGAATTAAATTCAGATTGGACTTTGAGAAAGAGATTTGTATGGGAAAGCTCTGCGCAACCCAACACATCTTGGTGTAAGTGTGTGTGACGTGTGGGTGTCTGAAGCGAGAGCTACTCTCCAAAACAAAGTCATCATCAGGCACCACAAAGAAAAAATAAGGATATGTGTCATATTTAGATTGGACCATGAATAAACAATGACATTTATTCCCCAGCTGGATACTGGTGTGAAAAATGGATCTGGCTGTGCAACATGGCTGAATCAAGCTGTTAATATATAAAAATATGTATTACATGTCATGAAAGATGCATCAGCCATCTTAAATCCAACAGCAGGAAAATAAAATTCTTATCTGTGACATTTAAAGTACTACTACATTTGCCACATTGCCCAGGAGCAGTTACTATCTCAAATTCAGCATAAACAGCTTTAACTCATGCAGAGATACAGTATGTATTATATAATAATATATAAACTTGATATATTTATGTAGTTTAAGCAAACTTTTTACAAAGGTGTATGCTTTTAGACATAAAACATTTACTCAAGTTCTCTATTTTTACTTAAGTAATGATCTGAATTTTTCCTCCAGTAATAAAATTGTAATGATACAGCTGTTCTGTGGTTGTTAATTTGAGATTTAGGCATATTTTGTTTAATATGATGAGTTTGTTGCTAACCAAGGTAGCTACTACTATACACTAGCCGAGCAGTCTGTAAACAACATTTTAAAGAACTGCTGAATAACTGTCGGGATAACTGTTGTGTATTTTACTCTTTTTACTTTTACACTTTTTCTTATACTGCTATTTAGCTTGCCGCATAGCTGTGCACTTACACCATACATAGAGCACAAGATACTATTTATAGGGATCATAATAACAATGTTAATTCTCAGACAGTTATTTTAGTTAGTTGAGTTTAGAAGAAGTTGTTATATCCAGAGGACTGACCAATGAAGCCCCTTACCATCCAATTTTCCCTTTTTTAATTCCCATTAAGTAGCTTTAAGGTTGTTCTTCTTTTTCCACACTCTGTATCATACTATAGTATCATACTGTATATTCAGTTTCAGCTTGTTTAAGCTCTTTACTGAAGACATGCGGTTTAGTGGTACTAATTCCTTGTGAGTTGGTTGATAAACAGACTATTATCGTTTTCCATTTTTTATGCAAAAATGATAAACATTCCCGGACCCTAGCTTCTAAATTGTGAAAATTTAGTGCTGTATTTTTGTCTCACGTGATCACAAAATGAATGTTTTTGGGGTAGGACTGTTGGTTGGAAAAAACAGACAAGAAAGACATTGTGGGCACTTTTCACTCATTTATGATGATTGTACAATCATTAAACCACACGATTATCAAGAATAAATCATCAGACTAATAGCTGGTTGTTGCAATCATAATGATAACACTAAACAAATCATTTAAATTCAAAACTCTATGGTTTTTTTAAAGGCTGCAACGTTTCAACAAATTCTAGATGTCTTGTGGATACTTTTATACACATTTTAATAAATTTAAAAATATTTGGCTGTGGACCAGTGGGCTTTAAGAGGTATACTTACAGAGAAGTGACACAGTTGCAAATGTTGAGACTGTGCAGTTTTGACGGGCTGTCTGCTGTCCTTGGTGCTGATGTTCTGGCGAGTCTAGAGGATCCTCTCCAGGCCTGCAGGGGCAGCACAGCACGCTGCTGCTACATTTGGACAACCAGAAAGAAGCAAAACATGTGAACAGCAGCAGTTGAAAAACATGGCGATGGTCGCTAAAATAGCCCATCTAAGTCGCCTGGCGGGACGGACTGTCACCTCTCGGTCAGTCACACACAGGCAGACTGTCAGTCTGTCTGAGAGGATATGCTACATATCCACCTCGAGAGGAAACTGTGAGTAAATGGTTTGTAAAAGTTAAGCAAGAGTTGTTAGCTTCTGGGCTGCAGCTCAGAGGTCAGGCACAGTAACTGACAGCTAAATTAATGATATGTTTGTCATTGTTATTGATAGGACTTTTTCCGTTATAACTTAATCTTATCACGACAACAAACTCGGTAATGGGCTGTATCCGTACATAGTAAAACCTTTAACACATCTTCCTGGCAAAACAAATGAGCCCTCAAAAGTTCAGCAAGTGTCGGTTTTTTTTTTTTTTTTTTTTAAAACAGACCCTAAACTGGCGTTGTAGTCTGAAATGTGAATTGTGTCTTCGCTAAAATGTAGAGTAGACCAAACAGTGTCTTTTTTTGTGATAAAAATGGTGGGGTGTTGGACCGAGTTTTGCATGCCCAAGGAACTGACGATTTAAAATGCGAAATAACTGTTTCAAAACAATATATTATTTGTCAGGTTCATCAATTGTGATAAATGAGATGAAGTCTATACTTTTTGAACGTTTATAATCGTCAATGTTTTAGCTAGCTAGTAGTTAGTTGCCTAGGTATAGCTACCATAGACAGCCCAATGCTGACCGCGAGGTGGATATAATTTTCGTCAGGGATGCAAAACTCGGCACAACAACTAACGTTATCTTTGCACAGATGCACAACCAGAAAATACAATTTGACATAATGCGCTATTTAACACTTCCTAGACAGTGTACCCTTGGTGATAATCCGAGCACATAGCTGTTCTCCTCAATTTGCCCTTATACCGTTATTGCTCAATTCCCCGTGTGTAACGTTAGCTATGTGACCATGGATGTGTATGGATGTGTGTGCTATACTTGGACCGGTCTTGATAAGTTAGCGTCAGATCAATATTCTTTGACTTGTCATACCAGGAAAAGCACAGGTGTAATAATAAGTGCTAACCATAATGGTGACTCTTTTCCATCTGTACAATGCAGCAATTAATTTAAAATTCAAAATGTCAAACCAGGTTTATTAAACTCAGTTTGGGAGCCAGTGATTTACATGATTTTATGAGAGACCTGATCTGCTCATGAATAATATCCTAATAATGGAGCAACTTGATTGATTTAAAAAATAACAAATGAATAACACTATGGAAAACATTTTTATAGATGCAAGTAAGCACAAGCATAGACAGATTTGGGTATCGATACATGAGGTTTTCCGTGTCAAATATCAATATCAAAAGTGATCATTACAAATATTTTTCTTATTTTTCTCTGTAGATCTTCAGTTCAGGCTCGATGAGCAGACCGCTCACAGCAGTCTGGACCTCTTCAAGAAAGACACTGCCGTCATCTACCGCATGCTGGGTCTGGACCCCAGCTATGTGCCAGACAACCCAGAGCGTTTCCGACACTGGGCCGTTGTGTTTGGCAATGAGAAGATCAGCAGTGGAAGACACTACTGGGAGGTGACGGTCAAAAAGTCTCAAGAGTTTCGTTTGGGTGTGGCCGAGGCCATGATGTCCAGAGAGGACTGTGTGGGAACCAACAGCTCCTCCTGGGTGTTTGGCTATGCTCAGCGCAAGTGGTTTGCTATGACCAGCAATAAGATAGTTCCTGTGACGCTGGTGGGCAAGCCAGACCGCATAGGCATCCTGCTTGACTACCAAGTGGGCCTTCTGGGGCTGGTGGACATAAAAAAACCCACAATCATTCACACCATCAAGGGCCAGTTCAAGACTCCCCTCTGCCCCGCGTTTGGACTTTGGGACGGGGAGTTGCTTACACACTCTGGTCTACAGGAGCCTGAAGGCCTGAAGTGAAGCAGGATTGAGCTGTGATGATTGTGATGGTTGTGGGCTTGTATTTGGTACCGTGACAGCATTTATCACAACAGGAAATAAAGCAATATCTATGTAATCATTTACAGCTTAATTACAGAGTATGGTTAATTTTCCGTGGTCCAGATGGTTCATTGTAATGAATATCTTATCAATGCAAGTTTATGCTTTGTGTTATCTCAGGCAATCGTAGCACAGAAGCTGTTATTGTGTGTACCTCATGTATTACCTCTCAGAAAAACTGATGGGAAAAGGATGTATGGTTGTTTTTGAGAGCAACATTCACTGCCAAGTTTTTTTTTCTTACATTACCCACACAGTTACAAAGCTGAAATCAACAACAATAACATTTTTAGTCTTATGTTCATACTGTATATTGTTTAATAAAAATAACTTCACTGAAACAGCATTTACATTACATATAGCAAGATTATACACATTTACAGTGACAAACTAAAGCTTAAGTCAACTCATTTCACTGCCTTTTACTGAGTTAAATTAAATAAAGCAATGTGAATAAAGTGCATTCATTTGAGATCATTAAACTGTAGAATATTGCATTTTTTATCACATGACTTTGGTTTCTAAGTAGTTCACTGCATACACATACTAACAAGCAAAAGCTTTAATTTACTTTTGTCAAATTTCAAACATTTGTGTGCCTAGTTTGCAACACTCATTTACATATTTATGTATTATGTATAGTTGTATGTATTTTGTGTAAGTATAACCCAAATGTGCACTGTTATCAGCACCTGAAATATGCAGATGTTTCTCTAATAAGTGACCAATAAAAAAGCTATAAAGAAAACAATAACCACATCAACGCAAGATATCAGCAGTGAATAAACCGGCCCATTAGCCTCAATGAACTACAATGAAACAGTCCTTCCAGTGTCACAGGCACAAATACAACAGTATCACCTATTTAGTTAGAATAATTAATATAGCAGCTTAGGGAATATATATTACAAAGGGTGATAAAATCCCCTTATTAAATGACATCAATGAAGCAAAATATATTTCAATATTTAAACAATAAATAGGCACACTATATTAAATATTTACATCATAGTGGCATTTTCTATCAGAAGCTAAGCACAAAAACAGTCCATTAAAATTGCAAAACAAGCCAATTTTGTTTAACCTTTATTTATCCAGGTAAGTTAATTGAGAACAAATTCTCATTTGCAACGACGACCTGTCACATTCACACAGTTACACATTCATACCTGGAAACAGCCCAGTACAACCACAGTCTGATCTGCTGGCCACTGAGCAGCTCCACTAGAGTGGTTGGGCACCTCAGTGGTGGTAATGAGGGAGGGACAAGCGCTGCTTCACTTTCCCCACCCAGATTTCATCCTGTCGGTCAGGGGATTGAACCGGCGACCTCCCGGTCAAGCTTGCTTCTTTAACCTTTAGGCCACCACTTGCCCAAATGCATAGGCTAAATAAAAGGTATTTCCTCCGTAAATTGGTGCATAAAAGGGATTCCGAATACAGGAAATGAAGTCGTTCATGCTCAAAACCTCCATGGGGGAGGACACCCAGACCCCAACCCATCCCCCCAAAAGGCACATTCTGGCTAATATATACACAGTACAATATACCTACTACAATACATTTCACTACATCACTGGGAATTGGGAAACATAAAATGCTATTGGACCATCTCTAGTTTAGACAATGCTTTTCAACGTACTGTATGTATCCAGTGTGGTCTTCTGCTCCTCTATGTTGCATGGTGCGTTGCGGTCTGTATATTCTTGCAAGGCTGAAACAATAACATCATGGCCAAACTGCATGGCGTCATCTAGAGGTGTGTTTCCCCATCTAATATCAACCACAACGTAATATGGAGATGGATGAATTGTTATGGTTAGTAATATGGAGATGGACACATTTGTCTACAATTCTACCATTTTTAATCTAACATCAGATGAAAAAAGTTTATATTAGAAATTCCTACCTGTCTTTCATGTGGGGATTCACTTTACATACTTCAGTTAGGAAGACAACAGCTTCTAAATGACCTGAAAGACAACAGTGCATGGGTCACCCCCAAAGCCATATTTCATTCATAATTGCTTGAATATCAAAATTGAGATTAATGAAGAATGAATTGACTACTAATGAAGTGTCACCTTCTGAAGCAGCAATGTGGAGCGCAGTGCGAGAGTCGTAGTCCCTCTGCTCCATGTTCACATCTGAAAGGGCAAACCTGCAGGGATAACAAAAGAAAGAAAAGAAGTGAGGGAGCCACATGGAAAGGACATCTTTTAATTAATGAATTAACTCTTAAAAGAATAGTGACTATGCCTAGCTGCTTTCTTGCCAATAGTCCCCACTCTCAGGTCTGTATGGTAAATATGAAGTTACAGCTGGGAGATGGTTAGCTTAGCATGAAGACTGAAAGTAAGGGGAAACAGCTAGCCTGGCTCTGTCCGAAGGTAACAAAATCTGCCTATCAACACCTTTAAGCGCAATATTTAACATGTTATATCTTGTTTGTTTAATTAAATGTAAAAAAGACAGGTTGTCACAGGACAAAAGCAATCTGCAAGCACTGCTGTGGCACAGATTGCATTTCATAATGTTTTTTGTTAGGACATTTAAAAAAAACAACTTTTCACTTAATTTCTTTTAAAACTTCATTTGTACAAATGAAACAAACAAAATATAATAGATTTATTTTTTTAAGCTAACCTGCTTCAAGCTACAGCTTCACATTAAACAGATATGAAAGCAATATTGATCTTCTAAAACTAACTCTCTGCAAGAAAGTGAATTTGTTTGTCAATGTCAATCTGTTCCTTTAAGATTGCATCCTCCAAATGTGGCATATTCGTCTGGCGTTGGAGCTTAGAAAATATGATTTAGTCTTTACTTGCCTCCGCAGAGCAGCGAGGTCACCACTGTAGGCTGCAAACATCAGGTTTACCACTGACTTGTTCTAATGGATCAAAAGGCTAACATTAATGCACAATAGTGGATTGTTTCTTAAACATTTTACATTAAAAAATCTCCCCAAGAAATGTCTGTTTCTTACTAGCCTGAATGAAAATTGCAGCGTCTACAGCTGTCACAACTTACAGAATCTTCATCTGATCTATTCCGGGGATCGTGTTTCTTGGTGAAGTGCCTCAGGTTGTCATAATTGTGGAAGTTGAAATGAGACACCAGCTCCTAATGAATCAAAAGTTGATTAAGGTGGAATATTTGAAGCATACAGACACAGAAAAATAAAATAAAGAACAATCAATAAAACTGTGACGGCAACTGCATACCTGGCAGAAGTGAATGCCACGAACACTGTTTCCGAGCCGATCTAATGGTGGAGACCAACACATGATACCCATGACGTTGGGCACAACCAGCAAAACAGCACCTGAAACGCCAGATTTAGCAGGCAAGCCCACCTGAACAAGACAAGAAAACAGAAAAGTCTCAACCTGGATTTAACATTTCATGAGTGCTCGGAGCAACAAGTGAAACAACTCTTTCAAACAGATCCTTAAGTTCCTGGTGACTCACATGGAAGGCAAACTGTCCAGAGAAGTCGTACATGCCACAGGAATGCATGAGGCTCAGGGTGTTGCGAACAGCTTCAGCACTCAGCACATGCTCACCTGTGATTGGACAAATACCCCCGTTGGCCAGTGTGGCAGCTATGACACTTCCTGACTCACAGTTCACCTCAATGGAGCACAACTGAAAAAAACAGATACCAAAAATCACACTACAGCCAGCAGCCTGCACAAAAACCATAAGAAATTTTTGCCTAACTAAACTAACCGTATCCTGGCTGTAGCTTCATATTTATAATTCAGACATGAGAGTGATATAAATCTTCAAAAGAAATCAATACTTGACCAAGAAAGGAATTAACCGAAACACAGGAATGGAATTGTGATGTAATGGTACGGTTGTATATTGTTGTATTGTTCTAAGTTATTGTAAGACCTGAACGATTGTATGCTGTATTTGCATATCTATTTGTTTTGTAATATGATATTGTGAAGTAGGGGCAGGACCTAATAAGCTGTATTCTTCCCCCTGCTCCTTCTCGAACTTATCCTTTTTAATTTTTATTTTTTTGGTCTTTGATAAATTCTGATTGTTTGTGTTTTAATTTTGTGGTTTTTTATATAATAGACTTGTTTCCCAAAATGGAGACCTTTTCCTTGAAAGGTTCATCCACACAGTACAACAATGTTAAAGACAAAGATTAATACCTGAAAGTAGAAGTCAAGGGCTGCTGTCATATCTGCATTTTCAGGAAAGCACTGCATGGGTTAAAATCAGAGTCAGCACATAGTTAGAACATTCAATTTTTCTGAAAACCTGAGCATTGAAGAAGTACCTAAGGTAATTGTAATTAAACATAAAATACTGCTAAAACTTACCTTTTTCTCTTTGAGGTAATAACCAATTGCATAATTCCTATCGCCAGTCTCCCTTTCAGATTGAAAACTGCAAGAAGGTAACAGGTATTCAGAAAGTTACGTTTCATGTGACACAGGACAATAATCTTGCACTTCTTTAAGCACATTACATACGTTGCATTGCTAAAGCCCACATACTCTGTTCCAGCCAAGCTTTTTAAGAACTCCATCACCTGCAATGACATTATATTTACACATGGTACAGTAGGAAGATCAAATAAATACATGGAATCAAGAAAAGTTTGAAAATGAAAAGAATTTACTCACATGGTCAAACCTCTCTGCCTTATTTGAATGAGGCTGTCAACAGAGGCGGGAAAAAATTACATTCTGATGCCAGTTTCAAGTACGCCAACAGTCAGTGAGCCCCTATAGATGGCAGTGTTTGAGTACTTTGACGCCAAAGCAGTTTTTAGTCAAGTCTTTGGTGGGCGTAGAGCTATGACCTGTACATGATGTCTTTGTGTCCCTCAGTCCATGTCGCAATATGTACACTGTGGCCTGGGGCTTTTTATGCCTGTGCTTGAATTTCATGGACCAGGCAGAGTTGTAAAGTTACTAAATAGGGACCGTAGTCCCGTTCATATTTAATGACTATGATGAGGTTAAGGATGATATCAAATACTTCTGTGAGTTGAAGAAATGACCTTACGCTAAACCTCATGGTCAATAATTTTCTTGGCTGTATTTCTTTCAGGTGTTTGCTCTCTGGTTCTCTGAACAAAACATATACATTTGTGACATTTAAACCTTTGCAGGTATAGTTGTTCCCACTAGGGTATGAATATTGCCAAAAAGTAAAAACTGCTTTTATTAGTTTTGTATATTCTTTGTCATGTGTGTAAGAAATCAAGCTTTTAAGTGTATAACCTCCTCAGTATGTACACAAATTATATGCAAATATAGTGCCAAATATTGTTCCCCTCCACAAACTAACACACACAAGCAAGGGTGGCTTGCACAACAGGGCTGTTATTGGCCAGAAGCACACAGACGCCCCTGCAGTCAGACCCACACACACAGACCCTCCCTTGCTGCTGAACCTGACCCACATATGATAAAAAGTCCAGAGTATCTCTTCAGTCAGCTAAGAAACATAACAAAAACTGCACAAATAGACAACCATATATGGCTAAACTCCACCACTACATGTCTTACAATAAGTTCAAAGCTGGTCAGTCAGATGGTGATGAACATAGTTCAGCTGCTACAGCCACCATATGCCCAGCCAATAAATTGATGAGTTGACAACATCACCAATAGTTTCAGCTTTAAGAAATGTAGCATTCTGTGGCTTCTCACTGAGCTTGAACTCAACGATGCAATCATTTAGGCCTTCAAAAGCCATAATGAATATGTAATTTTCAAAAACCAGGACGCTTAATATTTCACAGGACAAAAGCAATCTGCGAGCACTGCTGTGGCACAGATTGCAAATAGTGGCGCTGTTACATTTCATAAAGTTTTTTGTTAGGACATTTTAAATACATTTGTGACTGCTCCAGGGCTGTCACTTGCTCATGCATTGATCACAAGTACAGTATTTGTTTTGATGAGTGAAATATGTTAAAAATAACACAAGAAGGAAGTGATTTCAGGTTGCCCATCGCAGCTTTCATTTAGCAAAATTGGTTAAACATGGGTCTGAACTATTCCTTGCACAATTTCCTGTTTCTACTAAGGATGTAGCTAAGAGAAATGTTTTTTTAAAAAAATATAGAATTACCATCTTGCAGCTGTATGTCTCCACAAACCAGTCAAGTTGCAGTTTACATCCATGTCTGTCGAGACTCATATGTAATACAGTGTATGTGGTTGAAGGAATTTAATCAAAGATATTATGTGTATTTTTTGTCAAAACATGGATTCTTCACACACATTTTCAACCTGGAAGCACAGAAGATCTATAAAATCACCACAGTTTCAAGGTGGGCACACAAATTTAGTGTTAACTATAATTATAGTACTAATTATAGTAACCGACCAAATGTGAAATACTGTCACAATCTCCCCTTGTGTTCCTGAGTTAATATGGTGTCGAAGAAATGCCAGAAAAGTGTTTTGGAAAGAACATTATGAGGAAACAGAGAAGTTTGTTGTAGAATTTTGGAAAGCTGATTAGTGCTGAAGACTAAAGAAGTTCCAGGAGACTATGATGATTTACGTAGAAGCCTTTATTGACTCTCGATCAAGTAGAATTAGGATTAAGCAATGCCAATTAAACACTGTGTAGTGTCAGTAAATGCCATCCCAACTTTCAAGTTCCTGTCCTCCTGAAGGTGTATTTAAACTCATGTGAGACATCCATGATTAAAGATTACCAAATAGTGAAGATGCTATTGGATCATTTACAACAACTATTCTTACGTACCTAACATGTCATGTTGTAGGTAACCCAAATCACATGCAGCACACTGATTTGTGGCCGTCTGGGTCAAAGAACATCTTATCCAGTATTTCTATGTGTGCGTCACTACTACAGTTTCTGTGTGTATGAATGTTAGGTGTTTAACTCCCTCCCCTGACCTTGGCTGGATGAAGGCGCTTGAGGCAGCAGTGTCTTATCATACAACTGTTACGTCTGCTGTCATCTATTGAGACATAGAGTTAAACTACTACTCTGCCTTAGACAGCTTATGATCTACTGCCTCAGCTTACACAACATGAGTTCATAAGCTTAAAATTCAACAAAATTGTTGCCCTTTGACCTTTTAGGTATAAAATGTGATCAGTTCATCCTAATAGACATTTGTGTGAAATGTTGTCATAATAAGCATTTTCATTTTTGACTAAAAAATGTGTTATGTATAGGTCACGATAATATAAATACCAAATTCTAACCCTTATCTTTGAGTCCAAGTGGACATTTGTGCCTAATTGAAAGAAATTCCCTTCAGGCGTTCCTGAGTTATTGTCTTTAATTGGTGCAACATGTCTGGTATCTTGTTTAGTTTCTTGTTTTCATCATAAGTTTTGAAGGCCTATAGGATTGCCCCTTTGAACTGTGTTTAAGCTCAGCAAGAGGCTACAGCAGAACGCAACCCTGCACAGTAATACTTGAAGGGGAAAAATATTTAGTAAGACCTGGGTTTAAAACAGAGATTACACACTTTGTTTTTTTTATCCTAAAGTCCTGATTAATGACAGACAACTGTCTTTTATGTTTTCTGTAAATTCTAAAACCTCTGCATCTACAATGTAGATCAATGTATTCATTGCTGACATGCCTTTGGATTTTACCTTAATTAAAGAACTGAGGACAATAGCTCCGGCATTTACCATCGGGTTGTGTGGTTTATCTGCACAAGAAACAAGAGCATGTTATCACTCATTTGCCCCTAACCACAAGAGAAATAAACTGCTGAGATTACAGGTGATATTTCACCAGAGGAACTTAACAACCTAACATTAGCTAAAACTAAACACATACAGTGCAATTTTGTTTGCTTCAGAAGAGGGTATGTAATAGCAAATGGCTACAAAGGCAAGGTGATAAAATGGTACACAATTTGGTCCATCAGGACAATTCCCCGCAGTAAAATAAGAACTTGATCTTGCATCAACTTTGTTCTGCCAACAACCACAGTCTGTTGAAATTACAGATCAAGAGTTGCCAAGATTTCTTAATTACATACTAGGGGAACTAGTACTATTGTCAGTGCTTATTCTTGTGTAGAGAAGATAACTGGAGTAAAAGTCTTGATTACGCTAACACTTACCTTCGTCATTTAGTGACAGTTTGTTGAACTTGAATCCGCTTGGCTCTTTGCCCACAAATTGGTGAACGTGCTCGCTGCCCAACTCGTGCAGAGCGATGGCGTATTCCAGAGGCTTCACACATGACTGCAGACAAAAGGGAACCTTGGTGTCACCCACAGAGTGTCTGCATGACATGAGGATGTAATGGAGGAGTGTTAGTAAGAGAATACACACGGTGGAGGTTTTCAGAATGGAAACACACATTAAAGTGAAGCTGTTACTGTACCTCTGCCCATCGATCGTGCACAGAGATACACCCCAGAGATCTGGGCTGAATTTAGCCAGCTGTGGAATGTAATCAGCTACCTGCATGAAGACACGTGAGCGTTATTGTAATGAACGAGGAGATAACGAATCAGTGTGTCTGTTTGTTCATTACTTACTTGTCCTGCCTCCTGCTTTTGCGCATTGTCATACATCCTATTGATGTGCTGGGTCAGCTGTTCAAAGTCTGGAATGATAAACTTCTTTCTGAAAGCCGTAGTCAGCAGCATGATGTTGTTGCCCACACACCTACAAGGAGGACACATTATTAAACGTTAAAATATCATGAGAATAATTTCCAAGAACTTCAAATACAGATTGTGCAGTGCAACCACAAAACTACCCAAACTAAATCAAACCCAACAACTAACCCTTAGTGCTATATAACCACACAGATAATTGTAGTTTTATTCATCTAGGTTCTGAGATGTCAGCCTCTAAGATCTCTGCCACCGCTCGGATGCAGGAGAAGAGAATTAAATTTTCATTTTTGGTGCTCACAGTGTTGAAATTGTGCATTTCAAAGTCTTTTCCTTGGTTCATATGAATAATACAGTTTTAATTTAAACCTTCTACTGAAAAAAATAGTCCTCATAATAACTGTTGCCAGTGTCTTGTAGATTATCAAGAGTAACAGGGCCACTGTTTACATCATGCTGTAGAATTTTTTATGAATTTCATTCACATCCATTTCATCAGTGTGGAGGCAATACTGTCTGAGACTGTTGAGAGTGTTCTATGGGATTGAGGTCCAGGGATTGGGCTGGCCACTCCAAAACATCAATCTTCTGAATCTGGAACCAAGACTTTGCTTGCTTACTGGTGTGTTTTGGGTCACTGTCATGTTGAAAGACCCATTTCAAAGGCATTTCCTCTTACACACATAAGGCAACATAACTTCAAGTATTTTGATGTATTGAAACTGGTCCATTATCCCTGGTATGCGATAAATAGGCCCAATACCACAGTATGAGAAACATCCCTATAACATTTTTTTTGCACCACCATGCTTTACTGTCTTCACAGTGTACTGTGGCTTGAATTCAGAGCATGTGGGTCATCGGACAAACTGTCTGCGGCCCCTAGACCCAAAAAGAAAAAGTTAGTTTTTTTTTAGTTGCTCTCATCAGTCCACAGAATGTTGCGCCATTTCTCCTTTAGCCAGTCAATGTGTCCTTTGGCAAATGTCAACTTATTCAGTACATGTCTTTTTTTCAGCAATGGGACTTTGCGAGGGCTTCTAGTTGATAGCTTTGCTTCACATAGCCTTCTTCTTATTGTAACAGTACTCACAGGTAATTTTAAGTCTTCTTTGATTTTCCTGGAGATGATCATTGGTTGAGCCTTTGCCATTTTGGCTATTTGTCTATCTATTCTTCTATCCGCTTTTCCCATGTCGTTCAGGCTTTGGATGCCATTTCAAGGCATTTGAAATAATTTTGGCTGAGCAGCCTATAATTTTCTGCACTTCTTTATGTGTTTTCCCCTCTCCAATCAACTTTTCAATCAAAGTCTGCTGTTCCTCAGAGCAATGTCTGGAATGACCCATTTTGCTGAGTATTTCGGTGTGAAATGCACAACATTTGCTTCCTTCCTTCCTTAAATATGGGCCATAATTGATACCAGTTTCTTCACAGAATTAATCACCTCACTAATTGAACACAACACTGCTATTATTTTGAACATGCCCCTTTCAATTACAGATTCAATTACATAAAATGAGCAGCATGCATGTCATGACTGTTGGGTCTGTTGGTTTTCTATGACTCTATAACACTTACAAGTAAACTATTTGCCATGTAGAAATCTCACTTCTACCATAAAATATGACTTATGAGGTTAGTGATGTTGGACTGCTATTATTTTGAACACAGCTGTATATAGATAGCATTTTTTTTTATGATTATGCCTAATCATTTTTTAATAATTAGGCGTTGTAATACAAGCCTCCTGACTTGCACTTTCCCTTATTTCTGACTGATAAATACCCAGCAACACACACCTGCCTATACCAGCAGATGATAATACTGTAGTTTTTATAGATTTTCATTGTTATATCATAGGTCAGTAATGTGGTAAGCTCTCAAGGAAAGGTATGTGCATTCTGTCACAGCTGGTCTAAACCAAAATATGTAGTCCACAGCCCTCAATAATCCAAGGCGATGATAGAGTGAGGTTTTAGAGAAGAGAGTGAAAAGAGCTTGCATTATTCATATGGGTCTTTTCCTAAAAAAAATTGGAGATAGCTCTCTCTATTTCTCGTAGCATATTTATAGTGAGCTTTTGAGTGTTTTTTAGGAAAGGATAACCTTAAGAAAACGAACACAGACAATTAAGTTTGACGAAGACTGCCAGACTGCCCTTATGCTGTTCCAGGCCAAAGGATGGGATAGAGTGAATTACATTTACAAAATGATACCATTTGGACAGCAATCTGTATGGAGCTTACAGATGTGTTGAGTCTACTAATGTTATTTTACCACAGTCTGGAGCTCAACCAGAATGATCCCCTTCATTAACAGCCCTAGAGACCACTCTGCTTTTCTGGACAATTTACTGCTGTGGCTGCCACGTGTGCTTGTGAATTTGGCTAGTAGCAGCTGTCAGCTATAAAACACCTGTCTCTGTCAGTCTCTTAGACTGAAATAGCGTTGACCACATACTTTTACTCTATTACTTAACCACAATAAAGTATGAAAGACTTAACCTTACCTTATCTTGCACACTGTCATTCAATTTGCAATTTCTAACATTCAAATTAACACCAGATAAACCTGGTTATGCAGCAGTGATATAAACTGAGTGTTTATTTAAAATAATACAAAAAGGAGTTGAATACTCCCCCTTTGAATAACTGCGTGCATAACTATTCTCCATAAATAAACATAGCTTTTATCACCTTCTGAAGAGCTTCTGGTCCATCATGACTGGCCCGGCAGAGTCACGTGAGGATTGTCGCATCTGACGGACACAGTCACGCAACCGAGGGTCAGATGTCAACAAACCTGTTTTTCTCAAAGCCTGGAGAAGAGGAAGATCAGGTTGTTTTGAGCAGTTTATACACAAGAGACAAAAAGAGGGGAGTCATAGATGACAGACTTTATCAAACACTTTGGGTTATGGACAGAAGTGTTAATGTAATGTCAATTAGCAGGATATCAAACGTGTAGATGGATATAGTTAGGGAACTTCAAAGTCTCAGGGTTGCCCACATGTGATTTAGGAAGAAATACAGGTGTAGACTGAAATCCCTCTCTTAAGTCACACGTCAAGCTGACATTCAACGTGAACCATGTGTATCTATTTTGGGGACACCATGTGCACGACCTGCCCGACAAGCCCACAGATCAGCTCCAGAGTCATCTCATTTCATAACTGATTCAGTGAGCAAACCACTCGCTGTTGCACTTCTTTTTTGCACGTTTTTGAGTTTTAGAGAACTGGAGGGCTGACAGATCATTAAGAATTAAAACATTGGCAGTAACAGTACAGTAACAGGTACAGCATCATTAGTCAGGGCAGATGTTTTGGATGCAATATTGTTCCAGAACTGACCAAGAGGAGAGCAAACCCAGAACATGTGAAGATATTTACCTTGAGCTTTTAGTGGGCAGAACGTGCATAAAGGACTTCTAATGACCTTCATGTGATGCATTTTCACAGGGGTGAGATATGTCCTATGAATGAAATTGTAGTGAATCTGCTGTTGGTCTGGATTGCGTGATGCTTCTGGAATATAGACTATACATCATGCCAGTCAAGATCGATACTCAGTCCTGGGCAATCACATACCCAGATCCTCTCAATAGGAAGGCCAGAGCGGCCAGATATCACCAAGAACTGATAAAGCCTTGATACCATACCACAGACAAAATAATTGATAAGTCAATCAACAGAAAGTTGATCACTAACGATTTTGATAATAAATTAATTATTAAAAGTGATTTTACAAACACATGATACAAATGCATTGGTTCTAAATGTACTGGTTTTCTTAGGGGCCTTTCACACCTACCTCGTTTTGTCAGGATTTTTGGACTTTTCAGTTTGAGCCAAACCAAAATTACAGGTGTGAAACTTTCACATTACAGGTGTGAAAAGGTAGTCTCGGCCCGATCAAACTGAACCATGGTCCAGTTACTTTTTTAGTGTGAAAGCCTTTTTTTGAACTGTTCGGACTTTCGGACCAAATACAAGATTCTGCCAGCTATTGTCTTGTTATAAGAGAAGCGTAGCTCTTTAAAGGAATAGCTCAGTGCTTAGTGTGTACGTAGAGTGTGGTTTAGCAAGAGAGTGACAGTGGATGTGCCCAGAGCAGACAGCTGTCAGCAATCAGAGCAGAGAATAAATTAGCAGTTTACTTGTTAAGTGGTAGTACATATACAATGTAGGTTAGTGTAGTGTCTGAATAAATGCTGTAGCTCTTCAAAACCCAAGTAAAGTTCCTGTGTCCTTTCTTCTCAACAACACAACAAAAGTCAAAGAGCTGCGGTAACACGGGGAGAGTAGCATTCAGTTGGAAAAAACTCAAAAGTATTCTGAGACCAAAGAGAGGATATGAGAAGACGGGGAAGCCCATCTACAAACCAATTAATTACAAGTATCGGGAGACGCGGCTCACGTATGTGATGACAACAGGACATATTTATGTCATGTATAGTTCTTTAGTTCGCTTGCATGTATACAATGCAGCAAAAACATGAGCCTTGGTGCAGATCATGGTTCAGACTTTCAAGACTGTTGGTTGGACCAAACAAGCAATTTACATTACAAGTAAACTTGGACTTGGAGGTTGTAATGATTTTTTTCTTTACTATGTTCTGATGTTTTATAGCAACTAATCAAGACTATAATGAATCATCAGTTACATTTTCAATTACAGTGTGTTAGCGTGCTATATTGTATATACATACATACACTTTGAATGTTTCGGAGGAGATACATTTTATAATCTTACCTCACCAACTTGTTTCCAAAACCTTCTGTAATTCAGTGTCATTTTCCTGATACTAGAACAGTGATTTCCCATCCTATCTTGCCATTGCTACAGTAGCTGGAATTACAAACCCTAACTCTGGTAAGCGGACCATGACTCTAAGTGGCTTGTTCAGATGACTGTTTTTGCAGTGATATACACACATTGATACTGACACTTTCACTGTCTATGCCCTCACCAAGGTACCTCTACAAACACATCCAGTCATCTGTGGTGTGACAACAAGCCACGTGTGTTGACACAAGTCTCTTCTCCTAAATGCATGCTCCTTTTTAAAATGACTGAGTTGCCATAGGCACCGAGGTCACCAGATGTTCATGTCAGCCTTTTTTATGTGACTGTCTAAAAGGTTGCACACCACATGAAGCTAAATGAAGGGTGTGATGATTTGCAATAACTTGTTAGTATTCAAAAAGCACTGTCCTGTTCATCTTCTGAGATACATACAACTGTACAAGTTCACAATTGCAGAAGCTTGATATCTCTTCAGTAATGTGTGTGTGTGTGCATGCGTGTGTGTGTGTGTGTGTGTGTGTGTATGAGTGTGTGTGTGGGGGTCCTTACATTGTAGTCACTAAATATGCCCATAGGTTTAGATAAAATGCCTTTAATCTAATTTGCTGCAACCTCAAAATTTTAAGATATTCTTGTAAATTTAACCCCAAAAAATATTTACACTTCAATATGAAAAATGCATGTTGTTATCTGATGGTGATTACCTCACTGTCACACCTACTATATTTAGTCCTATTACATGAGAAAATCCCTAAACACCTTTTAAACTTTACCCTTCATTCAGCTGAAGACACTCTTGATTCCTGTGGTGCACACTCCTATATCACTCTCCAGGGTTTATGTAACTAAATTCTTAGGTGCTTTTGGGAAATACAATACTGCTGTAGGGCAGAGCGTGTTTGTGTGACCACGTGTCATGGAAAGTCAAAACAGTCCATGGCATGACGGGGGAAGTGTGAGTGTGTTGTTGACTCACAGAGATGAACTGGGACAGGGGGATCATCTCTTTGCCTTCCGTGATAGTGTAGAAAAGTAAATCCTCCATACTGGACATGAACCTACTTCTGCAAAAACAAACAACACACACAATGTTATGATCTTTACATTTGGAGTGGCTCCAATGTATCAAGACAAAACCTTGAGCGATGGTTCAACATTCATGTTGACAACATTGCCAGTTGTGACAAATACTGGCCAACATCCAGCCATTGACGCAGTTCAGAGGGTTTTTGAGATAGGCCATCACCTGTAATCCATTAATAAAATACTATTGTACAATTAAGGGTTCCTACAGTAGCTATATAGTATATAGTATACAGTATGCTTTCTCAGGCTACTTTACTGTTTGGATCTAGCACACCTTAAACATACAAACATGAGCTTCAAAATATTCCTTTTTGTTGATTTTTGTGTAGAGTTGAAAAATGTAAAATAGTAATGTTAGAAAGAAACCCAAATGCCAACTGCCAGTAGCTCTTTTACTTAATCCCTGTGTGTAACTCAATAACCATGTGAATATTTTTTTTCTTTTTCTTTGGGAAAATACTTGTTTGCTTTCTTGCCAAGAGTAAATGACAAGATAGCTATTATTTTCTTGTCTCTGTGTTAATAGCTAGCTAATGTTATGTAATGTTAGCTAGAGCCAAACACAATTAACATTAGCTAACATAAAGAATGGAAGCAAGGGGAAAGTTGACTTTCCTCTAAAAAAATCAGGCTACAAGCACCTCAATAATAACACATTATATGTTGTTTGTTTAGCCTTGACAAAAACTGATTGGTTTGGCGTGACAGGGCGCACTAGCTAGCTAACTTCCTAAAGTCTTGTCATTGGCCTGATGTTGCCGGGCAACCAGCGGCTTTGGCGCAGTAACTTCCTAACGGCTTGTAATTATGCCGGGCCAATAACTAGTCAAAATGTCACTTAAACCACATAATAACCCTTTAAAACCACATCTTTAACGTACACGTTCGTTTGTGTACAAATTAAACAATCAATATATAACATGCTAATTATGAGCTTTAGAAATGCTGGGGTTTGTTTTTTAACCTTTGGACAGAAACATGCTAACGTTAGCTGTTTCCGCCTTATTGCTAAACTAAGCCAATATAGCTAGCTAATACATACATGAGCTAAACTAGCTGCAGTTTCGGTGGTATCGATCTTCTCATTTCTGCACGAAAGTAAGAGTATTTCCCACAATATATTCAAAGCAAAAAGTTGAACTTATAATTAGCCAATGCTGCACTTCAGAGATAATAAAAACTTATTTTAAGATTTTCCTGCATACTTTGTTTGATGATGAAATGGTAGGAGTTACTCAAGCTAGCTAGTTAGCTACTAGCATGAATTAAAAGAACCACTGCAACTAGACAATACACCTGACATTTCACTCATTGATATTATGTGGGAATGTTTTGGCTAATTAATGGTGATTAATTCATTCTAGAGACAGTCTGTGACCTACTTGGGGTGTCCTTGGTCCACATCAGGGTCTTTCTGGTAGTGAAGAGCTTTGTGGGCGTGGGGTGATGCTGCAGCCCAGCAGGGAACATGTTGCTGTGTCCTGGACAAAACAATGTTGTCAGCTCCAACTCTGGCGGAGATCCCTGCATTTTTAAATAGCTGTAAGATTCCCGGGTTAGCTGTCCTCAGACTTTTCAGGCAGTGCATTGTGATAAGTAGGGCTTAATCTTTAATAATTAAGGATTTTTTTCCCCTAGTAGCTGATCTAGAGAGATATTTATGAGCAATGCCCCTTGGTCCTCAGAGCTTTAATAGCAGCTGCTGTCACTTACAGACTGGATAAAGTACAGAATCGGGGGCGGGGCTGTTTAGACGCTGGGGTCAGTAACCGGCACCTTCTGAAACCAAACCGGTGTTTGATTTAGATATCACTTTCTACTGCAGCTGCTGATTAACAAGGGGGAAAACGTTCATACTTCAGTTATATTCCTACTTGGATTTGGTTTAGTCTAGTCTCTGATTCTAGGTTACTTAGAATTTTTTTCACTTAAGTGCTTTATCAAAAAACTTGCAGTATTATATTCCAAGTTCAAAGAAAAATAACAGATGGATTATGTCAATCTGGACAGTATCAACATACATTACTGTAGTAATAATTGTGGCCCATATTTGATTGTAGACTGAGTTTAAATTCTGGAAGAATTCTTAAAGGCTGGAAGAGCTCCAATATCCACAAAAAATCATCTCAAACAATGCATTATTTAAAATAAACTGTCCTTGGACAAGTGGACATATTCCAGCAGCAAGTTTATTTAACTCTTATCACAGATCCTCTGCGGGTCAAATGGACAGAAGCGTGTGAGACAAATAACGGCCAGTGTGACCCCCCCTAGCACTTAGAGTGCGGCTTTTCTCATTCTTTTTCTTAAACTTGTCTCGTGCACTATGTTAAATGTCATTATTTCATATTTTCTCTCTTGCTGGCTTTTTTATTTTTATTTTCAATTTTTTTCTTCGGGGGTGGGGGTGCTATAGGCTTTGCAGGCTTTTGTTGTTTAGGCTTTTGTTGTTTAGTTGCTGAAATTTTCAGAAAACACAGAGGGAAAACTCTTGTATTGTTATCTTGTATAACACCTGTATCAATGATTCCTTCAATAAACATATTTAAAAAAAATACTTAATTGTCAATTATGTAGCTTTGCAAAGTATTTGCTGTAGCTGAACTATTACTATTACCACTACCACTACCACAAAATAACATCATTATTAATCTGCTGCTCTTGTTGTTTTTATGATTATCATTAATAATTATAATGATGTGGCGGTGGTAATAATAATGCTACTAATATGTTTTACTATTAGCTCCTAAGAAGAATATAAATTTCATGATTTCAGTTGTCAGTATTCATTCATTCAAAATATTTAATCTGTTATAAGTCATTTGATCTAAACATTGACTGGGTTAAACGTGTTGTTGTCTAGTCTAGTAGGCTAAATAATGTAATACCAGTAGGCTAAATGATAATATTATAATCTAATAATACAGGTAACAGGTCATTAATCAGGTTTACGTTAAAGAATCATTTCAACTGATGCTAAGGTGACACCCCATGGTGAGTTTCCCACACTGATGCACTGAAACCTTACTATCTTGTCCTCTAGGTGGCATACTCACTCCAGGACCCTGTGCTCAGGTTGGTCTCTGTTTTTTCTGTGTCTGTTGTTTTGTTGAGAGGACACATCAAAGTTGTGTGTCTGAGATCTTTCCTCTCCATTGAGTTTTTTTGGCAGGTTTCCTGGTGCTTGAAATGCAATTTATTGTATAATTTGTGATCTCTTGAGATTGAGCCCTGGCTTCTTGTCTTTGATGTCAGCTGCTGTATGAGATGCTCCTCAGGAAAATAGTGGCTGACTGTTATGGAGCATCTTAGAACATTATAATCAGTTGAAAATTTAAATCTTTTGCTATCTTACTTTTTGAACTATTTTTAATTTTTGTTTTTTCCAATGTTAATTTTCCATTTAATTTTCCATTCCATATACTATTTTTCCATTTTCCAATTTCCGAGGCATTTTTAAATCGAATAGGAGATCAAGGATACTGGTGATAGCACACCACGCCCATGTTCAGTTTTACAGCACACATGCTTAATATTCACATTCTACCTTTCAAGTGCTTGCAGACTGTGCAGTATTAATTTCCAATCAGACTTTAGAGCGTGACATGGTATTATCTCCATTACCAAATAAACAAGGCCTCACTAGGTTCTGGTGGTGTCCTCTGCATTTCTAGGTGTGCAACTTCTCCAAAGGGGTGCATGCTAACCCAGGGCCTCTCTGCACTACCTTTGCCGGTTGTAGCTTCTCTGTTTTCAGTCAAAAATGTTTTTCATTCCTGGGCCAATGAATGCCACCTTTGTCCCTTCATCCTCCTTCTTGTGTGAGAAAGCCCCCCTCGCTGCACTCACCAAGCCTGCACAAACTTAACCTCTTCCCCCCTCCACCTCACACAGGAAAAGAAACATACCGGGTCTGGTGCTTTGATTCAGGCTCAGTAATCTGGAGGTCTGGATAAAGTCCTATTTTAGAAACCAATTTGGACAACTAGTTTTGGGGACTTTAAAAAGAAATGGGTGTGGTAGTTGCTGAAAAAAGTATTTGATCCCCTGCTGATTTTGTACCTTTGCCCACTGATAAATAAATTATCAGTCTATAATTTTAATGGTAGATTTATTTAAACAGTGAGAGACAGAATAATAAGAAAATCCAGAAAAACGCATGTCAGAAATGTTATGTATTGATTTGCATTTTAATGAGGGAAATAAGTATTTGAGCTAAGATTAGGAGCACACTCTTAAAGGGAGTGCTCCTAATCTCACTTTGTTACCTGTATAAAAGACACATGTTCACAGAAGCAATCAATCAATCATATTCCAAACTCTCCACCATGGCCAAGACCAAAGAGCTCTCCAAGGATGTCAGGGACAAAATTGTAGACCTACACAAGTCTGGAATGGGCTACAAGACCATTGCCAAGCAGCTTGGTGAGAAGGTGACAACAGTTGGTGCAAATAGAAGAAACACAAAAGAACTGTCACTCTCCCTCGGCCTGAGGCTCCATGCAAGATCTCACCTCGTGGAGTTGCAATGATCATGAGAACAGTGAGGAACCAGCCCAGAACTACACGGGAGGCTCTTGTCAGTGATCTCAAGGCAGCTTGGACCATAGTCACCAAGAAAACAATTGGTAACAATTGTTGTTCTGTCTCTCACTGTTCAGATAAATCTACCATTAAAATTATAGACTGATCATTTCCTTGTCAGTGGGCAAATGTAAAAAATTCAGTAGGGGATCAAATACTTTTTCCCTCACTGTATATTCATTAGTTCTTAAGCAATTTAAAGCACCTGGACACATAATGTGTCCACATTACACCTGGCTATTACCTTGCCGTTTTCATAGGATTGATGCTTATTTTTCTTCAAAGCCCCTCAGGGCCTCCAAACACTACTCCGACTACCACACACCACTCATGTTGGACTTTTATTACCACAAAGACAAAGAACACACTTAAAACACTTTATTTAATCCATTTCCAGTTTCAGTTAAGGCTGAAACCGCTCCATTGTCCTATGTAAGACTGTCTGCATGGTAATAATAGAGGCATGACTGAAGAAGACCAGTACATGGGGAAACTAAGTTCCTTATTAGAAACTGTTTAAAGGCTTGTCGAGATTTATGCATCGTTTAATACTTCTCTCAAATTAAAGGGTAAAGGACCATTATCCGTGCGCCACCCAGGGTGAAAGGAATTCCAACTCTTCTGTAAAGTAAACCTCACCCTACATAGTGCCGCACACACACACACACACACACACACACACACACACACACACACACACACACACACACACACACACACAAAGTTGAGTCAAGTCTGACAGAGCTGAGGCTGACAAAATGAGTCTGTTTTAAAATGGCAGTTGTACAAAGGATAAACTCTTTGCCCTCAGGCCAAACTTTACATTTTCTGCCCCAGCAGTAAGACAGGAGTAGCAAAGTTGTTTTGCATATTTTTTCATCCAACAATTTAGTTTCAGGTATGTAATGTGCATTACAGCCTCAAGGGGGTGCTGGCATGGCTATTTAGCCTCATTGCATTTGGTAAAACTCACAGTATTTAAATATTCTCTTGGGGGGGGGTTCTCATCAAAATGTGTTACTATTTCCTAAAGGTACTTCTTTTCCTTTTGTCATGGCACCGGTGATTTTATTTCACTGACAGGTCTCTTTGAGCGTGCTGTTGGCACTTGGCATGTTATCTTTCCATTGGTGATTCCCTTTTAGTTAATTACAACCAGAACGTCAAGACACAGTCAGTTTTTTTTATGAGGGACAGGATACATTGTGAGACACTGTCAGCTCTCAGGGCCTGTCTGTCCTCTCCTCTCCCCCAGGTGGGGGCTGACAGCCCTCCCATAACCAGTTTGAGTGTACACAGAGGACCACAGCCACCTCTCTGCTGCGGTCACTGTGCCGAAACCTAGACACCCTCTAGACCTCTGGAGCCTCTGTGTACCCGTACAGTTGTGAAAGGTCAGCCCCCCCATCACCACCCTCCTTCCGTCACTGCCATCTCTTCCCCTTCCCCTACCCTCAAATCAACCCCTCCTCCTTCATCCTCCTAGCTTCCACACCCTTCCTCACCCACCAACCCCCATCCTCACCATGCAGCTATCCCACTGCCCTGCCATCTCGCAGCATTCCGCGGGCCGTGCACACAGAGGCCTATTGTGTGTGCTGGGAGACGGCAGAAGGCAGTATACAGTCAGAGCACCAGAGAAAAAAGGATGTGTAGAGCTGAAATGAACTCAGTATTCCTGCTGTACATTGATACAGATCTGTAGTTGCTTTGGTAAAGTGACATTGCTGCAACATGGTTTTAAAGAGAGCAGTGGAAGATATACATCCTCTGCACTTGTAGGATGCTATAATGGTGGCAGTCATTTCTTTAGCATTTCTAGATTTATGTAAATTCTGTTTTCCCTTAATGTAGCTTCTTCTGACAAGGCATAATCCACTGCTCTTTGTAGTCACTTTTTTCTTTTCTGCTGTGATGTTAGGGTGGTTTGGTTTCTCTTGCTATTACCGTACTGTACTAAACGCCTGCCTTTTTTCCAAGAGGAGCTGTTCAAGCGTACCTATGTTAACATCTGTAATATAACAGGCTCTCAGTTATTCCCTAAGTTAAAGCCCCATCCAGCAGTACTGCAACTTCATCTTTCTTTACGTGAACCAGCAACAAAGACTTGACCTGACACAGTAAACTAGACAGTGTTAGAGCAAAATGGCACTGTATACTCCCTCTATTGTCTAAGGCCCTTCGATTATTTATTCAGCTGGGTAAGTGGCTGTTTAAATTCCTGAAATGTTTTTGTTGCTGGACTCATCCCTATCATCACGGGTTATAGTGTCCTGGTAAATTTGAGATTACTAAAACCAGAAGATCATACGAAACCAGGATACTGTACTGTGCTGATCTGTCCTATGATTATCACTCTTTATACTCACAGTAGATGAGGACTGCTAGAAATTGGAGTACAAGCAGGCTGCAGTTTTATACCAACTTCTACAAACATAATTCTATTATACCAAAAAGTTCATAGATCTGGTAGAAGAGAGCTAAAATGGTGGCTTTAAATCTTTCTTTCCTGTATGTGGAATGAAAGGGGCTCAGTAGAAGGTTGTGACCCTGGAATTACTGTGCCTCCCCTCATGACAAAGACCCCGTTTCAAGCCCACTCACCTGGCCTATCTAGAGAAAGGTACATGATAAAGATCACACAGATGTTTCATCACCCTTCTGGCTCAGCTTCATAATAGATCATTCTGGCGTATATGTGCTATTTTATCAGGAATGTTTCTATGGTAAACAAATCCTGTTACAGACCTACTGGACAATTGAAGTACATATGGGAAGTGATCCTTAGACATGATTATAATATTTATTTGCTGAATGCAGAACATTTTTAATTATATTTAAAGGAAAATGTCCTATGTGAGACACAGTTGGATTGTTCTTCTAACTGGATGTCACAACCTTTTACCAATGATATTTGTCCAAACAGACAAGGCTCTCAGAAAGTTTGACCGCCATGTGAACATGACATAACTGCACTGTTGGTTGGTCAGCTCAACACTTTAACATTGTCTAAAGTCTGCAGATTATTTCATAATCCATGAGACTAGACCGCAACAAACAACCCCACTGACCCAGTTTTGACTTCCTATAACCTGAGAGTTTAACTCGAGAAATTAGCATTTATTTTTTGCACTTGCTAGAGTATTTGAGACCTCGTATGTAAAAATAAAAATCTAGTCTAGCTATATCTAGCAGTCAGATAAAAGCCACAATGTTCAGTTAAGCAACACGTCTGACAGAGTACTTCCAGTTTAGTTACACAGCAATTAGAGGAAAACTATGTTTAATCACACAGTGATTTTGTGTCTAATATTATTATTATTATTTTTTTACATTTTTTAAGTTTGGTTTAAAAAGTTCTATCCTACAAGATACATACATAGACATAGTTTAGCTCATTTGATGAAGACAATACTATAGTTGGTCTAATCAGGATCCAGATGAAGATCAAGCAGTAAATAACTATAACTATTCATTAAACATGTAACATAATTATATGAATGTATGTATATATGTACACCATAACATATTTGATAGTATGTACCTTGAAAATAATGTGTACTTATTACTAAGCTATTACTTTCATTATAGAAAATTACAAATTGGGTCATTGTAATACAGATTATTTGCCCTGAAATTCATCGAAAAGGTCTGTCACCATTTTTTCAGTCTTTTCAATCTTTTTTTAATTAGCTGACACCATGGCATGTGCTGAGTCAGAGTTTGACCTGTGCTCTGGTGCTTGTAGCTGCCTTTCTGATGTGAAAGTGAAGGTGCATCTTTTGGCCTGGCCAGGCCAAGCAGGTCAAGAAGAAGGAGGGCTTGAGTTAAAAAAAAAAAATAACCCTGGGAGAGTAGATGCTGCTGGATTGAAGGGGAGGGAGATGAGGTTCAGGTTTCAACCTGACAGGGGGTCTGGGGGAAGGACTGGTATTTTGGAATATACGAAGATCCATACAAGGCACAGTGGACATAAAACCGCGGTGCTTGCCCTGACGCGGTGGGTGCAGAGTGCCAGCTGGGGCCCCGCGTTGGATTCCACTTAGATTTTGGAGGGTTTGACTGCATGGTGCCATAAGTCTCTGGGAACACACACTTAACACACCACTGACTGAAAGCCTGGTCTCATCCTTCACTTCTCACCCTAGCTACTGCATGTCTAATATTTAGACATGTTCAGCTTTGTGGACTCAAGGACTGTTCTGCTACTTGTAGCATTCCAAGTTGTTTTACTATCCGTGGTCAGATGTCAGGAAGAGGACGACCGTAAGTTGCACAGTTTTTCTTGACTCTTTCTCTTGACTTTTTTCTTACCAACTTCTTTTTGCCTTCCCAATCTTCTCTACCTGATGTCTCAGAAGAATAGTGGGAAGCAGATACAATGCCAGTGTTATTGATGTCAAATGAAGAACAGGAAGCGCACAACTCTTTTTGTTGTTGCTATGGCCAGCATTACATGCTTTTTACAGTTATGTAGTTGTTGATTGTTTCCGATGCATTTCAAGCCGGCTACCAATAGTCTTTCCAAATAAGCCAGTCCATTTCTTTCTGTAGGAAAGGTGAGGCTGTCAAGGCACATCTGTGTGGGATGGAGGACCAGGTGAACAAGTGTCTGTTTGTCCTCACCTGGGTCCTGCTGCTCAGCCTACACTGCTGTTTGCTCATTCTGTAATCCTAGTTTTCAACAGTAGATCTGCTTAATCAGGCCTCTTGCTGCATTAAATGCCTTTGGATTACTTTTTTTCTACCATAATGTTGCAGAAACACTTCTGAACGTCTGAAGATTGACAGACAAATCAGGATTTTCTTGAAAATTATTCTTGATAAGTAAATGGGAGTTTAACTGTTTTAAAAGACATGTAAAAATATATATATATGTAAACCTCACCCACATGATTTGGCTGGAGTAGATTCGGGGGTTTTGATGATGTGAAGTGACAGTGCCAGACAGTGCTTGACCCCAGGTTAGCAGGCTCAAAGGGTAGTGGGAAGGGAGCACACAGCAGGGAGTCAACAGATGATGGACATATAGTTGTATTTATAGCAAGATGGACTTCACGTTAGTGCTTCCAATTCCCTCTATTGTAGCCTTAATCAGCTTTTAGCATCACATGAATCCATATATTGTAATAACAGAAGTGGTGGTGAAGTAGAAAGCAAATATAGGAAGTCATTTGGACTAAGTATCACTTTCACAAACATGCTTAAAAAACAGATAACAGCAGTTAGTAGGCCCAGCTCTAAGCTATACTGTGTGTGTGTGTGTGTGTGTGTGTGTGTGTGTGTGTGTGTGTGTGTGTGTATATATATATATATATATATATATATATATATATATATATATATATATATATATATATATATACACACACATTAAAGAAATCATTCATTCTTAATTCCCTAAAGTGTTTGCACTGCTCTTGACACAGCCATGGGATACAGATGGAGAAATTTAGAAGGACCCAGTGTTTACTTAAGGCAGCAGCTTGTCAATTGGACACAGTACCCTGTAAGAGAGGTTCATTCATAAGAGCAGGAGAGCAGGCCTGCAGGTTAAATATACTCAGCCAAATATACTCAGCCAACAATGTGAAATATCTCAACTAGAGCTTCAGACATCACATCACATTTTATGCTGCTATAAAAATCTTCATATGAAAACTTGGAGCATTTTCTTGCCTGCTCAATGAGTTATTTTTAAAACTTGTAAATTATAGTCCACAGCTACTGATTTGTACCAGTTTATTTTGGGTCAAACCCCTACCTGTTTGTCAGCATCAAAGGAACAAAGCCACTTATTTTCCATTCATTAACATCATGCAATCACACTCGTATGTTTTATCGTGTTATTTTTGGTGTTTTTTGAATGTGACTTTTTGTGTACTCTGCAGTACTTTACGAAGTGTTCAGAGCTGTTATTTGATACAGGATAACTTTTGTCTTTCTCTTTCCTCCTTTATTCACTAACCACTTCTCCATCTTGCCCCCCACACTGCTATTACTCCTCCTATTTCCTTGCCGTGCCCCTTGACCTCAATTCCTTTTCCTATCTAATTCTCTCTTGAACCATCCTCTCTTTCTTCCTTCCCTGTCCACCTGCCACGCGCCCCCTGCTGGCCACCTACAGAGGAGGCAGGTGGCTGCATCCAGGACGGCCAGCAGTATAATGATAAGGATGTGTGGAAGCCCGAGCCGTGTCGTATCTGTGTGTGTGACAGCGGAGCGGTTCTGTGTGATGAGATAATCTGCGAGGAGATCAAAGAATGTGCCAACCCTCTCATCCCATCTGGAGAGTGCTGTCCCATCTGCCCTGCTGATGCCAGTGCCCCCATTGGTTGTAATTTATTTATTCAAATACCCATAAATAAATTACTTTTTTAGCTTGCATTTATCTCACCCTGGCTTACACTTTTGAATGGGGAACTGCCTTAGGATCCAAATAGCCTGCCGGATTGGCGAGAGCAGCAGTCACTGATCTCTTGATTTAGTTTAATACTTTTGGCTATCCTAAAACATTTTAGTTTCATGATTTGGAATACGTCAATAAAATTAATGATGCTCCCGATTCCAAAGTGGCCCTCTACATGCTTGGTTTGGATGGAGACCATATAAGCCACATTATCAGGATCTCTTATTCCAAATGAAAGCCTATTCCATGAAGAATTGGATGAATCCTGAGATGTGTTGTCTGGTTTTCACCTAAACCTGTAGAGACACCTTCTGTTTTTCTACCTCATGACTAAGATGAAGCCTACATCCATACCGAGCCTCAACTCAACGATTTAATTGACTCATTTGGACGTCTTATACAACATAAAGGTGTCTTCAGAGAGGGACCAAAGTTTTCCACAACTTTTATGTCATGTCAAGACTCTATAGATGAACCCGTCAAAGGTTCAAAGCTTTTACAGCGACTGTATTCCTGTGGCATCCTAAGAGACCTCCTGGTGAATGAAAATGACAATGATTTTAACTGATTTATCTAACCAAATTGATACAAAGCTGTTAAAAGATAACATGTACAGGTGTGTTTTTATATTTAACAAATGGTTAATTTACCCAAATCACAACTTTTGCTGATATCTGAGGTCTTGTTCAGTAGTGGATTGTCCAGGCCATAAGGAATAGAATAAGTTTAAGATCACTTAAACATAAATTCATTCCCTCATATTTGGTGTAAGTATACACAATATACAACATTATCAAAAAGCTTACTGGCACTGGCTGCCATGCTTTATTTAATAAGCTATGCTTGGCTGTTAAAGCTTGCTTACCTTTTTCTTACTTTCACTTTTTTGCTTTAATAATTGGATATAAATACATTATTCTTATCTCCTAGTCCATGTTTGCTTCTGCTTCATCCCTCTTGGAATCACATTTCACCATTTATAGTGTATAATCTGGATGGGTTCTTAGCCTCTGGGTCTGGTGAATGGTTTTTGATCACTTTAGCATTGTTACATTTGCTTGCAGGTCTCCTTTCCTAAGAATCACAAACTAGGATTCAAATCAATCAAGTGTCTGAGTTGTTTATACTTATACACGTTTAATGTTTTGTTCTTTTTCCTCCCCTTCAAAAATCCATCTGAACGTCAGAAACGATTGGTGCTAAGGTGAGGCAGTAGGTTGACTGATATCCATTCACTCAACAAAGTAACAGTATGCAAACATTATACAATAACATTTTCTTGTAAAATATGAAGCTTGAAGTAGTTTGTTTCTCAGTAAAGTTGTATTGCCCACTGATATCACATCTTTCTGTTATCAATCAGGGCCAGAAAGGTGAACCAGGAGAGATTGCAGATGTAAGTATGAATCCTCTGCAGTGAAGTAATGTCTCATTGTTGTACACAAAACTTCCACTGCTTTAAAAACAAACTCATTACCTGCTTGAGTGTTCATTTTGCTCAGACAACAAATTTTGCTCAAACATCTTTTCTTCTCGGTTGCTTTTATTTGGAATAAATAATTACAAACTTTTGTTTTCTTATTTAGGACTTTTATATGCCTTCATTGTGCCCAATAATTTACGTAACAATTACCTATACAATACACACATTTCTCAAGTACTTGGTTTGCTAAATTTGACATTTCTCTCTTGACTTTTTGAGTTATTCTCAACCCCTGAAAAAGTGTAGTATTTGTTATTTATTGATTAAACCACTTTTTCTTGAGTTTTAAACATTTTGGATCATTAGAGTGGTAGTTTCTCACTGGTTAACTACAATGTCCAACAATCCCTTATTGAACTTTCTATTACATGAGGAAAAACCCTACATTCCTTGGACATAATGAACCCTATCAAATCCTCTTAGATCCTATCAGCAACTTTGCTGCAAGTGCACATGTCAGGTGAACAAAGTCAGTTCATTTCCAGAGGTTAGAAGGAGGTGATGTTTTTAACAAAACTTGTCCTGTCAAACTAAATCTTCATCAGATTAGCTTGATGTCCACCTCCTACAAAGCTGGAATGTTCTCTAATTTAAGCTGTTCAGAAACTGGTCCAACTGGACACAACATGAAAAATTGGTTTTGAATTAGATGAGTCATTTACAAAATCTTTTTTATCGCCCTTTGTGCAGGTTGTAGGACCAAAAGGACCACCAGGCCCTATGGTAAATATGAAATATTACCCATTTTTATTTATTTTATTGAGATTAAAAGGGGACATTTCTTTGTTCATTATATTAAGTCTACACCTATCCACGCAATGTTTGATTAGGTTGTTTTTTGGTAGATAATAATATGGTTCTTGCTCTGAATAGTTATGTCCATCCTGGGAATCTTACTGAGACAAATAGATTTGTTTTTGCAGGGCCCCCCAGGTGAGCAGGGAGTACGTGGAGAAGCTGGCGCTAAGGGTGATAAGGTAAGAGACAATACACTGCGCCCAAAAAACACCATCTTCTCCACCGATCTACTCAGGATATAATTCAGAATGTGTGATTTCAGAATTGGTCTACCAAATATTAGATCAAGCAACAACAGTTCTGATCATTCTAATAATTGAACTAACAGAGTTCTGTATAGTGTGAGCTTGCAGTGTTTTGATTACTCGTGTGTAGGAACATCTAAATGTAATCATCATGCAACAGATATGAGACTTCTTCTGCAAATGTTTGGTTGTAAAAGGCATTGATTAAAAAAACAGATCTGACCTGAAATCTTCTTTAGTACTCCTGATGAACTTAGAGAAAATCACCTTCTCTGTTTTTCCCTAGGGAAATGCAGGACCTCGTGGAAGAGATGGTGAGCCTGGCACCCCTGGGAACCCTGGACCCCCTGGCCCACCCGGACAACCAGGACTTGGAGGGGTGAGTCTGAGGGTACTTCTGTAACACATGGCATAAACAGTTTAACAAAACCACCTTTTCTTCCTCAGATTTAAGTGTTACTCTCATATCACATATAACACAATGGTAGGAAGAAACATTTAAAACAGAGGTCTAAATATACAGAGAGAACTTAATGGTAAATTGTTGATATAAATCACAAGCATTATTTGTGTCTTTAGCATCACTAAACCCATTGTGTTCTCTACTACTGCAAATTACATCGTGACTTGAACTAATAAATGAAGGAATGAATGTCTGTGCTTCCTTTGAGACTTCTTCTTCTGCTACATTTGTCTTGATCAATAGACTCAAACTCAAAATGGGTTTATTCGTTTTTGATTCAAAGAAGAAAGAGGGAAGCATGTGAATGGACTGCAGTTTACTTGTATAGTATGCTTTTACAGAATCATGAAGGGTGAAAATAGTGTGTTACTTTAGCAGGCAAATGTATTCTTCCTATTTTCTTTCATATTGTCCTTCACTTGCTGCTGTGTGTAATGACCTACTTAGCCCAAGCAGCTCAGCCAGGATAAACTACCCTAATTGACTCTCAGTCTCTGTCTGTTTTGTGTTTTACAGAATTTTGCTGCTCAGATGGCTGGAGGTTTTGATGAGAAGGCTGGAGGTGCTCAGATGGGTGTGATGCAGGGACCAATGGTAAGTAGTGCTGTTCACAGTGAATATATCTCACAGGATGAGTGTATGTGTATGTTTTTGATATGTAAAACATATGTCTCTCCTAATGATAAATGACAAAACCTCATTATAACATTAAGCTTGCCTCAGAGTTGCTGAAGAGAAGTATAAATAATAATCATTGCAATGCTGCCACCTTGTGGTCCAGTAGTTTTACTCCTACACATAGATTTCAAGCTAGCTCTTAGGTTAATTTGTGACACTTTAAACTTTATCTGATGTCTTGTGCTTCTCTTTCAGGGTCCTATGGGACCTCGTGGCCCCCCTGGACCTAGTGGAGCTCCTGTAAGTACATTCATTACAGCACTACTTTATTATGTGATTGATCATTATTATTAAACAGCTACTGTACAAACATATAGAGGAGAATTGTTGGCATAAATTAATACATTATTTGCATTTTTATTTGTACCTATAGGGACCACAGGGTTTCCAAGGTAGCCCTGGAGAGGCTGGAGAGCCTGGCCCAGCTGTAAGTATTAACACGTATCCCAGAATGCATCTATGTGCCCAACAGACTGATTTCATACTGTACTGCTCACATTTGCTGTAATGTTTAGGTTTTACCAACAGAACCTACTTCCACAGAAACATATGCCCATTATAAACAGGGTTATAAACCTATTTAAATGAATAAATATCACAATCAATACATCAATAAATATCTATCTATATATCATATTTAAGTCTATCGCTATTTGACTTCTCTCTCACAGTGAAAATCATTGATACCGTCACCAAATGTAGCCACAAATTGAGTGCAACGGCTGGACAGTGTAATTCTTTTTAAATCAATGAGATAACTGTTATTAAGGGTTAATCTGTGTGTGTTTTTATAACAGGGAGCATTGGGACCTCGTGGACCACCTGGACCTTCTGGAAAACCTGGAAACGATGTAAGTGTTGAGGCTTCATTATTATTTTATTGTCCACCTTTTCTTATCTTGTGAATGTTATTGCTTTCTATTTTTTGTGTTACTTTTGGGTATTTTATTTCCATTTTCCATTCCTGTTTTAACCATATAACTTTGTTTTGTAAAGTGCTGTATAAATAAAGTTTATTATTAGTATTATTATCTTTGTACCCACTGCATATTAAAACATAAGTGTAAAACCTACACAAAGGTCAAGCAAACCACATTTTTTTAAGAACAGAGTGAAACATTTTGTTATAAAGTTTTCACTTATTCTCTTATGTGTCTCTTATGTGTTACTATTTTACTTTATTGCCTTACTATTATTTCACAATGATGTTTGACTTACTCTAACATATAAACATCTGTTGTATAAGCTCCCTACCACCTAAACCAAATGTACCACTAGGGGGCACTCTCTATCTCCTAGCAATACTGGTGAGAATAATGGCTGTATGCATATCTTTCCTCTATGGTGCAGTGCAGTTACATTGTATCAAGCAGCTGCTGTACACTGCTTGGAGAAATACTCACCCCACTTCCTGTTTGTTTCTAGGGCGAAGCTGGCAAACCAGGAAAAGCTGGTGAGCGTGGACCTGCAGGGCCTCAGGTGACCAACTTCAGGATTACAGCACATGTCAAAATCAGGAGAAGAAAATAGAGATGATGATAAGTTTCCCTCATGTAAAAATGTGGTGATTTTGTATTTTTAGGGAGCTCGTGGATTCCCTGGAACTCCTGGACTTCCTGGAATCAAAGGACACAGAGTGAGTGGTTTAACTTTCACTGCTAAACAAAAGCAGCAGAATAAATTATGCTCACACCTGAAGACTGATTGATGTGTGAGGTGCTGATGAGTCCTGTTGTGTTTCCCTGTAGGGTCATCCTGGTCTGGATGGAGCTAAGGGAGAAACTGGTGCTGCAGGAGCCAAGGTAAGACCACCACATGTATCTTTTTTGCAATAACATAACCAAATTATAATTGATTAGCAATTTCTTTAATTGTTTTCTTCTCACTTCTAATTTTTCTGATCATTGTTCCCCTCAGGGCGAGTCTGGTTCTGCAGGAGAGAACGGCGCCCCTGGACCCATGGTGAGTCTCCAGGGTTTTATCTGGTCTGTCAAATGAATGCAAAACTATAATAGTAACAGTATGGGATGCTAGAGAAGATAAATACTTGTTTTGTAAATTACAGCTGCTGTATATGTTCCATAATAATCAAGATAAACTGAACAGTTGTGTCTTCTGTCGTAGGGCCCACGTGGTCTTCCTGGTGAGAGGGGGCGTTCTGGAGCTGCTGGAGCTGCAGTGAGTAACAAACTCATGGCTGCTTCAATCCATTGAGTGTCACTATGTTTTTAGTTTTCTGTACCATGTTTGTAACAACTTTAAGAAGCATATAATGTTATGGTCTCTTCATTGACTATCCTGTCTTTTTGCTCCTCAGGGTGCCCGTGGAAATGATGGTTTGCCCGGTCCCGCTGGTCCACCTGTGAGTATCATAGATCCCACTTTGCATCCAATTCATTCACTTGATTTTGCTTTTGTTATGTTGTTAGGTTGTTGGGCCTTTGATAACACAAGCAACAAATGGATGAGACATGCACCCTAACTTGCAGATTATTGTTCTGTCAACAGGGGCCTGTTGGTCCTGCTGGAGCTCCAGGTTTCCCAGGATCTCCAGGAGCCAAGGTTTGTGCACATCACATTATCATAAACTACTACTTTTTATGTAGCATACCTTATGTAATAAAATATGCAACAAAAGCCTGGTGATTGTCATTGAACTGCAGCTACAGGTTCTACTTTGTTGCTCAGTGAATTCTTCTGGACTTTATCTCTTTATTTAGTCTGGTTTCATAGAATAAAAACTCACAAATTCTTGCCTGGTTCTTGTAGGTACTGTTTTTCATACAGAAATGATAAATTTCAGTACATTCTACAAACTATTTTACAATCTTCTCAAGAAAGACAAATGTGCATTAATAGTTATGTCATATTGAGTTAACTTAGAATTATACATATGGAAACATATAAGAACATACAGCACATATGTGCTATATGCAGGGACACATGTTGGCTTCACAGGTAAATGATAAATTACTTTTTTTCTCATTTTAATTATAAATGAATTGTGTCCTGTCAGGGAGAAGCTGGTCCTACTGGAGCCCGTGGATCTGAAGGAGCACAGGGACCCCGCGGGGAGGCCGGTACCCCAGGATCTCCTGGACCTGCCGGAGCATCGGTTCGTTTAACCTCACTAATCCCAATCATGCAGATTTTAATTTACTCATACAACTGTACCATTCTTACACTGTGCTTCTTTTCTGTTCATATTTTGTCAACACAATGTGACACATTGCTTCTTTGTCTCTGTGTGTGTAGGGTAACCCCGGTACTGATGGTATTCCCGGAGCTAAAGGATCTGCTGTAAGTCCTCTCTCTGTAGAGTCCTCAACTACCTTGTGATTCTTTATAATTCATAAAAATTACAGTTTGACTTTATTCTGATATGTTGTTGTTTCTTTCTTCCTTGAAGGGTGCTTCGGGTATTGCTGGTGCTCCTGGATTCCCCGGCCCCCGTGGCCCACCTGGACCACAGGGAGCTACAGGACCTCTGGGGCCAAAGGGACAGTCTGTAAGTCACTTGGGAATAATCTAAAACTCTGTGAACACCTCAATACTCTGTGTTATGATTATTCATTGTTGTGGTTTTCTTCTTTCTTGCCATACCTAGGGAGACCCTGGTCTTCCTGGATTCAAAGGTGAAACTGGACCAAAGGGAGAGCTTGTGAGTTGTCTGGACTTGTTTTTCAGTGATTTTTGACCATATATTCCATAATAACTGTAATACATCTTTTAGAATTAGACTACAGAGATTTACTTACATATCTTAATTTTCCCAGGGCCCCGTTGGTCCCCAAGGTCCTCCTGGCCCTGCTGGTGAAGAAGGAAAGAGAGGTGCAAGAGGAGAGCCTGGAACTGCTGGACCACTCGGACCTCCAGGAGAGAGAGTAAGTCAACAGGATGTATAATAACATTGGTAAAAAGTGACATTAGGAAGTAGTTGTTCCTATTTTATGCTCAATCTAATCAAATGTATCTCTGTGATTCTTTCCAGGGAGCTCCTGGTAACCGTGGTTTCCCAGGTCAGGATGGTCTTGCTGGTGCTAAGGTGGGTCCTGGTTTCAACTTGCGGACACTGTCAACATGTTGAATTAATCTAAATACTGCAGCACCAGAAAGATGCTGCTTTGGTCATAAAACGAGCTGCCATATTTTTAGCAAACTGACATTGAACTTATCTTCCTCAGGGTGCTCCTGGTGACCGTGGTGTTCCTGGTGCTGCTGGGCCCAAAGGTGCTACTGGAGACCCTGGACGCACAGGAGAGTCAGGTCTCCCCGGCGCTAGAGTGAGTGAGAACAATCAGACAGTAAAATCTCAATCTTAACCTGAAATATCAAACCAGAATTTTTTGTGTGGTTGCTTTGATCTGATTGATTTTGTTAACATTTGTCCCACGTCTTGAATGATTTGTGTGCCTCTCCTAGGGTCTTACCGGCCGTCCCGGAGATGCTGGTCCTCAAGGCAAAGTTGGACCCTCTGTGAGTACAATAATTATCCTGAAGTGGTGCTTCATGTAATGCTTAAGAATGGTTGCAAGTGTTTCAGTTCTGAAATAATACAAAGCATTTTAAAAGATCACAAGCAAAAGAAATGCCTGCTAGTAGCAGTTTGCTCTGTATATATATTTTCCTAAACAGCAACATAAACATAAAGTTAAAAATGTACATTACAAATGTACTTTCATAATTAGAGATTATAAAAAAAATAGAGCAGCTGACACTTCCCAGCTGCATTTTAAGCAAAACAGTACAGAAATATGACAAAACTACAGCACATGTGCTTACACAAGAAACATCAACCACAACACTTAAGTTCTGAAATGAAAGCCTTATATTGAGCCTTTTTGTGTGTGCACCCTAATAATAATATTGTGGGCTAGCTTAGCATATATGATGAGCACATTCAAGTTCATATCTGATATCTCTGGGTTTCAATGCTGATTTCTTACCTTGTGCCTTTGACAGGGTGCTTCTGGTGAGGACGGTCGCCCAGGCCCACCCGGCCCTCAGGGAGCCCGTGGACAGCCAGGAGTGATGGGATTCCCTGGACCAAAGGGAGCCAATGTGAGTAGAGTGGGAACACAAGGGGTGTCTTTATAATGAATAATAATAATGAAAACCTGATAATATACAGTCTAAATGCATCCATGTCTAGATTTTTGTAGCCAGATATCATTACCAGTAGCACTACTGTTGTTTACCTTGTAGCACTGCAATCCAGAGATAGTTACTATGGATCATTAACTATCATTTCTCTCCAACAGGGTGAAGCTGGAAAGGCAGGAGAGAAAGGTCTTGTGGGTCGCCCTGGTCTGAGAGTGAGTACATTTTCTCCATAAATACTTTACACTCTTAAAAACACAACCTTAGAAATGGATTGATAATTTCTTTGTCTCCAGATTACTTTTTCATAATTGAAATACTCTCTGAACAGGGTCTGTCTGGAAAAGATGGTGAGACTGGAGCTGCTGGACCTCCTGGCCCCCCTGTGAGTATTTCAGCGTGATCACATGTTGTGAGAAATGTCTTCTGTGAGACCTCCTGGCCTGATTACCTGTGTTTGGGTCTATCACAGGGACCTGCTGGAGAGAGAGGAGAGCAAGGACAGCCTGGACCCCCTGGCTTCCAGGTGAGTTTATTTTTCTCATCAAATATCACATACAAAACTCTGGGAAAAAAAAAAAAATCTATATAATATTGGTATCATTCATTTTCAGTATGAGTTCAAACTTTGGACATGATAATGTGTTGGACAGACAATTATTCAGGAAGACAGCATACTAGATATGATATAATTAATCCCTTTGCTGTTGTTGAACAGGGTCTGCCTGGACCATCTGGTGCCCCAGGAGAGGCTGGAAAACCTGGAGACATGGTGAGCGAAACTTACTAACAAACCTGTTACTTGGGATTTGTTGCACCTGTAGGTGTATCGTTGATGTCAAAATCCTTCAACCCACAGGACATGGGCTATAAGTATACGAGAGCATGTATTGTACAACCCACATGCCAAACGATTTTTTTAAGTATTCACCCCACTCCTGGAAATAACAGCATTATGGAGAAATGAAGGGAGTGAAAGAGTAAAAGACAAGCTAAAACAGTCTGCAATTGAAGTTGTATTTAGCTATACGATTGATTGTTTTGGCTTTTTATACTAGGACTAACAATAAAAAACTCAGCAGAAGTTTTACAATATAGACGTTTAGATAAGTGTAACAGTTGCAATGTAACTTTAAAAAACAGGAATATAACTGTGGCTTCTCTCTGTGCAGGGTGTTTCTGGAGAGGCCGGAAGTCCTGGTGCTGTCGGACCCAGAGTAAGTTTCCATGTTAAAGCTTCACATCTTCATTTCCAATGATTTCAAAGCAAAGACTAATTTCAAGTATGACGATTACGTATGTGCTGTTGACACATACTGTTCATACATGAAAAATACAACAAATTTATGTTGGTATGGTTTCATACATTGAGGATTTTATCATTTTGGTATAACATTTGATCCAACAAGCACTCCTCTCAGTTATTGCTACCATTCTTTGTTTCTCCTGTTGATATTGTTTCTTTGTCTCCTAACAGGGTGAACGTGGTTTCCCTGGTGAGCGGGGTGGTGCTGGAGCTCAGGGTCTTCAGGGACCTCGTGGACTTCCTGGAACACCTGGAACAGATGGACCCAAGGTTAGTGTGTGACTTTGATATCATTTTTATTTTTAGAATCAAATTTGCACTCTGAGGCGTTTCTGATTCCAAAAGAACATATCAAAAAAATTGTTCAAGGTTGAATTCTTGTCCATACCATGCCTGGTGGATTTCCTGGAGTCTCAACTGGTTGCCTGCCAACCTCACAGTAAGACAAGGCTCCAGGAAGTTACTGTGCCCGGCCAACACATAGTCCAGCATTCCAACTTTATTTTTTAGGATTTTAAGGATGGCTAAGTCATGACCCGCCTTACTCTGTCTCTGATTGGCTAGTAATTTTTGCCTTTGTTGGTTGGGTTGGTTAGGTTTAGACAAGAAGAGTGACATTGGTTAGGGGTTAGGGTTAGAATATCAGGGTAAGCCAATTGAAGGCAGAGTAGGGCGGTTGATACCTTCACCATACTTGGAAAAAAAATGTGGCTTCGGCACATAACCCCCTATAAAACACAATGTGTTGTTTTAACACTTTGGATTTTGTAGTGATTAAACAAACAAGATATAACATGATAATTAGTGAGCTTTAGAGGTTCTGGTAGGTCCATTTTGTTACCCTTTTTTGCCAGGCTAGCTGTTTCCCCCTGTTTCCAGTCTTTATGCTAAGCTAAGCTAACTGGCTGGCTGTAGCTTTATCTTTGACCGTATATATAAAAGTGGTTTTAACCTTCTCAATTAATTTTCGGCAAGAGATCAATATGTGTATTTCCCAAAACATCAAACTACTCCTTAAAATGAATTAAGAAAAAGTAATGAGAACCTATCTGAACCTATCTGTTCTGTCCATTCATTCCTTGGTTGATATGTTGGACATGAACCTGCAACTTTGGTCAAGTTCTCATTTTTGAGAAATTATGAGGAATTTTAGATTAATAATAAAAATTTAAATAGGATATATTTGCACAATATTTATAAACGATTATTTTTATAGAAAAAGAGGACCAGCATATAGTGGAAATAAAATGAGAGAAGAACAGACATTCCCATTTAAATAAGCACAGCAGGATGGTGACTGTGACTGTTGTAGCATGCTAACTCATTCTCTTCCTATGGTCAGTGCACAGGGCTGAGTGCCATTTTCTTTGGGAATAGTCAAATGACCAATGCAAAAAGTTCAATGTCTGTTCTACTCTGATTCTATTTCTAGGGTCCCCACTCAGGTTCAATTAGTTCATAGGATACTAGTAGATATGAAAGAATTGTACTGACAACTTATCTCCTTATTCTAATTCAGGGAGCCATTGGACCAGCTGGTGCTGCTGGACCCCAAGGACCCCCCGGCCTGCAGGGTATGCCTGGAGAGAGAGGAACTGGTGGCATCCCAGGACCCAAAGGAGACAGAGTGAGTAGCGGATTCTTATGTCAAAATGGAATTTTATATTAATATTATGGATTATTTCACAAGTTAAATAGTGCATACCGTATGATCAGTGGTGGAAGAAGTATTTAGATCCTTTACTTAAGTAAAAGTACTAAAAGTCCTGCATTGAAAATGTTACTTAAGTAAAAGTATGTAAGTATCATTGGGAAAATGTATTATGTAGTTTAGTTTTAATAAAACATAAACTACTCATGTATTGTGTGCAAAACTCTTAATGTGTAAAGTAACTAGTAACTAAAGCTGTCAGATTATTGTAGTGGATTACAAAGTACAATATTTCTCTCTGAAATGTAGTGGAATAGAAGAAGAAAGTGTCATGAAAAGAAAAGACTCAAGTAAAGTATGAGTATCTTAAATTTGTACTTAAGTACAGTACTTGAGTAAATGTACTTAGTTACATTCCACCACTGCATATAATAGAGCACGTGTAACGGCCAGAGGCCTTGTAGTTTCCTGTGTGATTAACATGTGGCTTTCTTCATTGTCCAACAGGGTGACAACGGACAGAAAGGACCTGAGGGAGCTCCTGGAAAGGATGGTGGTAGAGTGAGTACAAAACAAATACTTGGTCTCATAGTAAAGCTTTTTTGAGTCATCATCAAAAAAAAAATTTCAATCCCACCCACTCTATTCTCTATAACCTGTACCCTTTCTGTTTTCTTACCTCAGGGTTTGACTGGTCCTATTGGTCCTCCTGGCCCATCTGGACCCAACGGCGCCAAGGTAAGAATAACAGTGTTAGTTCAAATGTTATCAATTGAGTTGAATTGTTTTATTTTGTTGGTTTGACTGATTGGTTTTCTCCTATACAGGGTGAGACTGGACCCACTGGCCAAACTGGTGCTGCTGGTGCTCGTGGTGCTCCTGTAAGTACCTCTTTTTGTGTTTGTGTGTATACACCACAAGTTGATCAGCTGGTGTGTTTGTCCAGGACTGAACTTGGGCTTGATATTATGAAGCTTCTTCTTGGTAAAAAAATCTGAAAAATTTACTGTCCTCCAAAATGTTCCCTGTATATGTTGTTAGAAACATTGTTAGGTCTTTTTTAATCAAGTCTCAAATTGTATAGCATCCTTTAACCTGGACAGAGCATAATGCTGCTGCTCACACATTAATTATATAACTGAACTATAAAGCTGAACTTTTACAGTGTAGAGGCTTTTGATTGGAGACAATCATCAATTCCTCTGAAAGTGTCCCTATTATATTTTATATTTATATTTTTGATCTACAGTAAAAAGAGAGTAAAGCTGACTTCTATACTAAGAGATTAAAATGAGGAATTTTATAGGACTTGACTGTGTTGATACTTAAAATCAGACAAAGATTGGAGCTGCTGCTGTCATGCCACTTGCTGCACTTGTATTGCAGCAAGAGGTACATGGTTGTGAATATTCAGGGAGAATAGGATGATGACCGGATTGTATCATATTCCATTTCTGGCTGGGTCTTTCTTTTTTTAAATTATTGTTTTTTCAAAAGGAAAAACAGACATACAAAGCCTATAAAATGTATTGCACATCAAAATATCACAGCAGACTACACTTAATATAGGCGATTATATATATATATATATATATATATATATATATTTGGTCGTTCTTGGGAAATGCACACATTTTTGTTTAATTATGTATCACATTATCCTATTTATCAATTTTTCATTTAATTTCCCCCTCTGTAATTACCTATTCATATTTAATATTTTTTGTATATGTTTAAAAGTGTTCTCCTTATTCTAAATGAACAAAACCCAATACAGTGTCAAAGAAGACATTTCTAAATAAAAAATAGCTGATAATAAAAACAGCATCAATACCTTCCCCCCAAGAGGGCCCTGACCAGCAGTATCTTGTGTCCCCCTGCAGGGTGACCGCGGGGAAGTTGGTCCTCCTGGGCCGGCTGGCTTTGCTGGACCTCCTGTAAGTAAAGTCACCGCAGTGCCTTTTTTTTCAAATGAAATAATTGCAAACTTAAATGTATTAATTATAATAATGTTACCATTCGGTTTAAAACAAATCCAGGGTGCAGATGGTCAGCCTGGTGCCAAAGGAGAGCTTGGTGAGACTGGACAGAAGGGAGAAGCTGGTTCTTCTGGACCTCAGGGACCATCTGGGGCTCCTGGACCTGTGGTGGGTACTTTTATTCTTATTCTTATTTATTCTTATCATATACTGTATAGATATATATCTGTTAGGTCACATTTCTCGATTGCTTTAAAGTCACTGTAGTGTAACATCAACATGATTAATTATTGTTCCTCTTTTTCAGGGACCTACTGGTGTAACTGGACCTAAAGGAGCACGTGGTGCTCAGGGAGCTCCTGTAAGTAACTCCTATTTTTACTCAATCTTGTGAATAATCCATTGCACAATACTTCTGCTGAAAACAGTTACAGAATTTACGCATTGCAATACATAGACAGTACACTTCAGAATCCTGGGCCTTGATTGATTGATTCACTCACTCCTTCATTAATCTATTGACTTAACTTGACTTGATTTAGAAGTTAATATAAGGAGTGTATTGTAGGGTAGAGTCAATTTGACAGACAAGAGCAATTATTTTGATAATGCAAGCAAAATATCAAACATTCACTTATTCTCTAGTTCCAAAATTTCAAAATTGTAGCTGGCGTTTGACACTAATTTATGACATTGTATCGATCAAGCAGTTAATCGAGAATAGAGAAAATAATCAGCAGATTAATTGATGATGCAAATAATCATTAGGAGCATGCAGCCCTAGAGGAATGTATAAACACAACCACATGGGTAGCTAAGTTGGATATAATACATATAATAAATCAAATTGTTGTCAATTATGTCAACATTAAAATTATTCTGTTTTAATCAACTTAAACAATACTGATAAAGCTAGCTTCTTAAGCTGAAGTGAGCTCCAAACGTAAGGTGCAGGGATGCCACTGATTGAAGTCACATGGCACGTATTTGAATGACCTAATATCACATACTGTACAATGTGTCATTGGGATATACCGGCCCACAGCAGAAACAGCAATTTCTGACTCATCCGAAGCTTTCAAATAAGATAAAGAAAAACTCCTACCCTAGCACCTAATGGAAAAATGATGATGGTGATGATGATTTAAATACATAGGAGGAGAACTGTTCAATCAGCTTTAGTCTTTATTGGCAGCACAATAGACCTTTTTCAAGCTCCTTTTTATTCAGGTGTCTCAGTAAGCCATGACAGTGTGACAGTGTGTAATTTAGCCATTATTCATTTTTATTTATTTACAATACATCTATGATATGTCAAAATGCTATTCTTTAAGTTGGTATTCTGCACAATCACAAAAGCATAAAGGTTATACATTATGTATTTACTTTGGTGTACTCACATACAGAGATATAAGACCTTAAATGAGTACACTGCTAATTAAGATGATGATTTATATTTGCTGAATCCTACCTACTAACCTCATACCATCTTTAGTTGTTGATGAGTGATAGAATTAACAGGTCAACAAGTTGTGTATGCTTATGCTTGTAAGAGCCATGTTGTATTGTCTACAGTGTTTTGCATTTGATTCTCATCGCAAAAGTAAATTGTGTTAAGTAATTTAAAATATTTAATGAGGTATAAGAATTAGGGTATTTGGTCATGTTTTAGAATGTGCTTTGATGCATGTTTTGCCGTATTAAGACTCGTGCTCCACCAGTCTGTCGTGCTATTGGACCTTTTACTTTTTTTTAATTTAATTTTTTAAGTGCTGTAAGTGCAAAGTAAGTATCAATGGAGCAGGATGCGGAGCAACATTTTTTTCGGACTGCGGATTGTAGACTGTATTGTAGTTATAGGTAAATCAAATTCAGCTTTACTTCTTTTTATTTTCGTGGCATGTTCTTGGTATAAACTGCTTTTCACTCTCAAGCCTCATGATCATTGGATAGCTGACCAATGGGAGTGTAGCCTCCAGAAATGCATGTTGAAGTTGGACATGATAGTCCACATGACTCAGAGCCCTTTACATCCTGCAAGATTTTTAACAAGCTGCCACTGCAATACTCACTGAACTTTTACTCTTTTGCAGGGTGCTACTGGTTTCCCTGGTGCTGCTGGCAGAGTTGGATCTCCTGGCCCTAATGTGAGTGTTTTCTCAATTCAACACATTCCCAGAATGGAAATACATTTACTGAGTCATGAGATGTGTACATGTTTAGGTCTATTTCTTCTCTTACCCACTGAGATTCTATTTCTTCCTATCACAGGGTAACCCTGGCCCCGTTGGCCCTGCTGGTTCTGCTGGAAAAGACGGACCAAAGGGTGCTCGTGGTGATGCCGGCCCCCCAGGAAGACAGGGAGACGCTGGGCTTCGTGGAGCTCCTGGCGCACAAGGAGAGAAGGGAGAGCCTGGAGAGGATGGACCCCCTGTGAGTTTGATTTTGCACCTCACAAGAACCCACAAGTACCTGAGACAACATTGAGGCTCAATCACCTGCTATTTCAGCCTGATATTCACTCATAAACATAAAGAAAGCTGCACCTTACTGACATGAGAAACTGGTGTGTACTATTGTCTTTCCTGACTCCGTAGGGTGCTGATGGGCCTTCAGGTCCCCAGGGTCTGGGCGGATCTCGTGGTATTGTTGGTTTGCCTGGTCAGCGTGGAGAGAGAGGCTTTGCTGGTCTGCCTGGACCTTCTGTACGTGCTTTCATCAATATGTTTTTTTAGCTTCCATGTAAGCTGTGTGAAAGTGTGATGACGGCCACATCCCAATGATTTACAAAATTTATTTGACATTTGGTTGCCTCTTAACATTTTCTTTTACAAATTTACTTCATTATGTCAGATTGGCCTTTATCTTAAATTAACCCAAGTTTGCCTCACATGTGAGGCTAATCCTTGTTACTTATCTTTGAATTTTCACTCTGATTGATTCTATTGCTTAGCCAATAAACACAAAATACTGATCCGTTGAAAGATTATTTTGTCTGCCTTTTAATGTCAAAGGAGCTACTGAAATCTAATAATTACATGTATAATCTTGTTCAGGGAGAGCCTGGTAAACAAGGAGCTTCTGGCTCTCCTGGCGACCGTGGACCTCCTGGACCTGTGGGACCCCCTGGACTTACTGGACCTGCTGGAGAGACTGGAAGAGAGGTCAGACATGTTATAAATCATCACACCAGGGCATCAGTTGTGCATCAATTCATAATCTACATAATCTATCTAATCTTCAGGAAAAAATATTGTGATCTTGATCCATCAAATCAGATGCCTGCCATAACCTTAACCCATAACCTAAAATATGTTTTTGTATTTTAGGGTACCCCTGGATCAGATGGACCTCCTGGTAGAGATGGATCTACTGGAGTCAAGGTGAGGGACTCACACACAACTCTACAGTCCAAGAAATTACACAATTTCACAGAAGTCTTCTAGCTCTGCTAGTTTGCAGGAATTGTTACCCTGAGTCATCAACTTGTGTCCTCCTGTAGGGAGAGCAAGGTAACACTGGTCCCGCTGGCGCCCCCGGAGCTCCTGGTTCCCCTGGTGCACCTGGACCTGTCGGACCCCTTGGCAAGCAGGGAGACAGAGGAGAGAGTGTAAGTAACACAACATACTGTAGGGGCCAAAGGCAAAGCCACAGTGCCAGTCATATTTTTTTTTATAGCAAGCACCCACACTATTGCTTCTTTCTTTAGGGTGCTCAAGGACCGGCAGGACCCTCAGGCCCCGCTGGAGCTAGAGGAATGGCTGTGAGTATCATCCTCTCTAACAGCAACAATATCATTACATTTTCTTTTCATTCGATTTAAGTAATTAGAAGTGCTACACATATACAGCCATGCATTTCAATATATGTGAAACCTTTAGGGACCCCAAGGGCCACGTGGAGACAAAGGAGAGTCTGGTGAGACTGGAGAGAGGGGACAGAAAGGTCACCGTGGTTTCACTGGTCTGCAGGGTCTTCCTGGACCTCCTGTAAGTGATCCAAATCTAACAGTTCAGCCCTGCAGTACCACTTTGTCTCTTACTTCCCTTCCTCTGTCTTCCCTACCATCTAATCTGTTATTGTCCTCATCCTAACAGGGCTCCCCTGGAGATGCTGGAGCTGCCGGACCTGCCGGACCAAGCGGACCTAAGGTGAGAAAAAGCAAAAAGCCAAAGAAATGAAATGAAACAAAATGAAAACTCTTATTACATTTCCATCCTGTAGCTTTAACACCTGAGATATGCCACGGTAATAAAGGGCACAGGTTAGTCTTTTTGTAATTCTCAAATCACCTGATGAAGATGGGGACAGGAGAGGCAGCGTGTTTTAATTACCCACCGCTGTGATAAGATGGCCAGCTCAGGCATTTTGTAATTACTCATTGCGAGGAAAAGAGGCAGACAGACAGAGAGGGCCGTGATTTGTGAAACCTCCTGTTGAGATCAGAAATGGACTTCAATATCTATTCTAGATTAGCTAAGCATGGTGCCTGATAAGGAAAACGAAGAGAAATGTCACCATAAAAAAATCTTCATGCATAATAAGGCAACGGCTCTGGAGGTGATTGGAGTAATAGAGAGGAACTTTTGAATTGCTTAATCAATTTTTTTCATTTTCTTATTCATACTGCATGGTGGATCTAAAAACTTTTTTTTTTTTAAAACAGCACCGCTTTACTATTTTAATAGAAAGACAGAAGTTTAGAAGTAATATTTTAGATGAACGCAGACATTTTAGCATCCTCCGGCTTTTACTTTAACACTCTCACTGTTTCTGAAGGGACCATCTGGACCATCCGGACCTGCTGGCAAAGACGGATCAAATGGACAGCCTGGCCCCATTGGACCTCCTGGACCTCGTGGACGTTCTGGAGAAAGTGGTCCTGCTGTACGTAACATCTCCTAAAACTAAAATAAAATAAAATCCACTACCAAACACCTACATACTGGGCTTTTTCAGCGCGGTTTCACTACATCTGACTGTACCTGAATGCCCCCCCACCCCACCCACCTGATCCGTTTCCCTGCTTTTGCTTCCCCTTCAGGGTCCTCCTGGTAACGCCGGACCCCCCGGTCCTCCTGGTCCTCCTGGCCCCGGCATCGACATGTCTGCTTTTGCAGGTCTGGGTCAGACTGAGAAGTCCCCTGATCCCCTCAGGTACATGAGGGCCGATGAGGCCTCCAGCTCCCTGAGGCAGCACGACGTCGAGGTCGACTCCACACTTAAGTCCCTCAACAGCCAGATTGAGACCCTGCGCAGCCCTGACGGCAGCCAGAAGAACCCTGCTCGCACCTGTAGAGACCTGAAACTGTGCCACCCTGAGTGGAAGAGTGGTAAGTAGGATGGGGCGTGTGGCAAAATCAAAGGGGGAAATATCTATATTATAACAGCTGTACTATAACATTACACATTCAAATGGCTGCTTTCAGTTTTAGATCACAGAGGTAGCGGCAGCTTTACTAACGGTGAATCAAATACTTAGATTTATTTTGTTCAGTGATACTGAAATAAGGATGGTTGCAGCAACGTGAGTAAGAGACAAAATCAGACTTTCTTTATACGTTTTCCTCTCAATTTAAAGCTATAGTGCGTAGTTCCTGTTGCCTTAATGAGGAATTCTAAGTAATGACAACACTGTCAGCGTGTCCACGTGATACAGCCTTACATGATCATGCACACGCCCCCACCCCTCCTCCACATAGTTGCTAGAAGCTAAGGAGGACAGAAAGGATTATAAAAACATGATGGACTCTTCAGAAGAGGTAATTGCTTTCACTTGAATTTCTGCGCAGGAAAAGCACCTGACAACAATCTTCGGAACGTAGTGATACTGAGAAATACAGAGAAAGTTGTGTGGAGCTGATAGTCTTAATAAGCTTTGTAGCAACTCATTTGGCAATGGCTTGAATGTAACGGAAGTTTCTAACTAAAGCTTTAATGACTGGGTGTGTAAAATGCCCCTGCTTGAATAAGGTCATACTGAAGGTAATGTTTCTTGGTACTAAGGACAGCAGACAGAAATCCAACACAGGTTATTATCACTGTGAACAAGATCAGCTTTTTCTTATCTTTAACAAAAATACATGTCCATACATGACCAAGAAATGCAAATACATGCTTTTTTTTTAAAGTTCTGATCTCCCCCAAAAAGGGTAGAAACAATGTTGCTTTCAGATTTCTGCTTATTCCTGCTATATTCCATCTACATTAAGTGGCACTCCTTCAAGATACATACTGTATATCATTTGGTCTTTGGGTACGATCCATACGACAGGCTTACCACCTTCTTCTTCTTTTTTTTTTTTTTAGAATAAAAACACACACCACTCCTTATTAACCCATGTTTCTCATCTCTCCAGGTAACTACTGGGTTGATCCCAACATTGGCAGTACAGCCGATGCCATCAAGGTCTTCTGTAACATGGAGACAGGAGAGACCTGCGTCAACCCAAGCATCGCCGAAGTACCAAAGAAGAACTGGTGGACCAGCAAGAGCAAGGACCGCAAACACGTCTGGTTTGGAGAGACCATGAATGGAGGATTCCACGTGAGTGCATTTTTACAATACAACACTTAAGATCACTTCTTTGTCTATAAAGTGATCTTAAAGTAAGATTAAACAATCCTAAACATGAAAGCTACTAATGAATGTCCCTTTGACCTGCCTTCTGGTTGTACAGTTTAACTATGCTGAGGACGGCCCTGTTGCCAACGCTGCCAGTGTCCAGCTGACCTTCTTGAGGCTTCTGTCCACTGAGGCATCCCAGAACCTCACTTACCACTGCAAGAACAGCATTGCCTACATGGACCAGGCCACAGGCAACCTGAAGAAGGCTTTGAAGCTGCAGGGCTCCAACGATGTGGAGATTCGCGCTGAGGGCACCAGTCGCTTCACATACAACGTGTTGGAGGATGGCTGCAAGGTGAGGGCGGACTGCTGTAAAACACAACCAGAAACAAATAATCCTTCTTCAATGTAATCCATGTATGATTGTCATTGTATCATGAGACTGCTGTTAACACATATCTCTACTCTCACCCAACAGAAACATACAGACCGGTGGGGCAAGACTGTCTTTGAGTACAAAACACAGAAAACCTCCCGTCTGCCAATCGTGGACATTGCTCCCATGGACATCGGAGGAGCGGATCAGGAGTTTGGAGTGGAAGTAGGCGCAGTCTGCTTCTTGTAAAGTGGAATATCACAAAGGCCCCCCAAAAAACACAGGAAATAAATAAACTCAACCATGAAACATTAAACACACACACTTCCACAATAAAGAAGACTGGAAATTATAAAAGAAAATTGATACTTTTTCTCTCACAACAAAGTGCTCTCCAAGTTGTACTCCCTGGATGTTAGCACTGAAGGGCACCGGCAATATCTGTACACCACACCAGCATTCTCTGTCAACCTGCTTCCTGAGATCCAGTCATGTTTCCCATGGCCCACTGTTGACGGGAACGAGTCAGAGCCTGGAGGAAGGGGGACCAAGCGAACAAGTTATGGAGAACAGAAACATGACTTGATGTCACTTATTTATTGTCTAACCTGAATGGGCAGAGTTGAGGTAGGACTGGACGGGTTTACTTTGTAAGACAAGCCCCCTTTCCACTACAGAACAGCCGCACAGCCTCTGTCCCAGTCCTACTCCACCTCCCTCACTGTTTGCCTCCTGACACACAAATACAGCATTTTGAATCAGTGTAGACCAAAATAAATATCCTCAGTAAAATCAAATCCAGGTGCTCCAGGCCTGTCCATCGTGAGCAGGAGTCAAACCTTTACTGTGTATTATAAATCCTTGGTTCTATTGTTGTAAAAGTCTGTGTTTATAAACAACCAGATGGTTTTATATATATTTCCACATTATGTGCGTACATGTGTCTATATGCACACCAACACTTTTCGGAAAGTGAGGTTACATTTGGGATGTATGTTTCAATGTCCTATACCCCTTGACTGCCCATCAGAGGAAGGCCCAGTTCTTGTCCAAACTAAAAATACTTTGAATGAATTTGAGAGAAATTTGTTTTGCTTTTTTTTTTTTTATTGTAGCCATCCAGATTGTTTAAAGCTACCTCACGCTGAAAAACAAAGTGAAAATGTTGAGTTTAAATCTGAGCTGATCAGAAATTAGTTTTCAGGTGGATATGGGGCTGAATGGCCATCTTTGCTTTGGGTTGCTCTTTCTTCAGAAGGTGCTATGAGTTCTGTAATTCAGTTCCCCCAACCCTAATTCCCACTAGCCTCACACCACACACTCACACTCCACCCTGGAGGAGGGGTGCAGTCGGGTGAAGACGGGAGACAGGGGCTACTCGGAAAGCTTCCCTTGGAGCCCGAAAAGCTAAACGCAGGACTCCGAGGACGGTCGCTCAAAAACAACCAGGGTGGGTTGTCTGTGTGTGTGTGAGGACGTGTACATTTTTTTAATTAATTTTATTATGATAATTTTTGTTTTTATTTTGTTACACTTCTAATTGATGTAAATTGGAAAATAAAAGGAAAACCGAATTAAGAATGAAGTTGATTTTTAATTGAGTTTTGAATAAAAACAGAAATGGCGTGGGGACGTATTTCTTCTTTCAGCTGAACCGTTCATGTGTGCTTAGGTGTTTTTTTTGTTATAATTGTATTTCATGAGGTCAGTTACTCTTAACTGTGAGTGCATAGTCCGTGTGTGTGAGTGTGTGAAAGTTTAAGACTGTGATGCAAGTGTGTATTTTCATGAGAGAATCTCATCACAACAGGAACAAAAGTACTGTATTAGTTCTGCAGTGTCAGGGTGGTGCTGGGCGTAGATGGCTTTGTCTGAACGAAGAGGCATAAATAAAGATTTTTTTTTTTTTTGAATGAAATCAAGCATTTTGTAGAGTAATGATGCATCTGAATTGCTGCGTCTTGTACTGTGGCCAGCTTCCTCTCCGGTCTGTCCTGAGAAAATAAAAGGTTGACTTAAGCCTTCACAGTCACATTTTCTTATTTAAAATATAATCCAAACGTACACTTGCAGATAAAAATTATGCCTGACAAAAATATGCTGCTTATTCTGTTTGCGACGACACAAAAATCAATGGCAGTTATAATTAGGAATGGAAGAAAGAATATTCAGTTCTGGCGTGTTGCTGGTTGATGGAGCTGTGGAGTTCCTAACCATTGCAGCCTGCACGCACAGGTAAGACATTATTTCCTGGGTGGAGTGTGTTGCTCACTGGAAATTAAGTATAGCCAATTTTGTAACACTTTGTCCTTCTGTCCATTATGGAACACAAACTCATTATACATAATGTCGCTGTATAGCATAGACCACAACAGGTAAATTACATGTAAATCAATTCATCTTGGTCACATAAGGCTCTTGTCAGTAGATGGAGCTATGATTATGACTCAATATGGGCGTATACATGTCTTTAAGCCTGGACTCCAGGATGTGACATTTGGGGCAGCTTGGACTATTTAAAGTCAAGTTACAGAATTCTGTTTTATGGCAAAAAAAGCAAATTGTCCGGCTCGCCACAGCAACCCTTTTCCTCCAGAAACATTGCAATTTGGCATCTTGAAAGTCTTGACATGTTGCTGACCCAATTTAAAAAGTATCTGTTGTTGTACTTTGGGGGCTAAAACGATGTATTGTCACATGACCTATAACATCATAGTTAAAGCCACCAACTATTCATTTGCAATTTAGGGGAAGATTATACCAACCAAAATATAAAACAATTTAGATTAACTCTAGGATTAGTTTGAAAAGATTTACATTATACATGAAAAACACATACAATTCAAAATGGCCAACTTTCAGCTGGGCCAAGCTAATGAAAGCAAATTGGAAAAATGTTGGAAATAACATGTGTACCAAATGTTGTGAATTTTGGCGATGCTTTGTCCAAATCAAGGCCTTCCATGCATGAGGGGGGCATTAACCAAATTGCTGTTCACAGGTCTTAATGTGTGCGCCAACTTTAGTGAGTTTTCGAGTACATTAAGGATCGTTCAAAGGCTAAAACTAATTGGAGGGGTCTATAGAGTTGATGTGCCATGCCCAAAACCAATTGTGATATCAATCGAAATAATTACTAGTTTGAACATGGGTTCAAAAGTGTGTTTGTGCACCCTCAAGTCCTCAAACATGTGTTTGTAAAAGGAAAGGCGAAAAAGAATATGTAACTAAAGATGAGAACAATGCTCCCACCAAATTTCGTTAACATCAAAGTAACTTGATATCAACCCTGGCATGCGTTGGGGGTGCTATGTATGCCATGCCATACCAGTGCACACTCACTGCAGAACTTTGCAATTTTCACCAGGTCTGACATGTGTTCCAATCGTTGATTTGAAACATCCCAATCCCCTCATAAATGTGACTGCACTGCAGAAAAAATAATAATCTTTACAAAAACTGTAGGTTCCTGGCTTTCAGTGCCAGTGACCATGCTAATGACATTTAAAGGGAAACTCCACTGATTTTACACAAGGAAT